>JAABKJ010007545.1:296646226-296798269 GCA_011634705.1 Andricus grossulariae
AACTATTTTCTTAAACATTTAATTTTTTTGTTGAAAACTCAACTACTTTGTTGAAGTGATATTTTTTGGTCGAAAATTAATTTGTTTTGTCAAAAATTCATCCTTTTGGATTGAAAATTCATTTTTTTTGTTAGAAAATTAATCTTCTTTACTTCAAATTCATCAGTATAGGTTGAAAATTCAACAGACTGTTTAGAAAAATCGTGTTTTTTTCTTGAAAGTTTAATTTTTTTGTTGAAAATTCAACTATTTTTTTAAATTATTCTTTTTTATTAGAAAATACGACTGTTTTTTTTTTTAAATTCGTCCTTTTAGATTGAAAATTCAACCTTTGTAGTAGAAAAGTTATTCATCTTGGTTGAAAATTTATTTTTTTCTATTTTTGATTTAAAATTAAAATCAAGATATCAAAAATTTAAGTAAGAAATTCTACTAGTTTGTTCATTTTTTTTCTGTTGTTGAAAATTAAACTATTTTTTTAATATTCGTCCTATTTAATTAAAAATTCATCTTTTATGGTAGAAAATCATATTTCTTGGCCTAAAAAACTGTTTTCTTTTTTTTTTTACTTAAAATCAAAATCAGATTGAAAAAATCAAATTGAAAAGTACACTGTTTTAAAAAAAATTGTCCATTTACATTGGCTCGAAAATTTTATTATTTTATTAAAATTTTAATCTTCTTATTGAAAATTCGTTCTTTTTTGGCAGAAAATTAATCCTCTTTATTTCAAATTCATCATCATAGGTTAAAAATGCCGCTATTTGGTTGAAAAATTCCATTTGTTTTTTTCTTCGAAATCTACTTATTTTGTTGAAAATTTAACAATCTTCTTTAATTCATATTTTTTACTAGAAAATTGAACTATTTTTTTAATTCGTCCTTTTAGATTAAAAATTCATCTTTTATGGTAGAAAATTATTCTTTTTTGATGAAAAATTATCTTTTTTGTTGAAAATTCAATTGGTTTCAAAAAAATTGTCCTATTATTAGCTTGAAAATTTAACTATTCGGTTGAAATTTCAACTTTTTGATTGAAAATTTGATTTTTTTGGTAGAAAATTGATCTTCTTTATTTCAAATTTATCTTTACAGTTGAAAAATTCAGCTATTTAGTTGGAAAAACCATATTTTTTTATTCAAAATTCACTTATTTTTTTTAAATTTCACAAATTTTTTTTATTCACCTTTTTCACTAGAAAATAAAACTTTTTTTTCTATTCATCCTTTTAGATTGAAAATTTATCTTTTATGATAGAAAAGTCATCCTTTTTGTTTCAAAATTCTTTTTCTCTCTTTTTTGTTTGAAATTAAAATCGAAATATCAAAAAATAAAATAAATAAAAAAATAAAAATATATTTTTCTTGGTTGTAAATTAACGTTTTTGTTGTAAATTCAAGTACCAATTAAAAAATTTATCCTTTTGAATCAAAAATTTATTATATGCTAGACAAGTTGAAAATATGAAAAAGAAAATATGCTAGAAAAGTTTTTTTTTTGTCGAAAATTCAACTTTTTTCTTACAAATTTGTCTTTCTGGATTGAAAATCTATGTTTTACGCTGAAAAAGTCATATTTCTTGGTTATAAATGGACTCTTTTATTAAAAATTAAATTGTCTTCTAGAAAAATTTTAAAACTTCAACTACTTTGTTAAAATCATTTTTTTTTTTTGAAAATTCAACAATTTGGTGAAACATGTAACGATTTTGTTGAGAAATTGATTATTTTGTAGGAAATTCAACTATTTTGATAAAGTAATTTTTTTTTGTCCAAAATTTAAGTTTTTTAATTAAGTTATCTACAAATCATCTGGATATAACCTCAAGCATCTATTATCTTATCTTGAAAACCTGTGGGCTCGTTTGATGGCGCCACCGTCGAATATACGCGTGCACTTCTAAAGCATTGAGTGTCCACAGCCTGGAAATCATCGATTTATTTCTAACTTATTTTGGGGGAAGGGGTCATGAAGAGGGCCATTATTCCGTTACGTAATTTAAGTACAAACCATTATAGAAAAACAAATTGGCGCCGTCGCTTGACCGGCCCTGAATTCGTTATTCACATGCATCAAATCTTCCGTTAAGAATTAAATGAAGATCTGATATAATTTTCAGAACACTTCTTCCGATTTAACGAATTTTTTATAAAAATAATCTCTTCTGACTCAGGGGGTTTCAAAACGTCGAGAATCGATGAAAGCTGAAGAGATCTAAATTCACATAAATCTAATACCTTTTATCATAAATTTTCAGAATGTAAGAAATCAAGTTCTACCGCCAAATTATGGGTCCCATAAAAACACGGTTGGTACTTTCCTCGTACTTTGCGTTGTTTATCTATAAATTTGAATTTTTTATTTCGTTTGGCATTACCCATGTTTAAAAAAAATCTGTTATACCTATAAAAAGATGGTTGGAATCGATTTTGTAGATCTTCCTAAAACAAAGAATTTTCTACCTGCAATATTTATAGCGAGGATTGGCAGAGAAGTTGGACTTCCAGTTTTTTGATGTCATTGTTCATGGCTGAAAACGTGAATATTAGTGGCTGTCGGCTGGCTAACGAAATTGCCCTGTATTTCCGGACCCCTAAGACTGCACAGAAGGAAATTCTGAGTAGACACATCCTCCGAAAGTTATCGCATCATCGAACAACAGACAGACCGACATTTTCATAACAACCATTTTGTCTGATATTTCTGACGTCGAGAATCGGTTATATTTAGGAAAGTAAGCTCATTTTGAAAGGACTATGGGCAAAAAAGAGGGGGGTTCTGGGCCCTGAGGCAATTTCAATTATAGTATCAGCAACATTTAGGAGTACTGGAGTATAGTAAACCTACACAACCTGGAATCTCAGAAATGAATAGTTTTTGAATTATGTAAGGAAATATATATTTTTTCAAAATCATTTTTCTCGGAAACTACTGGACATATTTTGTTGCTGTATTTTTAAATGAAAGATCTTTTCAAGCACTCTCAAATAATATACATAACTCTGCATAAAAGTCTTTCAAAAGCCGAAAAAATAAGAAAATGAAATTAGGTCGTTTAAAAATCCATGTTTTAATACACTAGATCGTCGCGTAAAAAAATAATTTCTTAATTTTCGGAGTCTACGAAGAAAACTACATAAGAAAGTGTCAATGACTTTTTTTATATCGATCCGGAAGGTAGTGTCAATTTGGACTTTATAGTTTTCTAAGATCCTCTACTATCGATTCAAGCAGTTAATGTTCGTGAGTATTTATTTCAGGTGGATCTTAAAGGCATATCTAGTTGCTGGGCATCGAAATTACTCACTTAGCTGTATTTCGAGTAGGACTGTTCTCATTAGAATCGAAATTATAACTTGTAGCTGTCAGAAATTCGTTAAGAGTTTATTTTCAATATTACAAAAAACGGCTGAGTGTTAGGTGATAAACGGCAAACGCTGGCACCTACATCCACGAGTGATTCCAACGGGGTTAGCTTGATCTTGCGCATTCTCGAAGTAACGGCACACGGGGCACCCCCCACTGCTACGTCTTTTAAGCGCGATAGCAGAAGATCCTTAATTTGTTCCTCCGTTGCTCTCAAGTGCAGAGGCATTGATACTAATCATCCCTTTATTCTTTTTTTTACTCTTAAGACATTTCTGTTCAGTATCGCTCACACTAATATGGCTACGCATTACAACCTCGCGTCTGCGATCGCGCTCGAAAGACGTAGCGGTGCGGGTCGCCCCGTGTACCGCTACTTCGAGCATGCGCAGATCAAGCTAACACCCATACAGCTAAGAGAGTGATTTCGATGTCCAGCAACTAGATACGCCTTTAAGATCCATCTTAAATAAATACTCATGAACATCAACTGTTTGGATCGATATCAGAGGAGCTTGGAAAACTACGAACTCCAAATTTTCATTACTTTGCACATCCACATTGAAAGTGTTATTGACAGTTGGTTATGTAGTCTTTTCCTTAGAATTTGAAAATTAAAGAATTATTTTGTTACGCGAAGATCTAGTCTATTAAAACATGGATTTTGAAACGACGCAATTTTTTTTCTAATTCTTTTTCGGCTTTGGACAGACTTTCATAAATAGTTATATACATTCATTGAGAGTGCTTAAAAAGATCTTTCATTTTAAAAAAGAGCAATTAAATATGTTCAGTAGTTTCCGAAAAAAATTATTTTGAAAAAAAATACATTTCCTTAATAAGGTTGTATAGGTTTACTATACTGCAGTATCCTTTTGTTAACCAAAGCCCTTTTACTCCGAGTTTCCCCATATCTAAGATGGCTAATTTCAAATGCTACGCGCGAGTTCTACGATTATATAGAGCCTAATTTTTTTGCTACATAATCATTTTCTCGTCCAATGTTACCGACTACCGGCTTAGCACACGGAACTGAGTACAGTATTTTAAAGACGAATTTTTTGTGGACAATTTACTTTTGGAAGTGAATACTATTGAGTCAAAATGGGAATGATTTAATTTCCTTGGCCTGGTTATGTAAATAAAATTCCTACTAAACAGTTATCCTCAATATATTATTTAAGAAAATTATAGATTATTGAGAAAGCTTGCCTTTGTCCATTTTCTTCTTTATAAGAGTTTCTAAGTGTTGCACTTGCTGATTTCCAGGCTCTATTTGAAGAAATGCTCTAACATAAGACAAAGCTTTTGTATATTCCTGTAAAAAATTAAACAAGTCACATTTGATATATTTTTATATAATGCTGCTGTAAGGAAACGCATTATGTATATAAGTAAAAATGGTCAAATAACCACCGAAGGGCCCCCTGTAAGCGACTGCCACCCAGGAAGATGACCCTGGCGCCCCGTAGAACCAGCGTAAATCACATCTATGGCCTAGCCTCACGACCGTGAGATGAGTGGTTTCAGGTTACAATGTAATCCACAATGACGGGCCCTCATGTGTCTTGAGGAAATAATGCATTTTTTTGGCACGCCGGTATGGCTTCGAGTTTATGTCAGTGATGCGTTCGCAAGTCTAAAAGTACCGATTAGAAGGACAATCAGTTCAACTGAATATTATGGGAACAGTTGCCACAGCTACCTTACAAGGTCTCGATACCTCTCCTCCTTGTCCCGCTCCTTAACTGTGATTATGTTGTCCGCAGGAGCTGAGAATTTTATCAAGAATATAGTTCGATTCTCGAAGTCCTGAAAACGAGTTCAGGCCTCGAGCATGCAATGAAGAACGGCCAATACCGTAAGAGCGATAAAGATGGTAGAAAAATACTTTCAGGGCTGCATAGTTTCTGTGGGGATACGACGTTCCCGCATGAGTGGGGCACCCGGATAGTATGTGTTCTAGGTACTCAGGATGTGCATGACACGCTCTGCACCAATCGCTGGGAACTTCTTGACGTGAAATGCTGTCACGGTACACTAAGATGAAAATGACACTTTCCTAGCACGGGAACATGAAACCCTCTATTCCTGAATAAGTCCGGATAATTTGAGGAAAGCCAACTTCAGATTCTTCTACCAGGACTGATCTTCTACATTTCTGTAAAAGTTTCCGTGCATTTTCTTGTCGAGGAGATATTCGAAAAAAATGTTGACCTCTGCTTTCTTTACTTAGGCTCTGAGAAGTGAGGCATATAGGTGGAGTAATTAACTTTCCTCACTTTTTATTTTAAGATCCAGTCCAAGCATCTCGGAAGCCTGCACCGCGTCTTCGTAAGGGAACACTCCTTTGACAATCATCTCGTGATTCCTTACCAGTTTTACAAGAGGATCTATTCCATTTACGACGGTGTTAGCTGCACCCACGATAATTCGGTTATAGAGACATTGGAGATACAGAAGTCCGCCCCTGCCTTGACGGCGTAGGATATACAAGGGCAGAACAGATGAATTGATATGCAAGCTCTTCTGCATATGGAAGATCTTACCTGTGGCGATGTCGAGCGCCATAAGTTCGTGCTTCACCTATGGAACCACCACAAACGAGTAGAGTAGAACCGGAACGACAATCAAGTTAGTGGCAGATATCTTGTTCAACGCCCACAGATTGGGTGTTATCTGACGCAAGGAGAAAACATAAAAGAGAATGATGGGTCAGGAAGAATCAACAGTTTCTCGCTGACCCAACGCGCCCCTTCGGCGACCTCTCGGTTTCTGTCAAAAATCCACCCTAGCCCGACAAGGCAGAGACTTTTTGAAAAGACGTGTATAAGATCTCGAAACCCGAAGAGGTGAAAAAAGCACTTAGGGACACGAAGAACTTTTCCGCAGCAGGAACAGGTGGTATCAAGAACTTCTGGTGAAAGAAGCTTACTTCTACACACCAACACCTAGCCCGCATATTCACCTAATATTTAAAGTCGGAGACGCTTATTCCGCAGTGGCCGGTGTTAGAACGCACTATACTCCTACCGAAAAAGCCTACCTGTTTAACCCAGAGTATTTAAATCCAATAACATGTTTGAGCACGCTGTACAATATCTTTACAGCTATTCTAAACGACAGGATTGTTCGAAGAATTAGGCCTGCGTGGAGAGAGATGTAAGAACAAGGTGGCTCGAAAATTGGTGTAGCAGGCTGACGAAAGAACCTGCTAATTGACAGGTGCGTCTGCAAAGACGCCGTAGCCCATCAATGCGCCCCGTCGATTTCCTGGATTGACTACCGGAAAGCTATCGATTCAACATTTCATAGACTTCAGCATCTCTCTGTTGGAAAGCCTGAAAGTTCATCCACACATAGTAAGATGCATAGAGAGATGCCCCTTTGGAAAACTAGATTTTTGATCTCATCTGAAAATTATCGTGTGACAACGACTAACATCACCTTCAATAGGGGCGTCTTCCAGGGCGATACCATGAGCCCTTTGCTTTTTTGCATCACACATCTGCTTTTATATCTCGCACCACGAAATTCTTCTGGATGTCTCTGTGGCGACTCTAATCAGCGCGAGCATAAGGTCACTCATGTATTTTATATGGATGACCTGAAGATCTATGCCTCTGGTAAAAGCACACTTCAAACTGCCATACATATCGTCAAGAAGTACACAGGAGAGATTGGGATGGACTTTGGATTGAATAAATGTGCCAAAATTCATCTGAAGAAACGAAAGATTGTTGGCGTTCCTAAGGACCCTGAGCTTCTGGATATAAGTGTTATTAGACATCTTAACACTAGAAAGACATATGCATACCTGGGCGTGCCTCAAAACCACATCCAGGATGTAAATTCAGTGAAGTAGTCTCTTCGAAGCAGATACAAGCGTCTTCTTCGACAGACATGGTCTTCAAATAGGTCGGCGTTGAACAAGGTATCTGCGACCAACATGCTTGCCGTTCCGTGTATACTCTACTCGTTTGGCTTGGTTCAATGGACGAAGAACGACCTTAAGGCCCTTGATATCGCCATGTGTAAGATCATGCATATGCAGAAGAGCTTGCATATCAATTCATCCGTTCCGCGATTATAAATCTCACGCCTTCAAGGCGGACACAGACTTCTGAATCCCGAATGTCCTCATAACCGAATTGTTCTGGGTACAGCTTATATCGTTGCAAATGGGAGAGATCCTCTCCTAAGAATGGTCAGGAAACACGACATGATTGGCAAAGAAGCGTTTCTTTACGAAGCCGCGGAGCAGACGGTTTTTCTACATTTCTGTAAAAGTTTCCGTACATTTTCTTGTCGACTAGCTATTGATGAAATTTTTCAACCTTTGCTTTCTTCACTTCAGCTTTTAGAAGTGAAGCATCTATATGAAATAATGCACTTTCCTCACTTCTGATGTGAAAATTCAGGCCAAGGGTTTCAGCTGCTCAGTATCTTCTTTCAACTTTAGTGTTTTCGGGATCTTGTACACTTCTCTCCAAAAAGTCTGTACCTCCTTGGGCTTAAGTGGATTTTTAACAGAAACAGGGTGATTACCGAAGAGACAAGATGGGTCAGCGAGAAACTTTTGATTCAACCTGATCCATCCCTCCCTCTTCTGCACTCTCCTTCTTGTGTCAGATAACAGCCGTATTTTGTCAACAATATGCTGCTTGATTGACAGCAGCTTTGACTTATTCAGTGTATGATTGAAGATCCTTAGTTCTTGAATGAACTTTCGAACCCTTTCCGTGAACAGCCTACCAGATGTTATGTAGTCAGTCACACATTGAATACGGGACGCATTCTGTCTGGCCCATCCAATCTTCTTGTTCAGTTTATACAAGCGTCTTTTGGTCTTTTGATCCATCGTTCGTTTTAGAATTCGATTTGAATCAGCCAATGCTCTGGCAGCACCATAAACTAAACAATTGATTGTCCAGAGGTCGGACTCCTCTGAGATATCCTCACGAAGGGAGGCATCTATTTCAGCTAGATCTTGGGGCTTAGAAGGAACCTGTATGTAAATGTTCCTCCTTGTCCTGGAATCGCTATCATCTCTCAGAAAGTGTCTGCTTTCCGCAGTAGGTCTTAATGTCGCTTCCTCATCTTCGTCTGCAGCTTATTCAAGCAGCGTTTGGGGAAGCGCTCTGCGTACATATCCATTTTTCAAGAGGTAGGCGTGTTGATTTCGCAAAGACTGATGCGAAACGTGCTGAAGCTCTGGGCGTTTCTGGCACCACAGAGTCATCCTTGAGTTGATTCGACCACTCAATGTGGAGGTTTCGCCGGTTCGTCGTCGTGTTTCCATTTAAATTATTATTTGCAGCACCCCGAACTCTAGGATGCATATTTTTTGGTTTCGATTCCTTCATAATCGAACCAAAGGCCTATGACAAAGCCACCGAACTGCTGAATATGGCAACAAACTAAATAAGCAATTGCGGACAATAACTTAGGGATGGCCCTGAGAGGGCGGAGAAAAATAGACTTGAAGGAGCCCTTCAAGATTGAGTCAAGAGGATAAAACAACACCATCTCAATAGTTTTGAGTGCACGGATCGACTGTGGTACGAGAAACATCCAGATCTCTCGCACTTTTCGCAAAAACTGCTTCGAAACCGTGCCGTGGACTGACAGTTCAGGCAGCACATCGTTGACAGAATAGGGATACTATCTGACGCTAGAAGAAGTCTAGAGCGGAAGAGGAGGTGGGTCAGACAAAATGAACCGTTTTTCTCGGACCCATCTCGACAAGATTTATTTAAGGCGAGGATGAATTGCTGGCACTTGCAAAGACCCAGACCTCGTTCACAGAAGCGCTTACGACATCTTGGCGCTGGAGAGACCTTCCCATACCTGGACATGCCAGAGAGCCGCATTCAGAAGGTAGCATCTGTAAAGGATGCTCTCCGATGCAGATACAAACATCTTATCTGACAGATTTGGTTTTCCGAAATTTCGCCGAGGAACAAAGTATCTGTAATAAACATTCATGCCGTCCTGGTACTACTTTATTCATTTGGAGTCGTTCCATGGACAAAGGACAAGCTCAGTCCTTCGACATCGGGTCACGAAAGGTTATGCACATGAACAAAAGCTTGCACCTTGAGTCGTCTGTTCCACGACTTTGCATCTTACTCCGTCAAGGCGGTGGCGCAAAACTGAATCTCGAAGATCTTCAGAACAGGATCATTCTGGGTACAGCAGATATAGTCGCAAATGGGCCAGACCGTCTTCTTCAAATTATCAGGGAACATGAAGAAGTGGGCAACGGAGCGTTTATGTACAAAGCAGCAGAGGAGACTGTTGAAACACTTGGCCTTGACTTCAATATCAGGGGTGAGCAAAATGCAGCAAACATTATCCATCTCGAGTGCTCACTCCTGAAGCCCCAGATCAAGAAAGCATAGGAGAAAGACTTCTGCGAATAGCTCCTCGGCAAGAGGATGCACGGCATCTTCCACATAAATGTCAAGGATCAGTCGATGCTGTTTGAGCCAATTTTTGCTTTCCTGAAATCACCTGGATTGAAGTCGAACACAGAGTGTTTTATTTTAGCGTGTCAAGGCGTTTTCATTTTCACTTTAGCATCCTGTCGCCACATTTAGAGACAAAACATTCCCGATGGTAGTTGCAGAGCGTGCGATACACACCTCGAGCACCTAGAACCCATATTATCTGTTTGTCCAACTCATGTGGGAACGACGTACATCCAAAGGCACAATATGGCACTCAGAGTGCTTTATTACCATCTCTGCCACTTTTAAGGCATTAGCCCCGATACCGTGCCGCCAAGCGCTCCTAGGGTAATAGAGGCAATTGTTCTCGTGATACGACTAAAGAAGTCCGAGTCTCAAATGTCAATTTTCAGTTGGTGAATATAGCTGTCGGCCGCGAGAGCTGCGATAGTTGAGAATTTCCCAGATTTTATTGCGTAACTTCAACTCGTTTTCAGGTCTTGATACCTTTCCTCCTTTTCTTTCTCCTTGGCAGTGATGTCGTATTCGGAAGGAGCCGAGAATTCGATCACGAATATAGTTCGTTTCTCGAAGTCTTGGAGAACAATGTCAGTTTTGGACAATTGACTCTATCTCCCTCAGAGCGTTCGGCAGGGCAGGCTTGCATCCATCACCGTAGGAGTGACAAAGATGGTAGTAAAGCACTCTTAGGGCCTCATTGTGTCTGTAAAGCCAATGTTGACTCCCTCAACTACTGCGCTTGCGTTAGGGCTGCGCGCTGGTTAGCCGCAGTGGCCGCCCAATGAAAAATGGATATTAAACCGAATTCTTTGGAATTCAATAAAAATGAACGGTTATTTAGAAAATATATGTGATGTAAATGTTTTTGTCTGAAATCAGCCTTACAGTTTATAAGAATTCTTGTGCAATTTTTTATAATTATTTATTTTAATTACAATAACTGCTTTTAATACCCACATTAAATTACGCGTCAACAGCAGCTGTCCAGCCCGCGGCCCTACCGCAAGCGCAGTATCTCAGGGAGCCAATATTGCCATCACTGCTGTACAGATACTTCATTCCCGCGTGAGTGGGACACCTGGATAGTATGTGTTCTAGGTACTAAGCGCGTGCAGTACACGCTCTGCACCTATCGCTGGGAACTTTGTGACGTGAAGTGCAGTTACGGTATACTAGGATGGAAACCCTCTGTACCTGAATTAAGTCCTGATTATATGAGGAAAGCAAAAGTTAGCTCCTTTGACCAGGGCTGATTTTTTACATTTCTGTCAAAGTTTCCATGGATTTTCTTTTCGAGGAGCTGTTGGCGGAATTTTACAACCTCTGCTTTCTTTACTTGGTCTTTTGGAAATAAGGCATCTAGATGAAGTAATGCACTTTCCTCACTTCTGATGTTAAAATTCAGGCCTTGACAGCGTGTGATGTATAATCGCGGAACAGACGAATTGAGATGCTAGCTTTGATGCATATGCATGATCTTACGTGTGGCGATATCGCGGACCGTAAGCTTGTTCTCCGTCCATTAAACCACCCCAAACGAGTAGAGTAGAACCGGGACGACAAGCGTGTTAGTTGCAGATACCTCGTTCAACGCCGACAGATTTGAAGACCAAATTTGTCGAAGAAGATGCTTGCATCTGCTTCGGAGAGACTCCTTTACTGATGTTACGTCCTGAATGCGGCTTTAAGGCACGCCCAGGTATGTATAGCTCTCCAGTGTCAAGATATCTAATAACACATCCTGGAGAATTTTGTAGTGCGAGAGATAAACAGTAGTGTGATGCAAAAAAGCAGAGGGCTCATGGTATCGCCCTGAAAGGTAGAAAAAAGAAAAGGAAGAAAAATATATATATACTGTTAACGTAAATTTACGATCATTTAAAGTTTATTTATCATTTTTGTATAAATAATACCTTGATTCTCGCATTTCCTATGGCTAGATAGTAAAGACAATCTCGCTTTCCTGTATCTTCTTCGGGCTGATTAAACAGATCTTCCAGTAAAATTATTCCCTTTCTGATATCAGCTGGATATTTGCTCCTCACTAGACACCATGCGTATTCAAATTGTACCTTTTGTGATACGTTGGACGAACGCAGTTGTTCATGATAAGTTCGTTCAAATTTCTGAAATGAGTATCATAAATAATATAAAGATAAATTCTTTTATCAATGTTGTCTAAAAACGAATCCCAGTAAACAGGAGTATACAATAGATCTGTAATTGTTACAGAACCCAAAATAACATGTTCTACATGTTTATTAGGTCGTTGATCTTCGCAATCTTGGCTTCAATTGGCACAGACCTTATTTGGTAAAACAATTTTAAAGTTTGAGAGATTGAAACAATTGATTGTTTTGATATATTTTAACGTTGTGTAGCTACTTTTCTATCAATTAATTTTTCCCTTGACAAATTTATTCATTATAATGTGCATATATAATAAAAAAAAAGGTTAAACAACCGCAACGTCCCACTGGGAGCAACTGCCATCTGATGAGATTACGGCGACATGCCGGCGAAACCCTCATGTGTCTTGAGGACACGAAGCAACCTAAGCATGACAGCTTTCTGCAGCCATCTCGAAAGTGCCTTAGCATAGTTTTTGCTTGCCGCACAGTGGTAAATTTGGTCAAGTCTAAATTTAATTTGATTTTCACCAAAATTAGTATTTAGATACTATGAAGGTCACTGATAATGAATTTGATATAAAAAATTCAAAATTCAAAATAGCGGATAAAAAATGGCATCGAAAAATTGGAATTTTTTTGCCAACCTAAACAAAGATAGTTAATTTGGGATTTTTAAAGATTTTCATGAAAAATATGTTACAAAAAATTCTAAATTACTAAAAAAGGGAAATTCTAAATTCTAATCGGTAAATTAAATGTAATATAATAACTTTCGAAAAATTTTACGTTGATTTAAAACATGAAAAGATAACGAAAAGTCATATTTTTTCAATAACAGCGCAAATAACACAGGAATATTAAAATAGGAACAACTGAATTTTTCAATAAATGAGAATAATGTATTCTTTTAATCTTACATATCAAGAAAATTAAATTATTACAATTTTAAGACAGTAAGACGTCGGTATCAACCTAGAATATATATATTTTCTTCTAATTCTTCGGCTTCATTAGAATCATTTTCACTTTCATCTTGAAATTCATAATTTTGCTTATCCGTTAATATCAGGAGATCTTGGGCTCGCTTTGGTATATCTCTAATTCGCTTTTTAGGCCGAGAACTAGAGAGTTTCGGGCATGAATTGAGAAGCAACCGTAAGAAAATGTCCTCGTTTGTCTTTTCGCGAGAGAACTTCCTTGTAAAACGCTCTCAATATTATCTAATGTTTTTATTACTGGCTTCCAAGGCCTCCTCAGATAACAGGCCAATAGGAAGAATGGACTCACTTACAATAGCAGGTTCGTGGAGTAAAACTTTATGGACGGTTGGTGTCATTGGATACCACCAATAACGTTCCACGTAAAGTCTGGCAGTCTCTTTGCAAAATTCTTCAAATTTTTCTATATTTATTATATATCCACTAGATGTAAACACTAATATATCTCCGAAGCGAAATATTAGATCTTCATCAAGTCCTGAAAAAATTGTATTTTAATCAGAGGAAACTAATTAAAAATGCGAGATAATTGTGACAAAGGATGGTTTGAAGTTTCACCTGTGATTTCGGCTGAAACCTTAGGATTAGAGAAGAACCGTCTAGCTGTGTTGCCATTATTAGAGTTTCCCTGTCCCTGTCTTGGAAAATCCACATTAAGTCCCATTTGGGATTGAAAAGATTTCTGGATTTCTAAATGCATCGATCGCGACCGACGCTAAAGTGGTGGGGGTAGCGCTCGAGCGAGAAATCGGAGAAGCAGCATTGCTCGGGGCGGCACTGCTCGGAGCTTGAACTGTATTTACTTATAGGGAGGAGGTGAATTTCTTTACTTTTTGTGGATAGTGTTTACACTACCTGTTTTGGCTATTTTAAGCTTTAGAAACAAAAAAATGTTCCTGTCGACTACATTATCCCAAATTAAATATTTATTATTTTAAAACAATCGATTGAAGGTGCAGGAAAAATCCTATCAAAACGGTAGAAAATCACATTTATTTATTATTATTAAAAGAGTTTTAAAAAGCCCAAAACAGGTAGTTTATCCACACAATAGTAAAAAAATGCACTACCTCCTCTCGGTAATTATTTGTCCAAGTTGAAAATATTTTACCCATAAACTAACATCTAATAGTTCTAAAAGATGTTCAAAAAGAAGCAAAAAATCATGATTTTAAACATTTTTATTTAAAATGAATGACAATTTACGATATATAAGATTTTTTTATTGCTGAATAGCTTTTATATGAAAATTATAGGCATAAGCACTAACTTTTAGAATTCTTTCCGGTAACAAAAAACTCGTAACCAATAATGAACATATCATTCATTGGAGTAAAAACATTATTTTTATCCTTGTTTTCAACTCTAATGACAATATACGATGTATGCAGATTTTCTTATTGATGCATAATTTTCGGAAAATTACTATAGTTTTAAATACTAACTTTTAGATCTTTTTTTATCTATTACAACAATGATTTCGTACAAAAATAACAAAACAAAACAATCACTATTATTCCTTGTTTTGAACTTTATCGTGGATGCGCGAACATACGATATTTTTATCTAATGTTCGTTTTTTTACAATTTTTTTATCTGTAATTTTTTGTGGAAAATCTGGGTAGTATCATACAAATTTTAGACTCACTCTGAATTTGAAAAAAAATTAATAGTATATTGTGTACCTAGGAGGGAGACAGTTTCTTTATTGGAGCGTCAGTTTGCAATAACGAGGCGTAGATGAACGCGAAACGCGATAGTCAAAGCCGAGTATAGCAAACACGCGAGGATAAAAAGACGTTTGCCTCCTTGTTACACACGATACTTTATGTAACAAAGGTATAATTTACAAGCTTATCATGTATGAAATTTAAGGTTAGGTTGACGCGGCCATAATCTACACGGGCAACTGCAAATGCGCACGCGCAAAGTACGATTATGAGCCCATATAATCTCCTAGGAGTATTATGAACTGATTATTGTCCTGTGCGCATGCGCATTCGATCTCGCTCCTCCTGCTGTGTAAACGGCTACTTTTAGAACTAAAAAGACACTGATAAAAAGTGTAAATCATGCTTGCGTTACATAAAATATTTTTTCTGCATTTTACTGCATATCTATAGATTTCAAAATAATTATACTTTTTAGGATCTCAGTGCACTACTTTTTCGCATTGTATCGATTTTGAATTCCAGAATTTTTTATTCGGGACCCACCCTAATGTTGTTACAGGATAGGTTTAGAAGTCGACCTATTTTTAGGCCTTTGTGCAAACTTCAAGAGAGATACGTTTGTAGGGTGAGTTGACACTATTCATCTCCTCATTCCGACTCTACTTGGAGGCGATCCTTCAGCAACTATAATATAATGTGATAGGATTCATACCAGTGGCGGGTATTCAACTCTATTCAGGATCGGCTTACTTCTTGCTGTGTTACTGAACAGTGTAGGTATAATACTGTGCTGTACTCAGTACTGTACTGTATATCTGAACGTCAGCACCCATAGCATATTCATTCACCCTGGATGGCCACACTGTTTCTTGTGGTGAACCTGCCCTACTAGAAGTAAGCCACTGCGATAAAACCCTTTTCACTTATTGTCGAGTGCCCTGTCTTTCTTGCAAGTCCACTGAACCTGCTGAATTACTAAAAGATCTTGATGAAATATTCATGAAACCTGTGTATTTTTAAAGTACTAAAGTGCGCGAAAAGTAAAACAGTGTGCCGAGTCTACATTATGGGGTAAACCAAATATTTTTTATTTTATTATAATTTATTTTTTTGTTTATTTTAATTTTATTTATTAGTCATAGAATACAAATCAACAATTACTTTTTTAATTACATGCCCATAAGCCTGTTTTGTAGGGTCCCAAAAAAACCATAAATGAAGAATTGGGGTTTGCGAGTTTTTGTCGCTAATTCTGATGTGTATGTTGTTTATTTTAGTACAAATGGTTTTAAATACATAGAATATTACTTTCCAGTGATAATCAGATCTTTGAGAAAATTGTTAAATCAATTTATTATTGATTATAACAATTTTCTCTTAGAACGGATGTGGAAAGTTGTGGTTTTTTTCTGAATTTTTTTATTTGTTTTCAGCTTTTTAGTTTGAGCGAGGAATCAATCAATTAAAGTTAACAAAATTAATTGTTTAAATAATTTATTATCATTGATAATAATATTGTCTTAGATTAAAATATAGAAATAACAATTTTCTAAAAGTTATTCAGAAAAAACAGTAAATTAATGTTTGAACAATATATTATTGTTTATAACTATCTGTTCTTAGAATAATACTAGAAAGTTGCCTTTTTTCCGGAAATTTCAGAGTTTCTATCAATTTTTCAGTTCGAATGAGGTAATAATTATTGAAAGATAACAAAGGGCTTGTTAAAAAAATTTATACCTTAGAGAATGAATACATTAGCTTAGCTTAGTTTAGTTTAGAAGTTATTAAAGCCATGGGATAAGTCCGCTACAGGAAAAAATATATTTACATGAATAGGTACATTTTGTGAAATATATATATCTATATAGATTAATCGAAGACATGAGAATTAGGTAAAATTTGTTACTTCTAAATGAAGTACAACTTCATAAATTAAATCTAATTAAATATCACTTTAAGGTACATGTAGTCGCAGCATTCAGAACGCATTTTTCGGAAGAGAATTCCAGAATGAAGTTGAAGATATAGGAAATGAGTTATTGTCCATAGAAGTTGTGGAAGAATTAATATAAAGTAAATTTCTGTCTCGCCTTGTAGTTCGACGCCTAACATCATCTACATAGATAAACATCTCTCCAAGATAGGAAGGATTACCTTTTGTTATAATATTATATAGATTTGTTGCCATAAAGTACTTGCGATGAAACAGACGAATCTCTAAGCAGATCAAACATAAAGCGCATGTATAAGCATTGAGCGCTCGTTATAACACAACGTCACGCTCAAGCGAAATATCATCATACACTAAGCAAGAATAGCGGATATCAGTCTTATGAGTAGTGAACTGTCCAGAAATTTTATATTTACTTTAAGAGGATATAGTTTCCTATTTATATTGGGGCCCTTCAGAAAGTATGTTACCAATTTTGGGCTTTATTTAACGCCCCCCCCCCCCTACAAAGTATTGTAGGCGTTGGCTAAACACACATGTATCAAGATAATTTAAAATATTAAAACATCAGATTTCACAGTCTAAAATGATCTCAGTACAGGGGAAATAGGATGATTTTTCACGAAAATCGGGGAACAATATGGGAGTAGATTTTTTTTAATGAAATTAATGTACTCGTAGTTGATCTTTAAACTAAATATAGTTACATTTTTAGGATAAAAGACGAATTTGTTAGTAGATAGTTGAATTTTCAAGAAAAAAGTTAATTCTCAACCAAGAAAGATGAATTTTTAAACAAACAAGATGACTTGTCTACTATAAAAGATGAATTTTCAATACAAAAGGATAGTTGAACTTTGATCAAAAAATATGATTGTAACAAAATAGTTGATATTTCGACAAATTAATTCAATTTTTAATAAAATAATTTAATTTTTAACTTAAGAATATTCATTTTCAAACAAAAAGGATAAAAATTTAATAAAAAAATGTTGCATTTTGAATTGAATAGTCAGATTTTTAAGCCAAAAGGACGAATTTTTTAGAAGGAAGTAGAATTTTTAACCAAAAATTAAATTTTCAACCAAGAAGAAGAATTTTCTCATAAAAAAGATAACTTTTCTACCATGAAAGATAAATTTTCAACAACAAAAAAACAGTTTAATTTTAGACCAAAAATATGACTAACAAAATAGTTTTATTTTCAACAAATTAGTAGAATTTTTTAACAAAATAGCTGAATTTTTAACATACAAAGATGAATTTTCCATCAAGAAAATTTATTTTCAATGAACTATATGAATTTCAAGCGAACGCTGAACAGTTAAATTTTCAATTAAAAAATTAATTTGAAAAACTTAATTTTTAACTAGTTGAATTAAAACGAAAAATACGGATTTTCAACAAAATTGTTGAATTTTCAACCAAAAACATGAATTTTCAACCAAGAAGATTCATTTTCGATCCCAAAAAAAATGAATTAAGAAAAAATACATGAATTTTCTACCAAATATTCGAATTTAAAAAAAAAAAACCGTTTAATTTTAGACCAAAAATATGACTTTAACAAAATAGTTTAATTTTCAAGAAAATAGTGGATTTTTTTAAACTAAATAGCTGAATTTTTAATATACAAAGATGAATTGTCAATCAAGACAATTTATTTTTAATACACTATATGAATTTCAAACACACGTTGAATAGTTAAATTTTCAATTAAAAAAATTAAGTAAAAAAATTTAATTTTTAGCTAGTTGAATTAAACCAAAAAAGACGAATTTTCAACAAAATTGTTGAATTTTCAACCAAAAACATGAACTTCTCAACAAAGAAGATTCATTTTCGACCCCAAAAAATGAATTAAAACAAAATACTTGAATTTTCTACCAAATATTCGAATTTTCAACTTATAAAGCAAAAATTTGAAACCAAAAATGGAGCAGTTTAATTTTCAGATAAAAAAATAATGTTTTGACAAAGAAAAAAAATTTCAACCAAATAGGTGAATGTTAAAAATAATTTTTATTTCAGGAAAGTAGTTCAACTTTCAACTAAGTAGCTGCATTGTCATCAAAAAAAGATGAATTTTTAACCAAGAATGGAATTTCTATCAAAATAGTTCAATTTCCAACTAAATAGATAGAATACATCTTAAAAATAAAATGAATTTTTGGGAAAGGAGTTCAAATTTCAACCAAGTAGTTGAATTTTCAAGGCAATATATGAATTTTTAACCTAATAGTTAAATTTTCAACCAAAAAGATGAGCTGAACAAGACCAAAAGAAAAAAAAACTGAAAAAAGAATGGATGAACAAAAATGTTCATTTAAAAACAAGAAAAATGATTTTTTAGCCAATTAAGATAGTTTGTTCACCCTGAAGAATGAATGTTCAATCTTAGAGGACGAATTTTCAATAAAACGGTTGAATTTTAGATAAAAAAATATGACTTTAACAAAATACTTGAATTTTTTAACCAAATAACTGAATTTTAACCCACGAAGATGAATTTTTAACCCAGAAAATTCATTTTCTACCAAGGGACGAATTTTCAACAAACTACAAGAATTTCCAACCAAATACACTGGGAATCCCATATAAGTCCAGTTTTGGGCATGGTTCTAAATAGCCTTAAAGCGAACACAATATTCTCTCGCTCAGAACGTAAACAGTCAGTTGCGTGTGAATCATTTCCTAATATTACGCAATGTACGCACGTGGGTACCCGCGCACTACTCTTTTGTCGCTACGCTGCTGGTGTTTCACGCATCGTTGAGCAACCCTATCTCGACTCCGCGGGCTCCGAAACCGCCGCGGAAACAATTCTCGAAAGAACTTAAATACGATTCTCAGTGTAGTTGAATTTTCAACTTAAAATGATCAGTTTTTAACCAAAAATGGAATAGTTAAATTTTCAATAAAAAAAAATTAATTGGAAGAAAAGTATATTATTTTATATTATCAACAATTATTATTCGAATATGAATTCTTCCCATCACGATATTCTTATGGAACAAAATAACTTATAAATTAAGGAAGATTAATGCGAAAAGTATGAGAATGATAAAAAATCAACTTTCAACAAATAATGGGTTTATAAACAGTATTTTTGCTGCATGGTTAATATCGAATTATCTTCAAGTAATGTCGCTCTATCAAATTCAGGTAATTGCAGAAACGTTCGCACTGTTGGAGAGAACCGAGAAGGCTGAATTAAAAAAAATGGCTTTTTTTTGATTGACTGTGCGTCAATTCTCAAAAGTACGCTAAATTCTGTGTGTTTTTGGGGCTGAAACAAAAACGAGACAAAAAAAATGACATAATTAAAATTTTTATTATTTAGAATTACATGCAAAAAATTTCAAACCAATGATTTTTTGTGTAAATAAATAATCAACATTATAATGTACATTACAAATACTGTGATGGTCCAGCTGAAAATATTGACGTAGAAATACTTTTCAAAATTCATGTTTAGAAATACATATGTAATATTAATAGCCGTAGGAAATGATCATAATCCCACCCTAGAAAAATATAAATTTGTACCCACTATTTTAATAATTAATTTCTTTAAGATTTAAAGAAATCTTTAAAACTCGAAGAATCAAAAACGACTACTGTGGTCTTAAAGTTGTGTGGTATTAATCAAATTTATCAACTTTTAAAAGATATTAAGGGTTCCATTCGTTAAAAAAATAAAATCCTCAACTTTATTTTTCAATTGAAAGGGGTTTAATACGTAAAGAAGTGAGAAAAAATAAGAAGGAAGATTTATGGGTCGCCGTCTTTTTTCCCCTCATTATTTATTTAGCTTTTTTTCATGGAAGCTTTTCAGATTTGGTTGTTATAGTTTAGAAAATATTGCGGTTTTTCATTTCACCCAACCTCTTCCATCTTGTTCTGCCTTTTTCTATCGACTTACCTAAAAAAAAATTATTTGAGCCGATTTGGAAAGATTTATTTGTTGAAAATCTGATGTCTTTTATATTTTGAAATTTCTGTACATGATTCGTATAAGCATAATATGCAATTTCAGTAGTTCTAGTTTTAAGAGTTTAATGATGAGAACTTATTAAATGTACTTCAACTCACACTTCTTCAAAACTCTTATTAAAACGTCAGCCTGAAATTTTATTGCAAAAAAATTAATTTTGTTTTTATTTATAATATTTATATTGGTTTATGACCTCACACTTTTCTTTCTTTGTATACAATATGTTAAATTCTTGCTCTATAAGCATAGTGACATAAATATTGATTAGCAATTTTCTACCGATACGGAATTTTCCGTACAAGACTAACAACTTTTTCAGCTCTTTCTCGGCTAACGTTACGGAAAATTCCGTAAAACTAGTCCTAGCGCTATACTTGACCGTCTAGTTT
Organism: Andricus grossulariae; assembly: GCA_011634705.1. Lineage (NCBI taxonomy): Eukaryota > Metazoa > Arthropoda > Insecta > Hymenoptera > Cynipidae > Andricus > Andricus grossulariae. The sequence goes on from JAABKJ010007545.1 coordinate 296,667,210, forward strand.
CACGGAAAATTCCCCAATACTAGTCAGTGCCTACTAATTACTGATGACATTCATATAGGAATATGTCATCTGTGAAATATGTTTTCTGTGTATACACAGAAAAAATGTAGGCTTTCTTTTGCTGCATATCATTTTTTCAGGTCTCACTTCACTCGTTGCCGGGCAACTTCTTCTAATTTTCTTTTTTCCAAAAACTAAATTTAAGTTTCTTCTAACTAAAAAATGCTGTGTCTCAATTTTGGGTCAATATCCTACTCAAAATGAGCCCAGCTTCTTTCTGGGTACGAAAACTTTCGACTCTCGTAAATAACTTTTTATATCAAAGCGAATGAAATTTCCTATATGCAAACCACTTTTACTCCATATGTTGATGAGTTCCAAAACTGAACTTATTTTGTCATTGTCATAGTCTTAGGAAGTCAAGTACAGAGCTGAATGGGTTTACACGAGTTCGTGAACTACGAGCACAAGCGGAAGCCCTAAACAGGGCCATTCTCGCGAACTTTGATGATGAGAATATTAATTTCGTAAAGATAATTAATTACCAGGAAAGACTTTTCACTTCAAAAAGCTATTCAAATATATTACAAACTACTCCTTGCTTCTACTTTATAACACCGACGTGATTTATAATCTTAAGTTTAAACACAGATTGTAACAACTTTTACCATCGAAAGACTTTAAAACTCTTTGCTCCACGGTTTTCAAACATTTTAAATCAATGAGCTGAACACAATTTTCAAACTAAATATCATCAATTTCCTTTCAAGCATTGTTAAAAAAAAACGTTAGGGACCGTTAAAAAACTACGTCTATCATCACACAGAAATCGTTCATGCGGCCCTGCTTGTTTTAGTTCGGAGTCTCTGGATTTGCGTCGAAGGCCAGAACCGAAACCTTGCGCAAATCCAGTTTCTAGTGTATTTCCATATTTTCCCTATTTCCACCTCCTTTTTAAGTCAAAATTTATTCTTCGTTTGATAAACGCCTAAAATGAAACACAGAACATACAGAAATACAGTCGAACTCGGATTTAACGTCGGTTTTGGGACTGCCCTTGGACCTGACCTACCCTATCTGAACCGGATTTAGCTCAACTCCGAACGTAAGCAGTTCCTGTTCTGTCACGCCTTCATGAACCCCGTACACCCCGCACAGCTCCTGACAAGCCTACACGCGGCGCGGCGTCAATTCTCGGAAGCGGTAAACACACCCCGCGCAGATCCTGACAAGCCTACTCGCCAGGCGGTGACAATTCTCTGAAACGATAAATCCGGAGACGTTAAATCCGAGTTCGAATGTAATGTTTTAATAGACTTCACAGCTAAAATGCTCTCAAAACAGGGGAATTAGGGTGATTTTTCATGAAAATAGGAAAATACACTGGAAACTGGATTTGTGAACGATTTCTGTTGGATTTGGAGGTATGACGCAACCTGATGCAACTAACGCGGCGAGAGGGCGGCCTTCAGACTGTTTGGCACGCTTGACTTAACACATCCTTTTCTCTCGGTCTCGCGGCTCTTCTCATCACGAAACAGCCGAGCGGCATCAATTCTCGCAATGTACAAATTCCGTTCACGGAAGTCCAGGTTCCAGTGTAATAGAGGAAAACATTTTTTTAAATAAAATTAATGTACAGGTACCATAATTAATTCAATATGAAACTCTTGAAATTTCAAGTCGAAACGTAAAGAATTTTCAACAACATAGTTAATTTTTCCATTTTTTAACCAAATAGTTGAATTTTCATGAAACAAACAAATTAATTTTAGACCAACAATTGCACTTTTAACCAAATAGTTGAACTTTTAAGCAAAATAGAGTAATTTCTAATTAAATAGTTCAATTTCAACCAAAATGATGAGTTTTAAATTCATAGGGGCGAGTTTTCTATCCAAAAAGAAGAATTTTCTACAAAACAGGTAAATTAAAAAAAAATACCTCTTACAAAAACGTTGAAATTTCAACCTACAAAGATGAATTTTCAATCCAGGAGGACGAGTTTTCTATCCATAAAAACGAATGATCAACAAAAAAGTTGAATTTTTATTCAAATGGTCAAATTTTCTTTAAAAAAAATATTTAATTTCAACCACAAAGAGTTGCATTTTTAAGCAAATAGTTAAATATTGAAGCAAAAAAAAAACATTTTTTGACAACAATTGAATTTTTAACCAAAATGATGAATTTTTAGTTCAGAGGGGCGAGTTTTCTCACCAAGAAGACGAATTTTCAACAAAACCGTTGAATTCACAAAAAAAAACCTCTTAACAAAATCATTGAATTTTCAAGCCAAAAAGATTGCCTTTTAACGAAATAGTTAAATTTTTTACGATATAATTAAAATGATGAATCTTCAACAAAAAAATGAATTTTTGACAAAGAAGTTCAGCTTTCAACCCAGAAGTTGAATTTTCAATCAAAATAGATTAATTATCAACAAACAATATAATAATTGATACTTCAACACACGAAAAGATTTTAATTTTAAATTAAAAATAGTCAAATTGAACCAAAAAAATTAATTATCGACAAACTAGTCGAATCCTCAACCAACAAATATTAATTGTTAACCAAACAGTTGCACTTTTAACCAAGAATGGTCAAATTTCTACCGAAAGAGATGAATTTTTAACCAAGAATGATTTTATATTCAATAGAGAAAACAGTTCCAACCAAATTGTTTAATTTTCATGCCAAAAAGGCAAATTCTCTACAAAATGGTTGAATTTTCTACCAGAAAGCATTAATTTTCAACAAAAAACTTAATTTTCAACCAAACAGTTGAATTTTGAACTAAATACGATTAATTTTCAACCAATAATGACATAGTTAAATTTTCAGTTAAAGGAAAAAAACTATTTTTCAACAAAATAGTTAAATCTTCAACGAACAAAAATGAATGTTGAACAAAGGAGTTCAACTTTCATCCAAATAGTTAAATTTTCAATTAAAAATGATGAATTTTCAATTAAAATTTAATCCTTGAATTTTCAAGTAAAAACGATTAACTTGTAGCCAAAAATGAATCAGTTAAATTTTCAGCTAAGAAAAATAATTTCCAACTGAAAAAAAACGTATGTTCAACAAAGTAGTTAAATATTTAACCAAATAGTATATTTTTTAATAAAAAAAGATTAATTCTGAACCAAAAATATACTAGTAGAATGATCAGTTGAAAAGAATGAAACTTTAACGATAAATAGTTTGGTTTTCTCATTGGGTTCTATTAGTTCATTTCGCATTTGAGAAAAAAAAAACAATCAAAAGGCATGAAGGGTAAGTTTTCTGAAAATAATGGAAAAATAGGATTTAGGTTAAAAAAGGAAAAAGAGGGGAACAAGTGTGGAAGTGTAAACTGTGAAGTCTGTATATGCATGCACTAATTTTTATTATTTCAAGCCCCTTGACGTAATATGTGGACAACCCCTAATTTGGATCGACGATAAATATGGTTAGATAGCACAAAGGGCCTAGGGGGATAAGCATGTAAAAATGGCCCCCGCACCTATCAAGCTTATATTGGCAGCATATATTGACATCCATGTGAATATAAAATCCTGCACATTTCAACCTTAAACTTTCATTTTTTTTGGGAGATGTGGAGGGGGGTAGTAAAATAAAAAATGGGGTTTTCTCGAAAACGGCTGTACCGATTTTGACGAGCGAAATAAATTTTGTGTTAAGCAAAAAGAATACTATGAGAAAAAAGTTTGGATTTTTTTGGATGGTAAATAGGGGTAAAAAAATGCTTTCAAATTTTGAAAATATTTTTTTGAGGTTATGTTTTAGAGGTACACCTCCAATTCTTTCCAAAACAAACATTAAAGTGTCTGCTAAAACATATATTTTTTTTTATTTTTCGTGGTGGTGCGTCGGGGCGAAAAATGATGAAAATCATGTGTAATTAAGCGATCGGCTGGAATAATGGTGCACTTCTATTTTAAGGAATCACTTATTTTTAATTTCTTTTGTACATAACATTATGAAAAACAAATGCGCATTTTAAAAACTTCACCCTGTAGTGAAATTACGTTTGCTGTGAATTTACGTGACACATCAAACGAAATGTTGAAAAATATTCACGAAAAATAGTTGGAAAAGAATGTTAGTGCTTTTCGAGTGTGTGTCCTCTCACCTCTCACAAAACGGGGTGCTTTTTTAGTGTGTATCGCCTTGCCTCACACAAAACCGAACACTTAGTATTTCCGCTGATTTGAAAACTTTGGATAAGTATCCAGCATGAGATAAATAGTACACTATTGTAACAATATGAGAGCAACAACCAACAGTCCGTTTTCCATTAGCACGTTCGCATGTGTGATACGTCAAACCAGAAACACCAATGCTGTGAGGCTGATATCTCAGGAAGCATCTGTATGCTGTGCGAGAAATATAACGAGATGGAACTTTCAATTGCAGTACATTTGGCTGGTCTTTAATGTACTGAATCTTCAGTTTCCCATCTTTATCCATCGTTTGTTCCAAATATGATATCGCTTGGCTCAGTTGGTATGAACCAGTAAATAAGATCTTCAAATCTCTTTCCGTCATTTCTGTGGAGTCAAAATATAATAAATGGTATAGATTCGTCAAGTTGGAAGGGGTCCCAGAATATCTAGGGAAATTGAAAAAGAAGTGCAGGTGGTCCAGGATGATACGTTTCAGAATGGTAGAAGGCATGAATGAGTGTAAATATTGGATGAGTGAAGAAATGAAAATGTATAGGGTATGTGGGTATGAAAGGTAATCGTGGGAGCACTTGTTGGAGAGGTGTACAGGGGAAGTGGAAGGCGGAAAGAGCATGGTAGATAAAGCTAGGTGGTTACTGAGCTGTTATGGACAAGGGTGTTTAAAACTTTAAACGCGTTTTTCTCGAAACTACGTTCTCAGAGACGGTGACGGTTGTAACTCAAAATCTACTGCATGGATCCTTTTTAAATTTGTTATACTATTTCTATACATAATTCATGAGGTAACATGTCTAAGTTTTTTAAAAATATTATCATTATTATTATTAATTTTACCATAAAAAATCGTTGATTTTTTTAGCAAAAAACGCGTTTTGACTTAAAAGTGTTGAAAAAAAATGGCTGAAGAAAGAAGAGCCATATTATCTCGAGAAACATCTCACCTTACCAACACACTTTGATTTTTTGATTTCGGATGATCCAAGAGTCAGTTAGAACCGTCACCGCAAAGTAACTTTTTTTCGAGGCGATTTCGGAGATTTGCTGCCAACGGCCTATTCATGAATATTTTGCAGTGTCCATTTTCGGCTTTACACGAGGCTGGCCGACTCACCGACGCTACGCTTCCATATATTCTCCCAGATGGGAAAGTAGCGGGGGCCGAAAAATCTCACGTTCTGGAGACTCTGGCCCCACCTTTGCCGCTCTTTATTCGCTCCTATCACTCCTAGCCCTGTCGTTTAGCATTCCCTTCAGGTCCGCTTATCCTTTATCATACTTTTATTTCGCATGAACCCCAACTTTTCTTCCCAGCTCTCCAATTCTAAAACCGCCACTTCCTTCTATCTCTCCTTCAGCCTAACTTTACCTACCTTCACCTCACCCCCCCCCCTCATGCCTTGTAGCAGCGCTTCCACCCCTCCCTTTTTTCCCTGTTCCTCAGATTCAAACCTCTTATCACGATATTATTTCTTCTGTCTGCCTTCTCTTTTCTCTCTATAATTAACTCCATTGCCCTTAATCCATCCCCTAGCCGCCATCTCCTTTTAATTCCTACACCTACACACTAACTACTAGGGGGATACCGAATCGAATTTAACCGACTGGGGATCCAGATACAGAATGAGGAGGACAGCACCTGCAGGACAACGATTGAAACGGGAGCGGTGAGAAGCGAGCAGGGCGAAGCGACGCAGGAAGGTGTCAGTTACGTCCTGGCCATCGAGATTATTATTTGCGAAGTTTGAGTAAGAATTCTATACTATAATTCGTGTCTCTTCTGGCATTAAGCCATTTAAAGTTGTTTGTGCAAAGTATTTTTTCAGAGACGAGAGTCCTTCAACTCTAACCATATTTTGTATTCCTTCTTTTATGTTTCTCATATTTAAGAATTCCTGAAATGATCCCGTAGTTTGAACGTTAAATTAAAGAGTCAAGTCACGCCCTTCAGGCAAAAAGTAAAACGAATTTTAGTAGAAATTTTTTTCTCGAAAAGTACAAAACTATTGGGATCAACCTAAGGACTTTTTTTAAAGAGATTTAGACAATAATTAAAAATAAATTTTTATCAAATAACACCAAAGGATGTATGGTGTCAGAGAACTACCGAGAAAATGGAGGTAATCGTAATTATCATCAATCTATTTTTGCATAGAAATTATTTTATGATATGATCATGCACAGCCTGACCGATTTGAAATGAATTCGCCAAGGGAAAAATTTGCACAAGTTTATTTATAGGCTAGAAAAGAATTCTACCTAAATTCATCTTGGAAATGAGTCCCAAAACATTGAAAAATCTTTCATATTTCGGGAGATATTATTAATCTACAAACACTAAAATATCCACTTATTCAAATAACTTTTTACAGTAGTAACTCAATGAATTCTCTTAGAGCTGGTTTTCGTTTCAAATTTTAATATGTTTTCTGATAGTTTACTAAGTAATATTTATACTTTGCTTTATAAAAATTATGAGCAATCGTGCGAATGTCAAGAAACATCCGTCCTCATTCTACCGGATAGTACTGTAGATATTCTCCTTATCTATAAAGCATGTCTACGTCACAAAGTTCTGGATTTTGTGATATTAATTAACGGTTTGAGCATGACCCGTGACGATCATAGAAGCAGCCAGTAGAATATTAAATATAGTATAGTAACTATTAAAGTGATAATATGTAATTAATTCCTGGAAGCTGATAAAGTAGAAGTTTATTGATAGATAGAAATAGATAAGTTGAGTCATAGCGCGGCCTGTGATTGGTCGAGAGGTGTGGCCTAAAAGTAGGGCGGATATAGGCTAGGGGGCGCATTCTCTCCTGATTGGTCGAGGGGCGTGGTCTAAAACAAAATTGCGTTAATTAGGGGCTTGGTCTAAAAACTAAATGGCAGTCATTGGGGGGTGTGGCCTAATTACAAAAAATGACGGTAATTAGCGTGTGTAGCCTAATTAAAAAATTGCGGCAATTAGGGGGTGTGGCCTAATTAGAAAATGGTGTTAATTGTGAAGTGTGGCGTTTAATTAATCGAAATAATGATTGTCAGCTGGAAAAGGGGAGGCCCCACCCTTTCCTGTACGAACCTGCGATGTTTCATGAATGGAAACGGAGATCTGAAAAAGGAGACAACTAATTACAACGCAAATTAATTATCCCAATCTCATTTTCTATCTAGGTTGAAGAAATAGTGTTAAAATAACAACAAAGCTATGATTACTTAAAAATATGTATAATATTTAAATCATTCATTAAAATTTAAAATTATCCTAAACTATTTTAAGCGACAGGTAGTAAATATGCACATTGTTTTCAGTTACAATTCCATGCCTGTTTTTATTAATTTTTCAAGAAAATGCGTTTGATGAGGTACATGTAGAAAAAATAAGTTCAACCTCTCCAACAATGTATAAAATGAAGATAGTAATCAGTTCCATAAAAACGATTTCAAAATATAATTCGACGAATTGTTTCTCAAGTTTTGTTTGTACCTGACTTTTGAAGTATACAGATTCAAACTTTATTATCTGACGGATTGATTCCTCATTCAGTGCGTTTATATTTTGCGAGAATAAATAATTAACAATCGTTTCAATTGAAAAGCTTGACATGCTTCTACGTTTTTCAATGATCGTTGAATCCTCATAATCCTCTCATCGACACACACAATAACATTTCCCAGTCCTTCGAAAATAGACTTCTGAGAAATTATTTCAGGAGTACATAGCCTTTTCTGATTAGCCTCAAACTCGCCCTGCTGCGTGTCATTGTTAGACTCATCGTTGCACTCCATGCCGTCCTTCAGCCATGCGATTAAAGCTCTAGTCCAATTAGAATCGTCTTGCAAAATGAATGATTAAGTCCGTAAACAGTTGGCAGAATCATTTGTTGTGTGGTTGTCTTCGTGAAATTTGTAGACATCATGACCAATCGTTTAAGAGCAGCCTTAGTGTGTATTTGTTTAAGAGGTGTTGATTTTGGTTTGAACCTTTTTATTTTTGGTGTTGCAGGAACAGTTTTATTAGTCTGCGTGTCAGGCCGGCGAAGGTTCTACCTCTGTTGAATCGATGTTAACTTGCGACATAGTGACTTGTTCAGATATAAATGCTCAACTGATTCAAAGAGGTTCCTCACATAGTTTTATATATGTGCAATATTTGAGGAGTGGGGATAGCATTCTTTGTTGAGTGGAGAGAACCATATGTGGCGAGCGTGGGAATAACCGTTATGTCACACATTTGAAGAAAGAATATAATGCCGTATTTCCTAGAAATTACACAATAGACTGGGTGTTTCATATAAGTCATGCAAGAAACCTACATGTCATGGAAATTGCACCAAGGAATATGAAATGTATGTAAATAAGACAAAAGAATTCGTATTTTACAAGAAAATCACACAAAAGAACACGCGTGTACTATAAATCACACATATTCTTATTTTCCCGGATTTCTACAAAAGATGTTTAACGCCTGCAACCTATAAATCACACACGACAATAAGTTCTTCTAGAAAGTTAGCAAAAGAATATGTGTCTTACACCTGCACTCATGAATTGCACATGACACTTCGTATGTTTTAAAAATTACAATTTCCCAGGAATTTCACAAAAGAATATGTGTCTCACACCTGCATCCATAAATCACACATGAAATTGTGTATTTTTCAGCAACATCACAAAAGAATATGTAGCTCACACCTGCATCTATAAATCACACATGACATTAAGTATTTTCCAGAAACTTAACAAGAGAATATGTGGCTTACACATGCATTCATAAATCACACATGACATCCCGTATTGTCCCAAATTTCCACAAAACAATATGTGTTGAACACCTGCATACCATAAATTACAAACAAGAATCTGTGTTCTCCAAAAATGACATAAAGGTCCAAATATTTCAAAATTATAAACTGAGTAGTTTTCATTCAGTGTGTAAAGCAGTTGAATAACAAAAGCATATGAATTAGGAAAATAACCAATTGTGATGTAAAGTAATAAATGGCGTTTACAATGCTTTGTGACGCGACTTACAATGCAAAAATTAAAACTTTCATCAGTGTCACTCATGAAAAGCAATAAGAAAAAATGTGTCTTCGAAGTCATTGTATTTTAAATTTACTTCATGTAAAAGCGGAAGTACCTGCTGTGAACATTTAACAACACGATTAAATGTAGACTGAAGCAGTTTTTTATACTTTGTTTTGTACCTGTTGCAAAAAGTTAGATCTTTTGGAGACTAAAAATTATACTTGATACAATTGAAAATAACCTGATTTTCTATAGAGAGAGAAAACCCTGTGCAACTGTTGCTTCCTAAAATTGATGTGGACTAGACAGAGATATGGAAAATTTCCTATTAATAGTTTTACCACCTCGTAAACACTGTCGGTGAACGAATTTCAAAAGCTCACCGGGCACCACCATAAAAACAGTATAGTAAAGCATGTACCAATTCCTCACTGTCCTAAGAAGTTAACCTCTTTCGAGGCAGTGTCTGAGATGCAGTGGACAAGTTTCAAAAGTACGGTGGTGAAATAAAAAAGTAGGTAGTAGGAGAGATAGACATTTCCTGTTCTTAAATGCTCACCCTTCGATATCCAGGATCAGTTTTCTCTCAATCGTCTTGAGTGAAGTACGTGGTAATGTTTTATTCTCAAAACCTCTAAATAATTATAATGGTAAAAATCGAGGAGCTAGTGTATAGCCTGATGGCTATTGCTTATCGTCCAACAGACGCAGAGTGCTTATTGTATCTACAGAATATTCTGGTGACATGTGTTCCTGATGAAATATTCCGGATATCTCATCTATTAGTGTGCAATAGTACGCTACGCTTAGCGTACAGCATTTTCATAGAGCGAAGGGCTCAGTTAGCGCGTGACCTTTTAGGTATGTGTTTTTAAAGATAGTTATCAAACTTTGTGACGTGTTTGTGTAACTGTGTTTCTACAAATGTTAATTTTTTTTAATTGTATAGTTCGTGCAGCGGATTCAACGCCTCCACAAAGACCATCAAACCCTTCAGGCTACTCGACTGCATATGACGATGGGATGGAAATGCCTGCTTGTGAGTCTTGGCCCGAGAATGAGAAGTCTATAAAAACGAGCATGTAGATGAAGACGAACCACCCATGCGTTGGAGAGGATATAAGAAGAAAGACTGTATGCACGAGTATGCTGACGCTTCATCAATGAGTAGCGCGATATTTTCCGCATTAACGGTTGAGATAAAAGGTAAGTTTTTAAATAAAGTTTTCACAAATATTTTTGAGATTTTACAATAATGATTGTTTCTTAAATATTTCAAAGATTTCAAAGAATTCAAAGATTTAAAAATGGTTCCATGATTTCATAAAAAATTGCATAGACACTTCGAATATTCTTCAAGAAATTTTATGTCTGCTTTTCGCTGAAAAAAATAAAGTAAAATTGTTTACATTCAACTCGGCGAAATTCTTCATTCAATTTTATTATTTTTATAAAAGTATAAAAATTTTAATATTTTTACGATAATCCATGTTCAAAATTATTTGCTTAAGAAAATGAATGAATAATTTGGATGAATTTAATGTAATTTTTTTTCAATTCTTTCTTTTGTTTTGAACAAGAATGTCTAAAAAATCTTTCAATCTTCATTCGCTTTTTGAAATAATAGAATTTAATGAATAATTTCTTTGAAGCGAATGTAGAAAATTCGACTTCATATTTCAACTAAAATGAGAATAGAAGAGATACATTTTTAAACCTAATTTAATCAAATTATTTATTCATTTCTGAACATATAATTCTAAACATGAATATCGTCAAAATGTTTTATTCCTTATACTATTCCAAAATGATAAGAGTAAACGAATAATTTTCATGAATTGAATGTAAAGAATTTTACTTAATTTTTCAACAACAAAATTTTATAAAATCTTTAAAATATTTTGCAAACTTTGTGAATTTTTGAAATTTAGGGAGAAATTATTGAAATGTTTTAAAATATTTTTGAAACATCTACGAAATCTTTGGAACATTATACGTATTAGATAATCTTTGAAATATTTCTAAAATCTTTCAAAACATTGAAACCTTTTAAAGTTTAAAAATAGTTGTGAAAAGTTCAAAACATTTTTGGAGTGTAAATTTAATTGAAAATCTAGAAATGAAAATTTTGAAATCTAAATTTAATTTCTACTTTCACAGGTAACGTAAATTTAATGGCGTTGGCTGATGCAGCCGCTGCGGAGCGATTGCGTCACATTAATGCTGCTGGGGAATCCGACGATGGAGATTCTTTAGACGAAAAAGAAGCACAACAAGAAAGTCGACGGAAACCTTGGCGGCCGTGGCAAGAGCCAATCGCTGCACAGGTTGGTTCTGGGCAGTAGCAGCAACACCATCAGCAGAATGAGGCTAAACAACAACAAGAGCAACAACCAGGTAAGAGAAATAGTTTCTTCCATAGTTTATGAGAATTCATGGTTTTGCCCTAAATTTGACCTTAGCGGTGTCGATCTTAAGGTTAAAATTAGTGAACCACGAAATAATCGCGCCAGTAAAATCGTGGAGTACTGTGAAAACGCGGTCAGGGCTTTGTATGATTATTTGGTGAAAAAAGAAAGTGATAGCGATAGGGTAGTATAAAATTTACTTCAGCCTATTTCAAAAAGGTTGGTGGGGGTATATCCTTTAGACCTGCTCATCAGCATTCATTCGCGAATTTGTTTAGGGTATTATTTAGCGTTATTCGAAGCAACGAGGATTTTATTATTGATCAGTCATATGCAATAAATTTTGAGCACGGTACGGGTCGTAGAAGCGTTCGTTTAACCCACGCCAATGTGAAGAAACTGTCACTTTTAACGATAGACAGTAAAGAAAATGTGTGCCTACCTCGATCCATCGTAGCTGCTCGCATTCACGCCAAGCAAGATACGATTCGTTCCGGTACGATCCTGAAAATGGTCGGGGAATCGGGAAATTCATAAATTTCAATTGTATCTTATCCCCGATAGGATTGCAATTACAATTTATGAATTTAAGACCTTTGGAAAAGGTCATAAGTCCCCTCTGTACAACGGTCCAAATCTCATTACTGAACCTGGTCAAACTGTTCTACATAATTTAAATATTATGTTGAACGATAATCATTTTCCCCCTATTTTAAATTTAACTTCAGCAGCAAGCAGTGCGGGTTTCTGTATCCCCTGCAACAAGTGGTGTGTTAATCGTTCGGGAAACGGGTGCTCAAATACCTGCGCTGCTTTAAACTCGACACCTCCATGCTAAACAAATGCCGCAAATGTCAAAATACAAAAAATTAAATGCAACGCGTGCAATCGTTATTTTCATGTGCAGAGTTGTTTTGATAAGCATCTGGCCCCAAAATCGATTTTAGGCTAAACATCAATTTTCAATGCGTTGTGAATTTGTACCGGTTGCACGCGTTTCATTAATTTATGGCATAAAAGAAACCACGAATTTGGAATAAATATTGTGACCGTTGCAAATGTCGGCGAAATATTAATCACCAGTGTTTTATTGTACCTGTTTTAGATAATGTTGTGAAAAACAAGAAACTAATAAGCTTTGTTTTTCATGATTTTGAAACTCAGTAATGTGATAAATTACCTGGTGATCCTAGTGTAAACGTACATAAGCCAAGTCTCTGTGGGGCGTACCAAATTCATTGATAGCTTGAATTATTTGCACATGCGATTGAGCAAATTTCCAAAAGCTTTGGAGTTAAATGATATCAAAGAAGTTATGTTTTCCCAAATTTTTAATACACCCTATCACATTGATTACAAGGGTCCTCTACCTGCTTCCAAGTTTTACTTACCAGACACTATGTCTGTAGAAGCTAGGAAAGAGTATCTCGAGTGGTATGAGACCCTGGCGAAAGACCCTGATTGCATATTCGACTTTCGAAAAGAAATTGTCGAATATTGTATTGATGATGCGGCGATCTTGCGTCGGGCATGCATGGCATTCAGAGAAATTTTTTTGAGATGTGCTAATGTGTGCCCCTTTTACGAAAGTGTTACGATAGCATCGGCTTGTTCGCGTGTCTATCGTAAAAGAGAGAAAGCTCGGGAAAGAAATACAGCACACAGGTAGGTGTCGTGAGTATCGTACACCAGGGGAAATCCTGGTTGACGCTTACTATGAAGACCAGGGTGACTGACATATCCTACGATTTTACGGTTGTTTTTGGCATGGGTGTGCCGAGTGCAAAAAAATTAATCGAGACGCTAAACTAAAAAGCAGTGATTCGTTAGACGAGCGTTTCGAGTGTACCCATGCTCAGGCCGAAAAACTTAGGCAGCCTGGTTACATTCTCACAGGAATGTTGGAGTGTAAATTCGATGGATTGAAAAAAGTTCACCTCAAATGAGACATTATTTAAAATACCACCCCGTTTTATTGAACGACATTCTGAACCCTCAAGACGAATTTTATGGTGATCGTACAGGTAACACGACCTGTTTTTATGGTATAAGGGACGGTAAAACAATACAGTATATTGATAGTTGTTCACTCTATTCTTATATACCAAAACATGGTGAATTTCCTGTAGGACATCCGAAAGTTCTCCTGGGTGATGAATGCAAAGATGTCTCTGATGCGGATTTTAAAAATTCAGGAAATTTGGAGGTTCTTGTGAAATGCCGAGTTTTACCGCCTGAATCCCTCTATCACACAGTACTACCTTTCAAAATGTATTTAAAAAACTTATGATTCCACTCTGCAATGCCTGTTGTAAGAATCTCCAGTAGGAAGCGTGTGGACATGAGTCAGCTTTGCGCGCAATCGAGAGGGTATGTGCGTCTGATGAGTTGAAAAAGGCTGTAGAAATGGGTTATGAAATCGAATTTATTTATGAAATCTGGCAATACATTGTGATTTAGATCGCACTAAGATTACTTAAAATCCTGGACTTCGCTTGGTAGCTAAACTATGCTTAAACTCATTTTGAAGGAAGTTTGGTCCACGTGAAACTTTAACGCAGACAGTTTATATTGAAAGTTTAGAGGCACCTAATAGAATTTTCTTGAGCCCGGAAATAGATGTGTTTGACATAACACCGATCAAGGATGACCTACTTTGTATTTCATATAAATACTCGGCAGATGCTTGTATGTCCTCGCCAAACACAAATGTTTTTATCACAGCCTATAGAACAGCCCAGGCTTTTATTTCTGAACGTCCCAAATTTTACGCCTACCAAGTTCTTGATGCAAACGGTAAAATCCACACAAAATGCAAAGTGAAGGGGATCACGCTCAATTGTAAAAACATTAAATATGTAAATTTGAATACTATGCGTGAAATTATTGTTGATAGAGCAGTACATTCAATCAAATTAAATTTTAAAGCCATTAGACGCAAATAATTTCTAGTGTCATGACGTTAAATGGAAGTTGAATAGTTAGATCGGTATGCAGTGAAAGACGATTCATCAAAAATTTTGACTCAATCCCCTACGGTTACAGGGAATAGCTTTAATTCTTATGATACCACAACTCTCTCACACACACACGTACTGCTGCTTGATACATTTTTAAGACGTTCAAAACAGGTTGGTAATGTTTTCTAGTGTTTAAAATTGTGAATCAATGAGCGTCAAACTTTTGTGGCAGTAGAGCGATTTACAACAGAGGTTTCAACCGCTACAACTAAATATTTAATATTTTCATTTTGCAGTTTACTCCGAACACGAGGGAGAGGAGCTGATTGCGGCTTTGGACAAGCCTGAGGCTGGTGATGCTGACGGTAATGCCGAAAATGATGATGATGAAGCGTTGGAACCAGATAAAATTCCCCGATTCCCGGGATCTAGGCCAATTTTCCAGGTAGCCCTCGAACGCCTCCGTGCAGCAGGCAGAGAGTAAGAATAGAGGGAGCAGGAGGGTAGAGTTCGTCCGGTTCCGCTAGATCGTCTACGCGTGAGAGCTGGTAGAAATAGGAGGGGAGAAGAAGAAGAAGAAGAGGTCGAACTATCGACAGAATCGGCTTTTAAGAGGCCTCAACTTTTCTAATAATAATAATAGGTTGTTTATATATACTTGAAAAATAAGGTTAACAACCACCGCAGGGTCCCACTGGGAGCAGCTGTCATCTAAAAAATGACACCGGCTCCCAGTAAGACCCCGGTAAGTCCCACTCATGGCCACGTCTCACAACCGTGAGATGGGAAATCACAGAACACGACGAAATCACAACGACAGGCCGGCGAAACCCTCGTGTGTTTTAAAGACACAAAGCAACACAAGAATGACAGCTTTCTGCATCCATCTCGCAAGTACCGTGGCATATTTTTGGGACGCGGTTATGGCCTTAAGGTTACGAACCAGTGATAGTTTCGCACCTCTGAGGGCACCTATCACAAGGACAATTACTGGTACCGAATATTTTGGGTACACTCGTTGCAGCTCCCTTTTAAGGTCTTGATACCTTTCCTCCTTTTCTATCTCCTTGGCAGTGATGCTGCATTCGGAAGGAGCCAAGAATTCGATCACGAATATAGTGCGTTTCTCGAAGTCTTGGAGAACAGTGTCTGGCCTCAAGTGTGCAACGGAGACTGCTGTCCCAAAATCGTAGTTCCAGAAAATTTGACACTTCTCGTTTTGGAAAATTGACTCTATCTCCCTTGGAGCGTTCGGCAGGGCAGGGCCGCAGCCAACACCGTAAGAGCGACAAAGATGGTAATAAAGCACTCTGAGGGCCGCATTGTGTCTGAAGATATAAATCGTTCCTGCTTGGGTGGGACACCCCGATAGTATGTGTTCTAGGTTCTCAACGTGTGTATGACATGCTCTGCACCTATCGCTTGGTACTTCTTGACCTAAAATGCGGTCGCGGTATGCTAAGGTGGAAACGATACCGTCCTGGCATGCGAAAATAAAATCCCCTGTACCTGAATTAAGCCCTGATGATCTGAGAAAAGCGAAAGTTTGCTCTTTGGACAAGGACTGTTTTTCTACATTCCTATGAAAATTTCCGTGCATTTTCTTGTCGAATAGATCTTAATGAAATTTTTCAAATTCTGCTTTCTTCACTTCGGCTTTCAGAAGTGTAGCACCTAGATGGAGTAATGCACTTTCATCACTTCTGACGTTCAAATTTAGGCCAAGGGTCTTAGCAGCCTGCTCCGCGGCTTTGTAAAAGAACGCTCCTTTGCCAACCATCTCGTGGTTCCTGACCATTTTTAGGAGAGGATATCTGCCATTGGCAACGATATAAGCTGTACTTAGAACCGAAATCACAAGGGTTTCAAAAGATTTCACAAATATTTCAAGGATGTTCAATTATTTCAAAAGGTTTCAATAAATTTAAGAAGATTTCAAAAGATTTCAAGGATTTCAAACGAGTACAAAAGATTTCAAAAGGCAAGATTAAAAAACGTTTTCACAAATATTTCCAAGATTTCATAAAAATTTCAAAAGATTTAAAAAAAAATCACAAAAATTTCAAGATTTGAAATACTTCAAGAGATTTCAACGAAATCACAAGGGTTTCAAAAGATTTCACAAATATTTCAAGGATGTTCAATTATTTCAAAAGGTTTCAATAAATTTGAGAAGATTTCAAAAGATTTCAAGGATTTCAAACGAACACAAAAGATTTCACAAACCAAGATTAAAAAGTGTTGACAAATATTTCCAAGATTTCATACAAATTTCAAAAGATTTGAAAAAAATCACAAAGATTTCAAGGATATCAAATATTTTACAAAAATTTAAAAATATTTCACAGAAATTTCAAGATTTCACAAAGATTTTAAATACTTCAAGAGATTTCAACGAATTCACAAAGATTTCAAAAGATTTCACAAATATTTCAAGGATATTGAACTATTTCAAAAGGTTTCAATAAATTTGAGATTTCAAAAGTTTTCAAGGATTTCAAACGAACACAAAAGATTTCACAAACCAAGATTTTAAAAAATTTTAAAAGATTTTACAGAAATTTCAAGATTTCACAAAGATTTTAAATACTTCAAGAGATTTCACCGAATTCGCAAAGATTTCAAAAGATTTCACAAATATTTCAAGGATGTTAAACTATTTCGAAAGGTTTCAATAAATTTGAGAAGATTTCAAAAGATTTCAAGGATTTCAAATGAACACAAAAGATTTCACAAACGAAGATTAAAAAAATCTTTCACAAATATTTCCAAGATTTCATAAAAATTTCACAAGGATTTCAAATATTTTACAAAAATTTTTAAATATTTCACAGAATTTCAAGATTTCACAAAGATTTTAAATACTTCAAGAGATTTCAACGAATTCACAAAGTTTTCAAAAGATTTCACAAACATTTCAAGGATGTTAAACTATTTCAAAAGGTTTCAATAAATTTGAGAAGATTTCAAAAGTTTTCAAGGATTTCAAACGAGCACAAAAGATTTCGCAAACCAAGATTAAAAAAAGCTTTCACAAATATTTCCAAGATTTCATGAAAATTTCAAAAGATTTAACAAAATTTCACAAAGATTTCAAATATTTTACAAAAATTTAAAAAGATTTCACAGAAATTTCAAGATTTCACAAAGATCTTAAATACTTAAAAAAAAAATCTTAAATAATTATTTAAATCATAATGATTTATTTTAATGATTTTAAATAAAGATTTTAAATACACAAAAGATTTCGCAAACCAAGATTAAAAAAAGCTTTCACAAATATTTCCAAGATTTCATAACAATTTCAAAAGATTAAAAAAAATTTCACAAAGATTTCAAGGATTTCAAATATTTTACAAAAATTTAAAAAGATTTCACAAAGATTTTAAATATTTCAAGAGATTTCAAAAGATTTCACAAATATTTCAAGGATTTCAAAGACGACTTATGTTCGCAAAAAATTAGGAATTGGTTTATTTATCGTTCTGCTTTCTTTAAAAATTGTTGGCCCATTAAAAAATTAAATTAGATTTTTTTATTAGCTATTTTTATTATTATTTTATTTATTTATATTATTATTTATCATTTTATTAATAATTAGCTTATTTTTTACATCTATAACAAACGGTTATTTCATTATTTGATGTAAAAAAAGAAGACCTGGAAAAACTTGACTTCTTACCCGCAAAACCTGAAAAGACCTTAAATTTCGTTCCTAAGAATCGCTGGGCACCCGGTTTTAATTTCGGACTGGATATATGTTTAATGTTGAAAAAATGTTATGGCACTATTTTGACACTATTTTTACAAATTTGTGAGACTATTTACACTATTTTTGATCTCTGAAGTGAGTCCGAGACCTGAGATTCTGAAAATCGCCCCTTTGTGGAGCGTTTGGCTTTGAAAAAGCGCTCAGGTTTCATTCGAGGTCGATCTCTCGCGAAGTTTAATCGCGAATCATGACGATGTCGACGATCAATTTTATTTCCACCTACCCGAAGTAGAGCCGGCCCTGAATTGGCCGTGTTTCCAGTGTAATGGCGGCGACCATGCCGAGCAGAGCGCGCCGCGCCCGCTCCTTAAAATTGACAAATTTTTTCCAACCCGGCTCTTTTCTCGTCTAGATTATTTTTTACTCGTCGAGTGATAAACACTTCCAAAGTTACGTCGCCAAGAGCCCGATAAGTTGGGTTTTTCGCGACAGTGGCTGTGTCGGTCCGTGACAGTGACGATAAAAAAAATCATGCACATTTAAGCCACGGCACGAGCAAGAAACTCGACGGATTAATCCCGACTCGGGTGTCCTCTAAAAATATAAATTACCAACACCATGACAATTTCCCTGAGACTGTAAGTTCTTCTCCAATCATTTTTTTTTTTTTTTTTTTTATTTTCCGATTTGCAACACGTCGATGCATTGCCTCTGATCCGTTTCATAATCGTCAGCAATCGCTACGTCAGACACAGCTGGTCTGGATGAACAAAGCTTTTTATGAGCTTTTGTCAGAGACTGAAAAGAGTCGGACTGCTTTTTAATTTGAAAATTATTCTAGGAATTGTTGTTTAGGGATCGAGGTAATTTTTGTTTTTTTTTTGTTTTTGGAAGGGCTTCATCGATTGGTGTTGCTGGAGGTTGAGTTGGGATTGTAAATTAGACTTGGAATTCGATTAGAAGTTGGAAAAAACTGGTTTGAGATAAAATATTATGTAGAAGATTATAATTGGAGGTTGGTGTGGCAGCAGTTTAATTTGTGAATGAATTTGAGTTTGAGAAAGGATTTTATTTCAGATCTACTATAGGAGGATTCTTCAAATTGGAATGAGATGGTAAAGGGGAATTTTTTGGAAGAGATTCGTCGATTGGTGTTTTTTGGAAGTTGTTCGGGGATTTTAAATTTCACTTGGAATTGGATTAGAAGTTGGGGAAAACTGGGTTTGGATAAAAATCACAAGTATTTGGTTCATAATTAATCTGTTTTGGTTAAAAATTCAACTGCTTGGTTGAAAGTTGAACTACTTTGTTAAAAATTAATTTTTTTGGTTGATGATTCATCATTTTGGTGGAAAAAACTTTTTTTGTTGTTCAAAATTTAACTATTTTGTTCAAAAGTATTTTTGTTTATTAAACATTTATTTTTGGTATTACAAATTTATTTTTTAAACTGAAGATTTTAATCTTACATGTTTGGTTGAAAATTCATCTTCTTCCCCTTTTTCTGTGTTTTTTTTTCACTCGTTTTTTCGCTTAAATTAGAACTGAATGAATATAAGTCGATAGGAAATTCCAACTATTTTAGTCTACAATTCTACTATTTCGTTGAAAATGTAATAACTTTAAAAAAATTTATTGTATTGGTTGCAGATTGTACTATTTTGTTAAAAATCGTGGTTTTATTTTGTTTAAAATTAATTTTTCTTAAATGAAAATTTAACTATTTCATTTTTGGCTGAAAATTTATAGTTTTTCATTTAAAATTAAAATCTTCGGTTAGAATATGAAATATTACATTTTGCGTTGGGAATTCATATTTTTTTGGTTGAAAATTGATCTACTTGGTTGAAAGTTGAACTATTTTGTTAAAAATCTCATTTTAAAGTTTGTAGATTTAATTATTTTGTTAAATATTTAAACTTTTTTTTTAACTGGAAATTTAACTATTCCATGTTTGGTTGAAAATGCATCTGCTTCCCCTTTTTGTTTTTTTTTTCACTCGTTTTTTCGATTAAATCTGAACTGAATGAATATAAGTCGATAGGGAATTCCAACTATTTTTGGTTGCAAGTCTACTATTCTACTATTTCGTTGAAAATGTAATTACTTTGTTAAAAATGTATTGTATCGGTTGAAGATTCTACTATTTTGTTAAATATCGTGTTTTTATTTTGTTTAAAATTAATTTTCTTAAATGAAAATTTAACTATTTCATTTTTAGCTGAAAATTGATAGATTTTTATTAAAAATTAAAATCTTTTTTGTTTGGAATATCAAATATTACATTTTGCGTTGGGAATCCATCTTTTTTGGTTGAAAATTGAACTACTTGGTTGAAAGTTGAACTAGTTTGTTAAAAATCTCATTTCATTGTTTGTAGATTTAATTATTTTCTTAAACATTTTAACTTTTTTTTTAACTGAAAATTTAACTATTCTGTGTTTGGTTGAAAACCTATCTTCTTCTGATGAAAATTCAACTGTTTGTTTGAAAATTCCTCTTTTGTGGTGAAATATTAATCTTCTTGGTGACTCATCCTTCTTTTGTTTTGGAAATTGAACTATTAGGTTAAAAATTCCTTTGAAAATTCAAGTCTTTCTTTGAAAATTTATGTATTTTGTTACAAACTAATATTTTTTGTTAGAAAATCAATCTTCTTGTTTAAAAAAAGTTGAACTCTTTCTTTGTGAATTCATTTTTTTGGTTGAAGATTCATCATTTTAGTTGAAAATTCGTATGATTGGTTGGAAATTTAACTATTTCGTTGAAAATTTATTTTATTTGGTTCAAAATTATTTTTTACTGAAAATTCAACTATTCTGTTATGGTTAAAAAATTATCTTTTTCAGTAAAAAATTAATTTATTGTGTTGAAAATTTATCTTTTTTAGTAGAAATATCATTTTTTTGGTTGAAGATTCATCATTTTAGTCAAAAATTTATTTTTTTTAGATGAAAATTTAACTATTTAGTTGAAGATTCATGTTTTTAGTTACAAATTCATTTACTTTATTAAAAACTCTTCTTTTCGGGGTTAAAGATTCAATTACTTTGGTAGATGATTCATATTTTTGAGTTGAAAATTTAACTGCTTTATTGAAAATTCCTCTTTTTGGGTTGAAAATTAGTTTGTTTTGGTTGAGAATTTAACTAATTTGTTGAAAATTCGTATTTTTTGGTTTAATTCTACTATTTTTGATTGAAAATAAACATATTTTTTGGTGGAAGTATTAACTATTGTAATTTTTGTTGTAAATTCCTTTTTTCTTGGTTGAAAATCAAGTGTTTTCACTGGAAATTTAATTCTTCCATTTTTGGTTCAAAATTCATCTTGAGTTGAAAACTCAACTATTTGTTTAAAAATTCATGTATTTTACGTAATTTGTGGACGACCCCTTGTAATAATCTATATGATTATTGTTACCAAGAGTCTTTAAAATATATTTGGAAACAATTTTTTGTTCATAAAAATAGATTCAGATAAAATATTTTAATCGGAGGTCGGAGTGGCAAAAATTAAATTTGTGAATTAATTTTTGAAATTGAAATGAAAGCGTAAAGGAAAATTTATTCAATATTCAATTTCGCGTGCTTTTCAATTAGGATTCCTTTTCATTTTGTAAAAATAAATTTGATTGGCTCTAAAATTTTAAAAGTTTCTAAAATAACATTTTCTCCGTTTTTGATATTTTGAAATTCAATTTTTTTTTCACTTTCGGAGAATTTGAATTTTCGAGTAACAACTTTAAAAATTTCAATTATTTCGCGAGAAATTGAAAGTATTTAAATAAGAATAAAAAACTTGATTAGATAAAGTTGCATAATTAGATAAGATGAAATCCGAATTGGACTTTGTTATGAGAAAGATTTAATTACAAGTTAAATTGGATTTTAAGAAACGATGAAATTTAATCCGCAAATTAGAATTTGTTTCATTAAAAATCGGAATAGAAATCAGACACCAGCTCTAATTTTATAAGAATAATATTCAAAGGGCTTTTAAATCGGAATCTGTTTTACATTTAATACAGAATCAAAAATAATTCCATTTATTTAGATTTGAACTCAGAATCTAGACGGCAAGATTTAAATTTACTAAATTGAAATTGAAAACGATCTTAAGATTTTTTGGTTTTTGAAAATGTTTCTTTTTTTGAGACGCAAATATTTATTATAAATAAAAGTTTTATTTGATCACAATTTTTTTTGGAGGCTGAAAAAAATGATTTTTATTTGAAACAGATCACTGATTTTTATATTAAAATGGAATATATAAATTAATTTTAAAAATCGACTTTGAAGCTGATAGTGATTTAGAATGTAAATACTGAAATAGAATCGATTAGAACAACTTAAATTAATTAATTTTGGGATTATTTCAATTTGTTTGCTTTTTAATTTTTTAACAATACATTTGGAAGAGCTCCAAATTTTATTTCCGAATTAATGTAAATGCGATTTAAAAAGAGTAATAAAAATTTACGTTTAGAACTTGTGTCATGTTGGTTAAATTTTTAATTAAAAAGCATATACAAATCCAAATAATAAATCAAAATCAACTATAAAATGTAACTTCTGATTTCCCTTTGAGTAATTATTCCCATTTTTTTTTCTGTGACTCATACTAATCGAGACTTTATTGTCCCGGATAAAAATATATTTTAGCTACATGCTCCGCCATAAAGATATGATAAGCCTTGTCACCCTACACGCTTCCCGCTTGTGCAGAAAATTTTAGTTTCATTAATTTGCATAAATTAAACTTCCAGATGTTGCTGAATCATCAAAAAATTGATAATAGACTATGTTATATATAATATAATAATTAATAAATTCAAATATTAATTACATTTATTTATCATACATTCATTGTCCCTTCTCTCCTAAAAATATTTTGTAATTAAATTTCAACACGTTGAGAAAAAAAAATGATTAAGGACTTGGAAAGCAATTATTATTATTTTTATTCCTAATTGCTGGTGACCATCCTGAGTCTTCTTTCATTAATTAAGAATGAATTGATAAGATGAGAATTGTGAAAGCCTATAGCAGTTATCTACAAAACAGCATTTTACCACATTGCTTTTTCTGACGAGCTGATCCAATAACTGAAACCTTAAATTCACTCCCGGATTTTATCCATCGTTCTAATCCCACGTGAACTACTTTTCTTTTTTTCAATTTTGATGACTTCTTATTAATTCATTTTAATTTTTATTCTTTTCATTTCGAGAATTTAAAAACTTGGAAGGGTTTCGAGTTTGGCTTGCTTTTCAATTTTTATTTGCTACCTAGTTTGGTGGTTGCAAATTTGTTGAAGAAATATATACAATTATGAAGTTCAAGTAAATTCAAGTGGCTCTTAAATTTTATTGGCTTCCGAATTTTTGTTGTACTTTTAATTCTTTAAGCAAGTATTTAATTTATCAATGCAAAAGTCAGTTCGAAAAAATATCTATCATTTAAATTCTAATTCAGATTTGTTTTATTATTCATCATAAATAACAATTTAACAATCAACCTTTCGAATAGGTAATTCTGATCTGAATAAAAGATATAATTTAAATTGTTCAGAAACTCCTACAATAAACTGACGTAGTTCTCAGCTTCCTTTTTAGATACATAACATCAAAAAATCCTGCATCTTTAAATTTGAGTAGTTGCTTTTATTTGTTATATTATTGATATCAATAACAAATTAATTATACTTTTGGATTATGAACTTATAACTATTAATTTTAATCTCTTTACAAAAATTAACTAAATCTTTTTCCAATTTCGTTCATTTTTTGATGAAATTACGTTGAATTTGTCTTAAAAGGTTTAATTAAGTCACAGATTGTGGGAAGATACTCAATGATTCAAGTAGAGACAAGGGCAAATCGGATTGGGTCTGGTAAATGCATGTGAATTTCCAAATTTGGAATTGCATCTATAAAAGTTTGGATCGCCAAGACGGCATACTTTCCTTATTTGAGGCTAAATTATACGAACGTCTTTTTCTTACCATACTGGATTTACTTTTCCAGCTATTTATCGCATTGTGAACTCGATATTTTGAGTCTTATATAATTATTTTTTTCATGATTTTTATTTATATGTATTTCTCTCCATATTTTTGATGTTTTTAAGTACATTTTTTATCTTAATTTCAAGATCTTTTCATTTTTAAAATTTTTTTAGAGATCATGCTTCAAACACATTTTAAAGATGTTTCCTCTATTTTTTGTACTTACTTAAAAAATATATTACTATGGTGCACCCAGCCAATCCCGCTTTTTGGATTTCATTTTTATTGGGTTTCTGATTTTTTTTTTCAATTTAGAGGTCACTACGAAATCCTTGGGAATTGAAAAAAAAAACAAGAATCCAATGATTGAAACGCCGAAACGTTGGTAGATTTTGGTAAAGGTTTTTTTATTCTGATAAAAAAAAATTAAAGGCGAGAGAAAAAAAGATTTGGATGTTGCCTTTGTTTGGTCTTTTTTTTATTTGTTATTTAATCGTTAATTTTTCTTTTAATTTCAGAGAATATCATAGTAAAATTTTAATGTTAGACGTTAAAGAAGAATTTAAATTTTCATTTCTTCTGAATTTAATTTCTTAACATTTTTAATTTTTAGTGTTATTTCTCGTATTAGAAAAAAAATGTTGAAGTGTGTTCAAACGATAATAGATTTTTGTACAGATTTTTTGATTCTGGATTTTAAAAAAATGTAAGGCGAGAGAAAAAGATATTTGTACCTTCTTTTTCTTTACTCTTTATTTATTTAATAATTTTCTAATTTTAATGGGTACATTTAAGAGTACATTGTCCAAATTTAATCGTTATTTTTTTCAATTTCAAAGAATATCATAGTAAAATTTGAATGCTGGACTTTAAAGAAGAATTTAAATTTTGGTTCATTCTGAATTTAATTTCTTAAAATTTTAAATTTTAGTGTTATTTCTGGTGTTAGAAAAAAAGGTTGGTGTGTTTAATATTCATAGAGCATCAATTTTGTGATTGACTTCAGTTTCATGGGTCAAATTTAGCCCTCAATTTTTTTTTTTAATATGAAACTCATACTTGTCACTTGATTAAAAATAATTTCTGATGCCATAAGCGGTGATTGAAATAATTAATTGAGTAAATTACAAAGTTTTTAAATTAAAATTGTTTTTTAATAAATGAATTCGCTCAAATCTTCCATTATTATTTTTGTAGGTATTTGAATATATTGATATACATTGTTTATTAACAAAAATTAAATCTTTTGAATTTGATCCCATAATTTTGTCTAGCTTTGAGCGATTTTATAGATTTAAAAAAATATTCGTAATGTACTAAAAAGAATTACATAGTTAAATTGGGGCTTTTGGCACAGGAAAATATTGGTAATTAAGAGATAAATACTTTTTTTATTGTGGGCTAAATTTAACAGACAAAACTGAAATTTATCATACAATTGATATTTTATGGACATTTGGAAGAAATTTCACATCTTTGTGAAGACATAACACCTTTACTTTTTATGAAAAATTAAAAACTGAAAAAAATTAAAATGATATATTAACATCTAAAAGTTGCATATCGGCCATAAAACAACTTCAGCGACTTCTAAATATTTTTTGAAATTTTCAAAAAAAAACATTTAAAGTACTGAAAAATTAGTTTTTCTTCCCCTATTTAGTGCCCTATTTTTGTGAAAAAATTCCCTTTTTCCCCTATTTTGAGAAAATTTTGCGTTGTGAAGCACGTTAGCGCTTTCAAATTGTTTACATTTTCGAATTAGCAACCTTTTTGAGGTTGTTAACTCAAATTCGTGTCAATTTGAAATTTAAAAATCAATTTGGAAAACTTTCATATTTTTGAATTAAGGCTTTTGAATTTCTTGAATTTTTTTTCAAGTCAGGGAATTTTTTTCGAAAGCGTGCTCAACTTTTTTTAAATTGCAATACGGAATTAAATAACAATGTTTTTTCATTTGTAAAAGTAGCTTTGTATTACCGGATTGAACTATTTTTTTGAAAATGCTTCTTTTTTTTATCTCTTAGAAATTTATATTTAAATTCACAAATAAAATTCTATTTATAAGATAAATCAGAAGTTGTAACTAAATTTTAATATAAAAATAAAATCATACTCTAAATTGGAATTAAAAAAAAAATTATTCTAAATTGGAACTGAAGGGAGACAAAGGCGAACGAGGAATTCTAAAATTAGATTGAAAAAAAAAACTTGTTTTGGAATTCAAGGCATTTTACAACTTTTTTTGGTTTTGTTTTGCATTTTAATTAAATTTCGGATTATTTTACTATGGATCCTAAATTACTACCCGGTACAAAAAAAAACATAAAATAAAACTCTTTTTCTAGGGACATCGTGGAAACTTCTTTCCAAACATGAAATATTTTTTAATTTTGATCGATTCTAAATTCAGACCTTTTAAAATTGTCTTTTTAAAATCAGGCAAAAGTCAAGGAATTTCTAAAACAAGCTTTGAATATGTGTCAAGCCGATAAGTTTGAAATTTTAAAATTCAAGAATTATTATGTTAAAGTCATCCTTTTTGGTTGAAAATGCAACTGTTTTGTTGAAAATTCGTCTTTTTGGGTTGAAAATTAAACTATTTTGGAAGAAAATCAACTTTTTGTTTGAATTTTATATTTCAGTAGTAAAAATTAAACTGAAATCGTTTTTGATTAAAAATTGAATTGATTTGAAAAAATTCGACATTTGCTTTAAAAAATCATCTTTTTTAGTAAAAATGTCATCTTTCTTGGCTAAAATGCAACTGTTTGGTTGAAAATTAATCATCTTTGGTTAAGGATTCAACTATGAAAATTCGTCTTTTTTGGTTGAATGCAACTGTTTTTGATGTAAAATAAAAATATATTTTGGTTGCAATATCTACTGTCATTATTTGTTGAAGAATGATCTTTTTTGTTTGAAAATTGAACTACTTAGTTGAAAGTTGAAACACATTGTTGAAAAAAATAATTTTCTTGTTGAAGATTCATAATTTTAGTTGGAAATTCATCTCTTTGGTTTAAAATTAGTTGTTGTTTTTTTGTGCCGAAAATTCATCTTTTTGGTTGAAAATTTGACTGATGTTTTGAAAAATCGTTTGTTTTTTGGTTAAAATATTAACTATTATACTTTTCGCTGAGGATTTAGCTTTTTGTTAAAAATTAATCTTTTCGGGTTGAAAATTAAACTGTCTTCTAAAAAATTCGTCTTTTGGCTTGAAAATTTAGGTATTTGGTTGAAAATGCAACTGTTTTTGGTTGTAGTTTAATCTTTTTTTCTTAAAAATTCGACTATTCGATTGAAAATTCATATTTTTAGGTTGAAAATTCAACTATTTGGTGAACAGTTCAACTATTTTGCTGAAAATTCCTCTTTTTGGTGGAAAATTGAATTACTTAGATGAAGGTTGAACCACTTTGTTGAAAAATCATTTTTTTATGAATTATAATTTTACTTGAAAATTCGTTGTTGTTTTTTTATTTTATTCATTTTTTTTTTTTTTTTTTTTTTTTTGAAAATTCATATTTTCGAGTTGAAAAATCAACTGGTTTACAGAAAATTCGTCTTTTGGCTAGAAAGTTTAACAATTTGGATTATCTTTTTTTCCTTTCTTGACTGAAAATTCATAATTTTAGTTGAAAAGTCATCTCTTTGGTTGAAAATTTGACTATTTTGTTGAATTTTTTTTTTTATTTGTTTGAAATATCTACTATTACACTTTTTGTTGAGAATTAATCTTTTCGTTTAAGTTTTCTAAAAAATTCGTCTTTTTGGCTTGAAAATTCAACTATTTGGTTGAAAATATTTTTCATTTGAAAATTTGACCATTTGGTTGAAAATGCAACTGTTTTTGGTTGTAGTTTAATATTTTTTTCTTAAAAATTCGACTGTTCAATTCAAAATTCATATTTTTAGGTTGAAAATTCAACCATTTGGTGAACAGTTCAACTATTTTGCTGAAAATTCCTCTTTTTGGTGGAAAATTGAATTACTTAGATGAAGGTTGAATTTTGAATCGAGAAGATTAATTTTCTACTAAAGAACACGAGATTTCAACAAAATACATACATTTTTAATCAACTAGTTGAATTTTCAACCAATAAAATCAATTTTTTTTTTACCAAAAAGACGAATTTTCTGCAAGTTACATAATTTTCAACTAAATAGTTTGAACAGTGAATGTAATGCCGATCCAAATTTTATTTTAATAATTTTTAGTTTATATATTTTTTGTTTATAACAATGTTTAACGAAATCGCTTAATTTTTTAACTAAAAACAATCAATTTGTAACGCGAAATAAAGTAGTAAAATTTTCATTTGGGACAATTGATTTTCAATTTAAAGAAAATTTTTTTTTCTACAATTTTCTATAAAACAGTTGAATTTTCGACCAGAAAAGATGAATTCCGAACGAAAATTTTAATAGTTATTATTTCAACCAAAAAATACGAATTTTCTACAAAACAGTTGAATTTTCAACCCGACAATATGAATTTTTAACAAAAAAGTTTATTTTAAACCTATCAGTTGAATTTGTAATAAAATGGTAAATTTTTCAGTTTAAAAAATTAGTTTTTAACTAAGAAAAAAACGAATTTTCAACTAAAATTATGAAGCTTCAACCAACAAAATTAACTTTTAAGAAAGTACTTCAATTTTCAACCAAGTTGTTGAGTTTTCAACCAAAAAATGTGAATTTTAAACGAAAAATTTAATAGTTGATATTTCCACAAAAAAAGATAATAATTTTAAATAAAAAACAGTTGGATTTAACCAACAAAAAGGAATTTTTAACAAAATACTTGATTTCTCATCTAAAACAAATTAATTTTCAACCAAACAGTTGCACTTTCAACCAAAAAAATTGATTTTCTTCTAAAAAAGACGAATTTTTAACAAAATACATAAATTTTCAACCAAATAGTTAAATTTTTTTACCCAATTCGTTAAAATTTCGAGCCGAAAATAAGAAATTTTTAATAAAATAATTGCATTTTCAACAAAATAGTTCAATTTTTATCAAAAAAGTTTAATTTCAACAAAACGGATGAACCTTGAAACAAAGAAATTATTTTTTTACAAAGTACATATTTCAACTTTCAATCAAGCAGTTGAATTTTCAACCAATAAAGATGAATTCTCAACAAAAAATGTAATAGTTAAAACTTCAATCAAAAATGATTTTAATTTTGAAAAAAAAAGTTTTTAACCAAAAGAGATGAATTTTTAAACCAAAAAGACAGATTTGTGAATAAGAAACATTTTTGATCAAGAAAGAAAGAAAATTTCAACTTTTTTGATTTTTCGAAAGATAATTTTCAAAAAAGTAGTTTCATTTTTAACCAAATAGTAAAATGTTTAACCAAAAAAGATTAATTCTAAATCAAAAATATAATCGTAGACTTTTCAGTTTAAAAAATTAACTTTCAACCAAAGGATAAGTTTTCTATCCAAAAAGACAAATGTCTAACAAAACAGTTGATTTTCATAAAAAAAGTAATTTTCAACCGAAACAGATTAATTTGTAACCAGATAGTTGCATTTATAACTAAAAAGAGTTCAATTTCTAGAGAAAAAGATGAATTTTCAAACGAAAAAGATGAATGTTCCACAAAATAGTTGAATTTTTAACAACAAAAAATTTCTGAGGCAAGAAAGAAAAAAAATTTAATTCAAATTGTTGAATTTAAAAAAAAGACGAATTGTTAACAAAATAGTTGAATTTTAAACCAAGAAGTATGACTTTGTAATAAAATTGTTGAATTTTTGAGACGAAAATACGAATTTCCCACAAAACAGTTGTAATTTCAACAAATAAGTTTATTTTCAAAAAAATAGTTACATTTTCTACCAAAGAGATGAATCTTCAACGAAAAAAATAACTTTTTAGAAAGTAGTTCGACTTTCCAGCTTTTTTTCAGTTTTTTCAGCTTTTCAGTTAAAAAAAAAAATTAACTTTCAACCACAAATATGACTTTTCTATTAAAAGATCAATTTTCTATCCAAAAAGACATATGTTCAATATAACAGTTGATTTTCATTAAAAAAAAAAAAATTTCAACCGAAACAAATTAATTTGTAACCAGATAGTTGCCTTTATAACTAAAAAGTGTTTAATTTCTACAGAAAGATACAGTGCTCGGAACGGGTTACTTTTTGGTAACTCAGTTACTTTTTTGATCCGCGGTTACTAAAAAAGAAAAAAGAAATAACGAAATTAATTAATTCATTAATCGTATTATTTAAAAACTTGTAAAAAATGTAAAAATTTTCCAGGACTGTTGGAGCTTTAGAGCCGGGAAAATTAGAGAATAACAATAAAATAATAATTAGTTCGTATGTAAAATGTATAAAATGGGCTATTAATTGAATTATTATGAATCCTGATCAAGATTGCAATTTAGCTAAAATTGTTAGTCTTTAATTCAAAATTTAAATCTTTTTTGGTTAAATATCGAACTAGGTATTATATTTTCCGATGATAATTTATCTTCTTTGGTTGAAATTTGGTTAGTTGAACAATTTTTATTAAAACTATATTTTTTTGTTGAAGATTTATCATTTTAGTTGAAAACTTGTCCTTCTTTGTAAAAAATTAATCTTCTTGATTGCAAATCACACTTTTGTTTAAAAATACATAATTTTATTTGAAAATTTATCTTTTTGTTTAGAACTGTACTTATTTTGTTGAAAGTTCGTCTTTTTCGTTTAAGATTCCCCTGTTTTCGTAGAAAATTAAATTATTTGGTCTTCTGTTTTGGTTATTATATCAACTATTACATTTTTCGTTAACAATTCATCTTTTTTAGTCAAAAAAATTCAATCATTTTGTTAAAAATTGAACTTCTTTCTTGAACACACATTTTTTGTTGAAGATTCATCATTTTAGCGGAAACTTCGTCTTTTTGGAAATAAATCTTTCTTTTTGGTTATTTTTTTGCCACATTATTGTTATTTTTCAATTACTTTTTTGAGAGAAGTATGGTTACTATTTTTTTAAAGCTTGAGCAGTACCGTGCCCTGGAAAGAAATGATGAATGATACTATTTTTGATCTCTGATGTGAGTTCGAGGCATGTGATTGTATTTGCTTAAATTTGATTAAATTAAATTTTTCAGGATGTGGCCTTAGTGTATGTAGTCGCAGGATCTCTCGTGATCAGCCAGAGGGTTTCGGAAGGGCCAGACGCTGGAGAGGAAGTTCACATGTTTAGTGCCCATCAGGGAGAAATCGTGGGCGGATTGGCAGTCCTGACTGGAGAGCCATCATTTTATACAATTCGAGCAAAACATCCTAGTCGGATTGCTTTATTAAGCAAGCAAACCTTCTTTGCAATAATGAGGGAAAAACCAACTGTCGTTTTGCACGTTGCGAATACCGTTGTCCAGAGGCTCAGTCCCTTCGTTAGACAAGTAAGATCTTGATTTTAAATCATTTTAAATCAAAATAATTGTCAAGGTGTCTACTCAAATCCTGGAAAACAAATTCCCTTACTATTCTACGTTTTTTCCAGGTCTCATTTTGTATAGTACTTTCGCATTTTTTTAAACAATCTACTCGGAATATGCATACAGTTTCGGGAGTTTATCGTAAATAATGTTTTTTTTTTCAGTTTCTAGAGATTCAATTAATATGTTCAATTTAGAAAGCTTTGAAAAATTATATTAGAAGATATTCTTAAATATATTAGCACCATCGAATAATTAAATAATTAAATTATACTAAAAACATAATTGTTAATTTCTTTAATTTGTCTCTAAAGTCCAAGAATTTCAATAATAATTCAAACAAATTTTTATTTTATCTTCTTATGCTTTAAATTCCAAACTTTTAAAGTAAAAATATTGCATTTTTAACGAAATAGTTGAATTTTCAACCAAAAAAGATCAATTTCCTACCAAAAAGACGACTTTTTAACAAAATACATGAAAACTTAACCAAATAGTTGAATTTTCAACTAAAAATATCAATTTTTAAACAAATAGTTCAATTTTCAGATAAAAAATTAGTTTTCCAAATATACATATATATGTCTTTTTAGTTTGAAAATGGTAGAAAATTCAACTATTTGGTTGAAAATGAACTTTTTTGTTAAAAATTGATATTTTCGATATAAAAATTCAACCATTTGGTTGAAAATTCACGTGTTTTGTTAACAATTTAAGTATTTTGATAGAAAGCCCAAATTTGGTCGAAAATTAACTTTTTTTATCGGTAATTTAACTGTAGTAGAAAATTCGTCTTTGGTTTGAAAATGCTGGAAAATTCAACTGTTCGCTTGAAAATTTACTTTTTTGTTCGAAATTTAACTGTTTTGTTGGAAATAAGTCTTTTTTGGTTTGAAAATAGTAGAAACTTCAAATATTTGGTTGAAAATGAACTTTTTTTATGTAAATTAATATTTTCAAAATAAAAATTCAACCATTTGGTTGAAAATACATGTATTTTATTAAAAATTTAAATATTTTGGTAGGAAGCCCAAATTTGGTCGAAAATTAACTATTTTGTCGGAAATTTAACTGTTTTCTTGAAAGTAAGTCGTTTTGGTTTGAAAGTAGTAGAAAATTCAAATATTTGGTTGAAAATTAACTCTTTTGATGAAAATTAATATTTTTTTCATGAAAATTCAACAATTTGGTTGAAAATTCATGTATGTTGTTAAAAATGTTAATATTTTGGTAGAAAGCCCAAATTTGGTCGAAAATGAACTTTTTTTCGAAAATTTAACTCTTGTAGAAAATTCGTCTTTGGTTTGAAAATGCTGGAAAATTTAGCTGTTCGATTGAAAATTTACTTTATTGTTGGAAATTGAACTGTTTTGTTGAAAATAAGTCTTTTTGGTTTGAAAATCGTAGAAAATTCAACTTTTGGGTTGAAAATGAACTTTTTTGATGAAGAAAACAAATATATTTTCAACCAAAGTGATAAATTTTAACTAAAATTATGAATTTTTAACTAGAATAGATGTATTTTAAACGAAAAAGATGAATTTTTAACAAAAAAGTTTAACTTTCAACCGACAAGATGAATTTTCAAATAAAATGATAAATATTTAACTGCAATACTTGAATTTTCAATTAAAAAGATAAATTTTTAATCAAGAAGATTAATTTTCAAACAAAAAGATTAATTTTCTACCAAACTAGACGACTTTTCAACAAAATACATGAATTTTCATCTAAAAACGACAAATTTTCAACAAAATAGTTTAATTTTGAACTAAAAAAGAACAGTTTCCAACCAAACGTGGAATAGTTAAAATTTCTCTTAGAAAAATTAATTTTCCACAACAAAATGAAACAAATTTCTAACCAAAGTGATGAATATTAAACTGGAATAGATGAATCTTTAACTGGAATAGATGAATTTTCCATAAAAAAGATGAGTCTTCAACCAAGAAGATTAAATTGTAAAGAAAAAGATTAATTTCTTACCCAAAAAGACGATTTTTCAACAAAAGTACATACATTTTCAACAAAAACGTTAAATTTTAAACTAAAAAAAAAACAGTTTTCTACCAAAAATGGAATAGTTCAATTTTCAGTCAAAAACCTTAATCTTCAACCAAAAATAAAAACAAATTGTCAACCAGTGTTATGAATTTTCAACTAGAAGGATGAATCTTCAACTAGAATAGATGAATTTTAAAACAAAAAAATGAATTTTTAAGGAAAATTGTGAATCATTAACTGAAACAGTTGAATTTTCAAACAAAAAAATTAATTTTCAACCAAGAAGATCAATTTCTATCCGAAAATATGGATTTTGAATAAAATACATGAATTTTCAACTAAAAAAAAAAGTTGTTAACCAAAAATTTAATAGTTAAATTTTCAGTTAACAAAATTGGTGTTCAACCAAAGAGATACATTTTTTAGTAAAATGATAAATATTTAACTGCAATACTTGAATTTTCAACCTGAAAGGTTACTTTTTTTACTTCTTTAATTTTATAGTTTAAAAATCAAAATAAGTAAGATGATAATTCATAAAAATTTAATTAAAAAATAAATAGGCATTAGTTAAAGTAAAATTTTCCAATCAAACTGTTTAACCAAAAATGTGTATTTTTATTAAAAAAATATGGATTTTTTTTACCTGAAAACAATTAATTTCCAAACCAAAAGGACGAATTTTCAACAAAAAAATGACTTTTCAACAATATTTTGACTTTTTACCAAAATAGTTAAACTTTTACCAAAATACATACATTTTCAACCAAATGGTAGAATTTTCAAACCAAAAATATTAATTTTCGACAAAATTTGGACTTTTTAGCAAAATACTTGAATTTTTAACACAATACAAGAATTTTCAACCAAATGGTTGAATTTTCATACTAAAAATATTGATTTTCATCACAAAAGTTAATTTTCATCAAAAAAGTTAATTTTCGACCAAATAGTTGAATTTTCTACTACTTTCAAACCAAAAAGACTTATTTCCAACAAAACAGTTCAATTTCCAACAAAAAAAATAAATGTTCAACCGAACAGTGGAATTTTTCAGCATTTTCAAACCAAAAAGATTAATTTTCTACCAAAAAATACGATTTCCCAAAAAATACATGAATGGTCAACTAAATAGTTAAATTTTCAACTAAAAAAATAAATTTTAACGAAATAGTTGAATTTTGAACTGAAAAAGAATATTAATTTTCCACCAAATAGAACGATATTTCAGCAAAATACATGATTTTTCAACTAAAAACTATCAATTTTCGACCAAAAATAGAATAGTTAAATTTTTATAAAAAAAAAAAAAAAAAATCAATTTCAAACCGAAATAAAATCGAATTTTCAACTAAATATTTAAATACATCAATATGAAGCTACTTTTTCAAATAAAGAATCATTGTTATTCGATTTTATATTCCAATTAAAAAAAAAAATAAATAAAATAAGCATGCTCTCAAAAAAAAGCCCTGACAATTCCAAGTTTTCCAGGTAGGATAGACCATTAGACACACTGGTTTTAAAATCGATTAACGTTTTATTTCCTTTTGTTTTAGGTTGATTTTGCACTGGATTGGTTGTTTCTGGAAAGTGGAAGAGCAGTTTATCGCCAGGGCGACGAATCAGATTCAACTTTTATCGTTTTAAGTGGTCGTTTGAGGTCAGTTATCACGTATGAAAATGGGAAAAAGGAACTCGTAGCTGAGTATGGAAAAGGGGACTTGGTGGGAATCGTGGAAATGGTGACCCAGACTCCGAGGTCGACGACTGTGATGGCTGTTCGGGATTCGGAACTGGCAAAGTTACCCGAGGGACTCTTCAATGTAATCAAACTCCGCTACCCGATTGTCGTTACGAGGTTGATCAATTTGCTGGGACATCGGATCCTTGGAACCTGGAAACAGGCGCCCAAAACTGGCGGCAGTGGAAACCAGTCAGTATTTTTTATTATTACTGCAGGCCATGGTCTCACTACACTATTCGCACTATTTCAAACTTTTTTTGACCGATCACACTATTCTGATATTATTTCGAAAAGAAAGACACTATTTTCTCACAATTGTCCTCTTTACTTTTACTTGAAAAATATTTTTTAACTTTTTTCTTGAAAATTCAACTCTTTTGTAGAAAATTCATTTTTTTTTTCGTTTGAAAATAATATAAAATTCACCTATTTTGGCTAAAAATTAATTTTTTTGTTGAAAATTTAATTATTTTGTTGAAAATTCGTCTTTTTGGTTTGAAAATTGTATAAAATTTATCTATTTGGTTGAAAATTAAATTTTTTGTCGGAAATTTAAATCTTGTAGAAAATTCGTCTTTGGTTTGAAAATGATAGAAAATTTACTTTTTCGTTGGAAATTTAACTGTTTTGTTGGAAATAAGCCTTTTTGGTTTTAAAATTATAGAAAATTCAACTATTTTGGCTCAAAAATTAATTTTTTGTTGTTGAATATTAACATTTTTTGTTTGAAAATTCAACTATTTGGTTGAAAATTTATGTATTTTGTTAAAAATTTAAGTATTCTGGTAGTAAGCCCAAATTTGGACGAATAATAGCTTTTTTCGGAAAGTTAACTCTTGTAGAAAATTGGTCTTTGGTTTGAAAATGCTGGAAAATTCAACTGTTCCGTTGAAAATGTACTTTTTCGTTGGAAATTGAACTGTTTTGCTGGAAATAAGTCTTTTTTGTTTGAAAATAGTAGAAAATTCTAATATTTGGTTGAAAATTAACTTTTTTGATAAAAATTAACTTTTGTGATGAAAATTAATATTCTTGGTATGAAAATTCAACCATTTGGTTGAAAATTCATGTGTTTTGTTAAAAATTTTAATGTTTTTGGTAGAAAGCCCAAATTTTGTCGAAAATTCACTTTTTTCGAAAAGTTAACTCTTGTAGAAAATTCGTCTTAGTTTTGAAAATGCTGGAAAATTCAACTGTTCGGTTAAAAACGTACTTTTTTGTTGGAAATAAGTCTTTTTTGTTTGAAAATAGTAGAAAATTCAACTATTTGGTTGAAAATTAACTTTTTTTATGAAAATTTACTTTCATGATGAAAATTAATATTTTTGGTATTAAAATTCAACCATTTGGTTGAAAATTCATGTATGTTGTTAAAAATTTAAATATTTTTGGTAGAACGCTAAAATTTTGTCAAAAATTAACTTTTTTTCGGAAATTCAACTCTTGTAGAAAATTCATCTTTGGTTTGAAAATGCTGGAAAATTCAACTTTTCGGTTGAAAATTTACTATAAGTCTTTTTTGTATGAAAATAGTAGAAAATTCAACTATTTGGTTGAAAATTAACTTTTTTGATGAAAATTAACTTTCGTGATGAAAATTAATATTTTTGGTATTAAAATTCAACCATTTGGCTGAAAATTCATGTATTTTATTAAAAATTTAAACATTTTGGTAGAAAGCCCAAATTTTGTCGAAAATTAACTTCTTTGTCGGAAATTTAACTCTTCTAGAAAATTCATCTTTGGTTTGAAAATGCTGGAAAATTCAACAGTTCGGTTGCAAATTTACTTTTTTGTTGGAAATCTTATTGGAAATGAGTCTTTTTGGTTTGAAAATAGTAGAAAATTCAACTATTTGGTTGAAAATGAACTTTTTTGATGAAAATTAACTTTTGTGATGAAAATCAATATTTTTAGCATGAAAATTGAACCATTTGGTTGAAAATTCATGTATTTTGTTAAAAATTTAAGTATTTTGGTAGAAAGTCCAAATGTTGTCGAAAATAAACTTTTTTGTTGTAAATTTAACTCTTTTTTAGAAAATTCGTCATTTTGGTTTGAAAATGATAGAAAATTCAACTATTTTGGCTAAAGATTAACTTTTTTATTGAAAATTAATATTTTTGGTTTGACAATCCAACCATTTGATTGAAAATTTATGTACTTTATTAAAAATTCAACTATTTTAATTCATTCATAATTAATTCATATTTTTTGAATCAAAATACAAATGTTAGGTTAAAAAATGTGATTGAAAAATCTTACTTTTACTAATGCCTATTTCTTTTTTAATTAAATGTTTATGAATTATCGTCTTAGTTATTTTGATTTTAAACTATAAAATCAAAGAAATAATAAAAGTAACCTTTTATATAAGTTGAAGTTACTTTATCTATTAACTATAACTAGATACTCAAATAAATTAACTTATACAACACTGCTTCATATTTATGTATTTGAATATTTTGTTGAAAATTATATTTTCTTTCTGTTGGATATTATTTTTTTCACTTAAAGTTTAACTATTCTATTCTTGGTTTGAAATTGATTGTTTTTAGTTGTAGAAGTCATGTATTTTGTTGAAAATTTGTTCTTTTTGGTAGAAAATTAATCTTCTTGGTTAAAAAGTTATCTTTTTGCTTGAAAATTCAACTGTTTGTTTGCAATTGTTACTCCCTTGACTGAAAAATATGTCTTAGTTGAAAATTCAACTCTTTGTTGAAAAGTCGTTGTTTTAGGTTATATTCAACTATTTTTGATTAAAAATTCATCTTTTTGATTGAAAAATGATCTATTTTGTTGAAAATTCGTTTTTTCTTTGGCTGAAAATTAATTTTTTTACTGAAAATTTAACTATTCCAGTTGAAATTTCAAATATTTTGTTGAAATTTTTTTGGTTGAAAATGAATTTTTTTAAAACTGTAAACGTAACTATTCCAGTTGAATATCCCATCATTTTATATGAAAATTGATCTATTTGGTCGAACGTTAATTTTTTAACTACAAATTAAACTATTCAATTTTTGGCTGAAAAAATATATTTTTTAGTTGTAAATTCGTCTTCTTTGTAGAAAAGTCATATTTTTGGCTTAAAAATGTAACTATTCGAGTTGAAGGTTCATAATTTTGGTTAAAAATTCATCAGTTTGGCAACTATTGGGTGAAAATTCATGTATTTTGTTGAAAACTCGTCCTTTTTGTAGAAAATTCATATTTTAGCTTGAAAATTCAACAGTTTGTTTACCATTTTTTCTCTCTCTTGACTACAAAAAATCTTTCTTAGTTGAAAAATCAACTCATGTTGAAAAGTCGTATTTTTTGGAAGAATTAAATTGTTTTCATTAAACTATTTTGTTAAAAATCAATTGTTTTGGTTGAAAATTCATAATTTTAATAAAAAATTCATCTGTTTGGATGAAAATTCAACTATTTCACTTAAAGTTTCATCATTTTAATTGAAAATTCATATTTTATATTTAAAATTCAACTATTCTAGTTGAAGATTAGTCTTTTTGCTTTCAAATTCAATTATTCTAGTTAAAGATTCATCATTTTAGTTGAAAATTCATAACTTTGGTTAAAAATTAATTTTTGTAACAAATGTTTATTATAAATTAACAAAGTAATACAACTTTCAACCAAAAAGATGAATTTCCGACACAAAAGATTAATTTTCTACCAAAGAAGATGAATTCTCAACAGCATACATAGATTTTTTAACAAATACTTGAATTTTCTACCCAGAATATTAATTCTCTACCAAAAGAGACGATCTTCCAACAAAATACATAAATTTTTAAACAAATACTTGAATTTTCCACCAAGAAGATTAATTTTCTACAAAAAAAAACGAATTTTCAGCAAATTACATGCATTTTCAACTATATAGTTTGAACAATGGATGTGATTCTAGTTAAAATTTGATTTGATTGATCGTTAATTTTTAGTATACGTTTCTTTCGTTTCAATAAAAAAATGCATTTTCTATAAATCAGTTCAATTTTCTGCAAAATTGTTGAATTTTCAAGCCAAAAAGAAGAATTTTCAACAAAAAAGTTAATTTTCAACAAGATAGTTTAATTTTCAGTTAAAAAATTAATTTGAAACCAAATAAAAAACAAGAATTTTTAACTAAAATGATGAATCTTCTGAAAAAAAAAAATAATTTTCAAGAATATAGTTCAACTTTCAACTAGAGAGTTGAATTTTCATTCTAAAAAGATGAATTTTCAAAAAAAAAGTAATAGTTGATATTTAAAAAAAATAATAATTTAATTTATAATAAAAAATAGTTGGATTTTACCAAAAAAGATGAGTTTTCATAAAAACAGTTGAATCCTCAGCCAAAACAGATCAATTTTCAACCAAACAATTTACTTTTTAACCAAAAAAAGGTTAATTTTCAATCAAGAAGAATATTTTTCTATAAAAAATACGAAGTTTCAACAAAATACAGACATTTTAAACCAAATACTTGAATTTCCAACCCAATTTGGTAAAATTTCGAGCCAAAAATTCATTTTCAACCAAATATTTCAATTTTTACTAAAAAAGTTAAATTTTCAACAAAGCGGATAAATTTTAAACCAAAGAAATTAATTTTTTACAAAGTATTTGAACTTTCAATCAGGTAGATGAATTTTCAGCCAATAAAGATGAATTTTCAACAAAAATGTAATAGTTAATACTTCGAACCACAGCCATAGAATCTTGATAATGCTGCAACATGTTACGTGGTGAACCAGTGAAAGATGAAGGAAGTATTATTATTCTTCCAATTTGACAGTTTTGTTTGTTTGCGCAATTTTAAAAGTAATCATGAAGACCTTTGTATGTATCTACGCGGAGTTTTTTTTATTTGTCTTATGTATTGAGTGCGATCCTTTTCAACTTTAACATAACCATCGACAATCCACTATTGAAAAAGTCTACGTCCCATCAGAAAAGTATTGAATTCATCTCGTACACTCATTTTGTATTTGATATATGCAGATCGTGTAACTTTTTTTGCGACTCCCACACATGGTATATTAGAATGCCAACCTTGTGTACCATGCGGATAGAAGATAGGATAAATCCAAGGTTCAACATTTGGATCCATTGTGCTAACGTATTTCAAAGACTTAGTTGTTTTTTCGCGTATTGTAACGTAAGACTCTGGTACTTCACCATCTGCAGTGGTTGAAAAAATTGCTGCAACTTCATTTACTCTTCGGAAATTATATCTTCCTTTGTCTGATCCAGATTTCAATGAAAAAAGAAGACTCAATTCATTGTGAGATTTACAGTGTGCGTCATGCTGTATACTCAATTCATTAGACATCATTTCGTAGGACTGAGCGAAGATATTGCAGTCTCTCATCATCTGATCAAGCGAAAACAATAAATCGTCATTTAAAAATTTGTTTCGCTCAATTCTATAGGTAAGTGCTTCATTTGGATCGATTATGAAAAGTTGTCCATAATTTTGCATATCATTTTGGTCAGGATAAAGAGATGTGTTGATTTGATAATAAATTTGACCTTGAATTTTGAAACAAAAAGGTCCTGGTCTGCGTTGTTTGAAATTCACAAAATTAGCATTAAAAGATACGAAAGCAAATGAACTGTTGTACTGACGTATGTTGTCTAAGAAATGTTCTGACTGTTCATGCATACCTTGCAACAAATTTGTTAGAATCGTTGGTCGCTCGGGAATACAATCTAGATGTACTTTACCGTGTTGGCAACAATCATGGAAAGATTCGTCTTTATTAGTCCCAATGTAATCTTCTTCAATATCATTAACATCCAGATCATGGATTTTCAAGTTTGTAAATTCTTTTTTTTTGCGCACTTCGTCGCGAATAAGTATGACGCAGATTGTACGTTCTCTGATACTCTGTATTACTGTTGCGCTCTTGTAATTCAAGAAGTTGTAATTCATCGTCATCCATGTTCTTGCGTAATTCTAATTTTCGCTGTTTGTAGTTCCTTTGATGCTCAGACTGCTTTTGACGTTTTTGCGACAAAGTTTCGTTCAATTCATCTTCATCCATGTTTTCACATACATTTTTTTGGCGAAACCTGAATCTTCTTTGACTTTCTCTATTTTGTTGACGTCTTTGCAAAGAAATTGTTCGTGCGATGGGAACAACGTGCATGTTCACGCTATTATCCGTTATGACAGACACACTTGCTTGTTCTTTTGTATTTGGCTCATCGTGTGGCACATTTCGATTGTTTTTATTAAAATCATCTTGAGAAATTGCATTATTACAACTTCTAGAAGTGGAAGTATCACAATCTCGAGGAGTTATGCCATCCATTTGAACATCTGAATTAGAGTTTCCAGCACCGCGTGACTGAGGATAATTTTTTTCACTTTCTTTTACATGATTAATATTTCTTTTCGCTTTTTGTCTCGCTCTAGCCGTACACTGAGAGTTTCTTTTTCTTTTTTCGTTTTGAAAAGCTTCTTATTCTTCTGGACTACGCAATTACTTTCTAGGAGCCATTCAAAATATATTGATTGAATGTCTAAGATTGTATTTTGCATAGGATTTTGTCAGGGGTTTCAATGTTCAATTAATATTCAATTTTTGCTGTCAAGTTTCGTATTAAGTATGTAATTTTACTTGCACGGTTCAATTTCAGAGTATAAGTTCTTTATCAAGATTCAGATTCATACACTGTATGTCAATTTCAAGGTAAATTAATACCTTCACGCCTACGGTAAAGTAAGTTTCAAGGGGAGCACAGAAAAAATGTTAAAACCCTTTTATTAACCGTATTTTTTCACAGTAAAAAAATTATACAGTTCGTGGAAAATAAAACATAAAAACGATAATTAAAAAGCGGACATCAGGAGAACTTCTT
This sequence comes from Andricus grossulariae, assembly GCA_011634705.1. Taxonomy (NCBI): domain Eukaryota; kingdom Metazoa; phylum Arthropoda; class Insecta; order Hymenoptera; family Cynipidae; genus Andricus; species Andricus grossulariae. Next base: position 296,709,588 of record JAABKJ010007545.1, read on the forward strand.
TGAACCGCTTCCTCGAACCTGAAACAAAAATTGCAATTATACAACATCTGTAGGCAACATACACATCGTCAATATAAAAAAAAAACATAAAGATGCTATAATGTCCAAAATTAAGTAAACATTGTTAACATTTAAGTTTGCAGAAAAAAATGGTAACAATTGGATATTACAATAAAGCTATTATTTGGAAATAGTGTTTACTTGAAATCACACTGCTGTTGTATACAAAATTTGAAAAACAATTCAGGAAATTTGATATCAGTACACATTCCGTTAGCACTCGCGTATAAAGATGTTATTAACACATAATATTTGTTATTAAATGGTTAATTTAACATAACTATCATATGTCGATTGCAGCGAATTCTAAAAGAAAAATCTGAAGAAAAGCCGAGAATGTTTACATACGAGGTGCATGAAAGTTTAAAGCCTTTGAGTCTCCTATTTTATTTCAATTTTATCAATAAAGTCCATTTTTATATGAGATATTTGGTTTAAAATTAATAATAGTATATTTCGTACCTAGAACAGAATTTTTTTCACGAGTATGAAGGTTGTATGTCGAGGCAAAGCCGAGTCATACAATCACACGAGTGGGGAAAAAACTTCTGTCCATGGTACGAGCAAAGTCTTATTCGAAAACAGGCGAAAAAGTGAAATTTTTCGTCTGTTTTCTGTTTAAAAAAAATTTATGTTACAAAACTGATTGAGAGAAATCATTATTTGTACCGAGATAAATGAATTGTAAAAAGTAAGATTTTTCCTGTAGAAACGGATCTTTATGTAACACAATGAAAAAACAAACATTTTGCTTGTAAAAAGTAGCATATGAGATATTGAAAATTAAAATTGTTATGCTAGTTTTTAACATCATGGATGTAACACTTTACAAAGAAAATGTTAGTTTTTGGAATATGTGTTCAACATCATTTTTACATAAATAATGTTACTTTTTACGATTTCATTTTTCTCATTGTGGAAAAAGGTGAATATATTAATACGTTCCTCATAAATTATTTGATATTATATGATGCTAAATCTTAATTAACATAATTGTTTTTACCTCTTCGAACAATAATTAATAACACAGGTTGAAATAGGCAGGCTGAAGCAGCGCCCTATTGAAAATTACGGCGTCGTAAACTACGTCGTGAACGATGTCGTAACTTACGTCGTAAACGATGTCGTAACCGACGTCGTATACGATGACGGAAATTGGGATAGTAAACGAAGTCGTTCACGACGTTGGTTGAGGCGTAGTTTACGACGTCGTTTGAGGCGTAGTTTACGACGTCCTGGTTTAACGTATTATGAAATTTTTTTTATGTATATAAAGTTTCTTACGGGCTTCAATTATGGCTTAGAATCAAAGAAGATAATATTTTGAAAAAATAATTTATTTTTTCGAGGTGTAGCATTAAACATTTTTTATAAACGAACTGAATAAGTTGATAACATACGGATATGATAGAAACCTTTTTTATATTTTATACATAAATCATTTGATGTAAAACGAAACCCTTTAAACATTAAATATTATACTAGTGAGCACAAAATTTGAAGATATATTTATAACATCGTAAAGACATGGACATAGGACGTCTTAAAGATGCTGTATCGATGTCCTGAAGACGTCTTGAAATTTTTTGCCCACTGTGATGAAACTATAATCTTGAGCTTTTTAAGAAATGGCGAACCTAGTTATAAATAAATCTCACTGATTTAACACTTTAAGTCTTTTGTTCTCAACCTTAAGATTAAGAAGAACACTAAGGTTACAGATCAATATACATATCAATGTTTTCAATACTAACTAACGAACAAAATTTCGAACGTGTACAGATAAAGAATCTTCATTGATTCACTTATATTAGGATTTTTTCCTTACTTTCTCCCTTTCTTATACTAAAAAGTATAATGTTAGCGCTCGATTATCATAAACAGGCAATGAACTATATACAGGAACTTCTTACAAAAATGAAGCGTCTAAAATAAATTTTAATTCTTAAATCGCAGTTGCTGGTCGCTTGTACTTTTTTTAAATCTGCGCAAAGTACAAAACTGAGAAATCCGATTTTTTTTCTAGGCTCCTACGAACGTCATAAAGTTTTGCCCTGATCGAGCTGCGCAGTTTTTGCACAATTCCAAAATGTTTCAAAATTTGTTTCTTTGGATTAGAATAGAGCACTGATGCATTGGTGTTTCATTAATAATAATGTAAATTAGGAACAGCGCAGAGATATTCAATGTCGTTGACCACCATATGCACACATAATTTCACAATATCATTAGTTAATATAGCTATTTGTTCATTCTGAACTTCTACCATTTTTTGCAACATATCACAAGAATTGTTGTATACATTTTCCGTAAAAACTGTTTGTACTGTCGTGTATTCTGAGTACCTGGGTTTACTATAAAATGATGAAATTTTACATAAGAACCGTTTTGTAATTGAGCATACGAATTATTAAAGCGTTAATTTTTTTTGTCTGAAGACATATATAAGCAACCGCTTTTTACTATCTTCTTATATGAAACTGTTCCTTTAGTGAGGTTTAGTTTTTCTAACCAGAATACATTCACTCTGGTTGTAAGACCGAAATACCGAATGTTTTTGGTTTCAAGAGTTTTTTAAGCCATTGTTGTACCAATTGTTCTGCAATAGTTTTTAACGGTAAATGAAGAAAACGGAAAAACGTGATCTTTTAAAGTTAGAAAGCTGTACTTCATACTAATATGTCGACATATTTGGTGATGTACACCCTTGGCTGCGTGTATCACATTTAATAAATCTCCATTTCCAGATTCGAAGGAATAAGCGCTATGACACCAGAGTGGTCCTCAATCAAGAACACTTTTCGCTAAGTGTCCAAGCAAGTGAACATTAAATGTCATTGACGTCTTAGAGTACAGAATTTCGGTACGAGCAACGAATTCGCATAATAGTTTATCAGCTAGATCAAGGTCACCCATTTTTATTTCTTCTTTTGTTAATATATAAAAAGCTTCGACAAGCAAAGCCCAGTGCATCAAAAGGTGGCTTGGCAGTATGTTTTGAAGTACCACCAAACTGTAAAAAAGAGTCCAGTTCTCCCATTCGCGAGCTTTCCAAAACTCTTTTTCTGAAAACGCTCGAGTTAGTCTAATAATCTGGTGAGGTTCTTTGATATTAGTGATAAGTTTATCGATTTCAGAGATAATCAAATTAATAATAATAATAAAAAATAAAATAATAATTAAAATTAAATTAAAAAAAAAAAACCAAGAAAAAAACCCGGTTTTTTTTATTGCCAAACCAGGTAGTGGAAAATTTTTCAGCAACTCCAGAGGCACAATGCAAGGATTCTACGACATAACCCTCAATAAGGTCATAATGCATTAGATATATCAATTGTGATAGACATTTAACTCCGAAAACAGGGTTTTTTGAAGTAACAGCTTTCTTCATGTACTCTATGGTATTCTGAAAATTTCTCTCTTTTGGAATTTCATTCTTCAAAGGATACTTAATATTTGCAGATCGTGGGGTTTAAGAGTTATTGCGAACCCACTCACCCGGGTGAAGACACAGGCCGCAGCCATATGAGCCATTAAATTGAGTAAATCCTTGCAGTGGCGCACGAACGACAGAGTCGACAGAGCAAATTAAAGTAAAAACTTTGATGCAAATTTTCATCCCTCTTATGATGCACTAAACTCCCTTGCTCGAGAGTTCGTTCATTTGTTCAACAAATGGCTCGAGGAACTCATTCATGTTAGGTTTATCTTTTCCGAACCAAAGACCAGCTTGAATCAATTCTTTGGTTCTTACATTGAATGGTACCTCATTTAGCATTAGAAAAATGAGCCAAATGGAGTAAGTTGAACTCTTGAACAAGGGTACTCCATCGGTATTAAAAATAAGTGTGGCATAACTATGTCTGTCAGCTTCGCTTAAATTTGATACGAATTCCTGATACCTTTTACCATCGCAAACGTCACGTATGTATCCTTTTTCAAAAACTCTTTCATTTACAATGTAATTGTAATAAGCTCCATTCGACTCTATTAATTTAGAAATCGGAGATGCAACATCCATCATTACAAAAATGTCTTTATACGCTTTATCTTTAACATCGACTATAGTCTCACATATTTTACATTTTACAAGATGATCCTTCCGTTTCAATTTACCTATATATGCACCGCATTTAGAACGAATTCTGTAGAGTTGAATACAACTTTTCGGATAAAATAATTTGTTAAGTAAATATCGAGTGTTTGGTAAAAACGATTCTGCAAAAATACAATTAATCATGGAAGATAATTCGGTAGCCTCAGTTAATGGAAGGGCGTGCACTAGAACAAACTTCAATATCATGACTACTACTTCTCCTACAGTTTTGTTGACCGGTACATTAATAGGTTTTCTAAAAACTTCGTTGCCTATTGCATCTTCGAGTGAAGTAAAACCGATTTGCTCTAAATTTTCAACTTCATCTTCTCAATTTTTCGGTTCAGTGTTGTCATCAATCGTGTCCATAAAGATATCATCAACCTCATAATCGATGGTATCAGTAAAATAATCATCAGCGACTTCACTTGCTCCTTGCAATAAAAATTCAATGTGACAATGTCATTTTGTTTCAATATGCGAAGCATTTGGTACTTTGTAACTTGGAAGATATTTTCCATGAAATTGCATTTCGAAATTTGTTAATGATGTTAAAATTGAATTAGACAAATTCTGAGCATTGTCACATCTTGAAATTTAGGTTTAAAAATTAAAAGTTTGTATTTTATTTAATCAATTTGTTATGTAATTATTGAGCGAATTAATTTTAAATATGGCAGGCTGTGCAAGTTCAAGTCAAATAATTGTATCAAGATTAAATGTTTTTTTTGCAAGCATTTTCAGGTTGGCCACTAGACGTGTCCGTTTTGTCGGATCGAATATGGTATTTTCGATTCGACGTGCGTTTATTTTCGGATCGGTTTATTCGATTCGATCGGCCCACCCTTCGAATGTTGAAAATGCGAGTTTTCAGCCAAATAGTTCAATTATCAATTAAAAGTGATAAATTTTCAAACAGGAAAATGAATTTTTGACAAAATACTTCAACTTTCAATCAAGTAGTTGACTTTTTGACCAAAACAGATTATTTTTGAAATACGAAAAGAAATGTAGTTTCCAAGAAAAAAGACAAAATGTAACAAAAGCGTTGAATTTTAAACCAAGAAAAATTTTTTAGTCAAGAAAGAAAAATAATTTCAACCAAATTGTTGAAATTCTAGGCAAAAAATACGAAGTTTCTACAAATCAGTTGAATTTTCACCCCAAAAATATGAATATTTGACAAAAACTTTCATTTCGAACCCAATAGTTTAATTTTATACCAAATGTAATTGCATCTGTATCTAAGAAAGATATTTGAGTCATAAAAGAAAAACAATTTCAACTAAACTGTTGAAGTTTCCAGCCAAAAACACAAATTTTCTATAAAGCAGTTGAATTTTCAACCCGAAAATATGAATTTCCAAGAAAAAAGTTTCTTTTCAAACTAATAGACTCATTTTCGGTGATGAAAGTGGCGAACACTGATTATTAGTACCAAATTTTTAAATTCCTTTTTCAGTAAATGTAAATTTTCGAAACTCGAAGTTTAAATTCAGATCATTATTTGCCAATTAGTGGTTTATAAAGTAAAACTTGTCAACGGCAATAATGGGCTTTGCAATTAATATCCTTACGATAGATTAAAAATATCATGATATATTTAATGCTCTATAATTTATAATTAAAGATAATTTAAAAATTTTATTTAACTTAATCACAAACCTGAACTAAGGATATGAATGGTAAAGCCCAATACTATCAAGTTCGACTTTGTAAGTCAATAATTGGAAAACTATAATATTTGAATGTTCAAATTTTTAATATTCATTTTATGCTAAAAGAAGTAATTTGAAAATATCATAAGTTATAATGATTTTTTTAATGGCCTAATAGATTATTGTTAATTTGGTCTTGAATTGCAAAACTTCTTTTTAACAGAGGTAAAAAATAGCTAAAATTTATTTTGCATATATACGATCAATTGCGGAAGTCGATAAGCATCAGCAAACTTTTTTCAAAAATATCTGTTGACTTTGAACCATATAATAAGTATAAGGATAAGGAAATTTTTGTTTTTAATAAAGGAAAATGCAGAGATGCAGTTTATTACACAATAGTAGTAAATTGACGCGTGCAAATCGCGTATTCGCGTCTTTGAATTCTTATTTCCTATAATGAAAAGTATGCAACAGTTTAAAGAACCATTATTGAAAAATATTACATTTTAAACATTTAAAAAAAGACAAAATGAATATAGAAAAATTGAATATTTTAAGATTCGAGTTTTTGAAATTGCATCATTTCAAATTCAAAGGAATTGAAAATGCATTATTTATAATTAAAAGCGTTCGAAATTAAATAATTAAAAATTTAACAATTTGAAATTAAGAACCAAATTGATTCTTTTAAAGTAAAAACTTCTGGAATTGTAGAATTTTAAATTGTTATTACATAACAAATTTATAATTTAACATTGAAACTGATTAGACAAATTTTTTTTTAATCGAAAAATGAATTGAATTATTTCAAAAAAGCTTTCAAAATAAATAGTGATTTGAAATTGGAAACATTGAAAATGAAAAAATTTCTACTCCGGAACGTTAAGACCTTAACTAATGTGAACTTCATTTATAACTTGACAAAATTTTAGTCACCAGACATTGTGATATCAAAAGTTTTTTATACTCAAACCCCATAAGATTTAAATTATTTGAAGTAGATTTATTAATTTTGAAACTGCTAATTATACTTTCCAAAATTTAACAAATTCAATTTGAATTGCAGAATTAAAACCTATGAAAGGGAATAATTTAGCGTTGAACATGAAACATCAGTACTCTAAAATTGTAACCATTTGAAATTAATGAAATTATTCAATTACTGATCAATCAATTTCACATAGTTTAATTTTTCTGTTTTTTATTTTAAACTTATTTGCTAATTTTATCAAAAGAAATCATTTTATTTTTGACACTTTCTTAAAATTATTATTCATTCTTGAAATTTTCCAATCAAATATTCTTGAATCCGCAATGATGCATTAGTTTAAATCTTCAACTAAAAATCGGACAATTTTAAGATGTTACATTGAAAAAAAAAAAATTCAAAACAATATTACTGTTATATGATTCCAATTGCAAGGCCTCAAAAATTAAAATGTTTTAGAATTGCACATTCAAAACTATAATTTTAAATTAAAATTATAGAAATTTTAAAGACGATCAATATATTACATGCTTTCCAATTGGAATCTTTCAAAAACCTGCGAATCATGAAATCCGGGAAATTTGCCGGTATAATATTTTTCTCCAGTGTAACTTTCTCTCGGTTCTCGTGGGTGGGTGGCCACCCTGATTTTAGACAACACTTATACTTTATCGATTTGATAAAAGAATATTTTACACCTTCGTTGTATTTTATCTTTCTAATAATATAGAAACAATATTCTGGCATTATAAAAAGTAAAATGCTATTAAAATATCAAAATTACCAAAGCAAAGTGTGTCGTTTCGTTTTCAATGATATCCAAATCATCTGCTTACGATTGCACAACGTTGAAACCAGCATCGTTTACATCCTCGGTGCTTTTCTCTCGTTCGGAAATCTGCAATAATAGTACAAAAATTAAATTAATTGTGCATAAGACAAATGGTAAAAATAACCAAGATGTTAAATAAGAATTTTTTTACGTCCGAGCTTTCAATTAACGTCTCTTCGGTACAGACAGGACTCTGAAAAGTTTCGTCTCCTTCGAAATTCTGAAGCATTTCAAAGTCTCCCATCTCCGTCAAGGAATCTGTATCTTTCCAAAACAACAAAAAAATGCATGTAAAATATTTTATAAATTTTCTTTTACTTTAACGTATTCATTACCAAATATTTACCTCTTCTACGCGTGCTTTCTTCTATCTATACCTTGAGCTTGACGGAATGGGCTCATCTGAACCAGGTTCTAGATACTCTTTATTTCTCGCAGGCTTACTCATTTTAATCTAGAAAATTTTGTTTAAATTAAAAAATGCATTTATAAGTATTGGATTCACGTCCTAGTCTAAACAAAACATAACATAACAAAATTTCTGAATTTCCTCACCTAAAAATTTTTATATAAACGTCAAAATTTAAAAAAATTCTTTAGCAATATCGCATAAATATGAACTTACCTTTTTCAAAAAACTTACAATAAGAGACTGCAATTCTTCGGAAGACGCTAGTAGCAGATTCTTACTTTTTTTGGAAATTGCGTACAAGAAAAATTCGGGTCGGTTAATATGTAATTAGAAACTGCAGCTACCAAGCACATGGCAACAGTGTGTTGCCAGATCAGGAGCATTTGTCGTACTCGCTTTCGTCATAGTGAGTGAAAAAAATGCTCCTGATCTGCGCAGTCACATTGTACAGAAAACAAAGGAAAACGAAAAAAGCAAATTTAGAAGTTCGGTTGAAAATTTCACGACAAACGCGAGTGTTTTATAACGAATCAGATAAAAAAAAGAAGAAAAATGTCCATTACACACGCGTATGTTTATTTTAACAACGGCTTGCAAAGGATTGTGCCTTTGTCATCAATTCGGGATTTTTTCCCCGAAAGTGAAAATGATTTCAATAAAAACAGAAAACAAAAGGTGTGGTTAAAAGCTGACAAAGGAAAGCATCTTTTACTGAATGCCTACATTTTACTATTGGGTAGTAAGTATAGGATTATTTGTTTATATTTTAGAAGAACTATGAACTAGACACTTTTTTTTGCTGCAAAACACAACTATTTTCTGAAATAATAACTTATTCTATATAGCAAACAAACATTCACTTTAAACACTTTTTTGTTAAGAGTAAGAATTTGTGATCTAACCTCTAAATTCAACAGTTTCTTTTTACACAAAAAGTTTTGATATTTAAAATGTTTTCGTTTTATAGACACAATTCTGTTTAAAAAATAAGTGAGTATACTTAGCAAAAAAATAACTTTGTTATAATATTTGTTGCATAAAACGAGGAACTCGAATGTTGAGGTCAGAACTTGGATCCAACACCTTTAAACTAAAAAAAGAATGTTTAAGTAATTTCAATATTGTAGTCTTCAATACTGAGAAATTGTAATTTATAAAAATTGGAAATCAAACTTTTCAACATTCTATAACTTTATTTCACATTTCAGCCAGTGAGTATGACGTACAAACTCGACGAGACAAAATGCGTTTAAAATTCTCATACAAACGGATATTGAGCTTTGCAAGTAAATCTAAGCCTGCTGGACTACAAGTTAGCAATTAGAAGAAAATTTCCATCAAGCCAAAAGTGGTAAGAAAAATAAAACCCAATTTACTGAAAAAACAAATAAATAAAAATAATAATAATAAAAATAATTTTTCCAAGGAGTTGAAACTAACACCCTTCAGTAAAATATAATGTATTTTTTCGCATTTGTAGAAAGCCGCAAGGAAACTCAATTTTCAACAGCAAGAAGCGAAACAGCAACAAAATTTACCCAGCGGACACTATTATGTTACTGTGATGTAACAGTTCTAGAACGTAGCAGTTCTGTAACGCTGTTACAGAACCATGTTCTGTCAGAGATCTATAACAATTCTGGAACAGCGTTATATGTAACAAATAATTACATACGCTCATTTATGAATAAATATGTGATACATTTTCTATTTGCATATAAAAAACGTTCCCATAACGTAATTATATTATTATTTATTATTACTCATTACTGAAAATTACTGAAGTAATCAGCAAGATTTTACTGATTACATATTACATGCAAAGTCTAATAAAACAATTACATTCTGGGAACGTTTTGTTTTACATGCAAATATAAAATTTCTCACCTATTCATTCACAAATGAGCGTATGAAATAATTTATATATGTAATTATGTATATATGTGATTATGTATTATGTAGTCATGCATGCAAATTTTTGTTTGAAATTAATTTTGTTGATTGAAAGCTCAACTGTTCTATTGTTGGTAGAAAATAAATCTTTTTTAATTGAACGTTCAATTATTTAGTCGAAAATGCATGTATTTTGTGGGAAATTAATCCTCTTGATTCAAAATTCAATTATTTGGTCGAAAAATCTTTTTTTGTTAAAATATCAACTATCAAATTTTTCATGCAAAATTCTTTTTTTTTTTTGGTTGAAAATGAATAATCTCGGATGAAAGTTTAACTGTTTTATTGGAAATTTATGTAATTTGGTTAAAAATTCATTATTTTCGTAGAAAATCAATTTTTTAGTAGCAAATACAACTGGTTGGTCAGAAATTACGAATTTTTAGGTCCAGGATTCAAATATTTGGTTCAAAATTTGTATTTCTTGCTTGAAATATTAACAATTAAATTTTTTTTTTGAAACTTCATTTTTGGTAGAATATTAGACTGCTTGGTCAAAATTTAATGCATTTTGTTGAGAATTCGTGTTTTTAGTTGAAAATTCAACTACTAAATTGATACAAAATTGATCGAAAGAGACGATTTTCCAACCTAATAATTGTATTATCGGTAAATAAAATTTATTTTTTACCCAGTTGTATTTTCAACAAAAAGAGATTAAATATTTCCCAAAGGAGTCGATTTTTCTACAAAACAGTCTACTTTTTTACCGATGAAATATAAATTTTTAACAAATGATATAATTTTCAACCAAATAGTTTAATTTTTAAACAAGGTTATTAAATTTCTTGACTTTAACTTCCTTTAATAACTGTCAACTACAAACATGTGTTAGCCCACCAAATTGTATTTTTTAAGTTTGTAAAAAATGGCAGAAGGGAGAGGAACAATAAGTTCCAGAGAACAAAACGTATTTTAATTATTTATTTTTTAACAATGGTTGTGTAAATGTACAGCACCTCATTGATCGATAGTAGATTTTAACGCTGTTCATTATGCCTAAGATTATGGGTTTTATTACTGACATCTAATAATTGTACTGAAGAGGTCCTTCATCGAAGGACGAAAAGCTTATACACGCTTTTTGTACAAGAGTAAACGACCAGTAGAACAAAATACACAAGATCTACATATCAAGTAGTTTAATTTTCAAATAAAAACATAAATAAAAAAAAAAATAATAATAATTTTGAACTAAAATAAAATAATATGAAATTTCTACCAAGAAAGATGGACTACACAAGAGGCAAAAACAATGAATGGAATAATGAGGAACCCCTCAAGATCTCTTGTCGAATAAAAGGCCTGAGGTTAACTCCGGTCTGCATATTTCAATAAAATTAATAAAAGACCTTCCTCCTTGCCGCAAGAAAATTGAATAATAATTGTAGTCTTTCTGTCATAGCTTGCAACAACCTACTGTCACAGACGACGAAACTGTACTGATATGCGGGTGCAGTCGTCGCATTGGAAATCAAACATGCGGCTTCGGTCACAAGGCCGGATTCGCAGGAATCCTGTCGTGCGGCTAACTTAGGCTCAGCCGCAGCATTCGAACTCCACCTTAAGACAGCATATAAACTTTGATGACCCCCCCTCCCCTCACACCTCCCCCGTCCGCCCAAAAGACTTTACGTAATTTATGTATGCCCTCTAGGCTTGCCTTTTTGTAGATAGAGTCTTTCTTCGACAGTATTTCTCAAGATTTATAAAAAATCTATGTAAATTGGCTAATTAGGGTCTCATTATCTACGAATTTCATTCGAATGTATAATTACCTTTTGTAGAGATGAATTCATTTTTTTAATATGAATCCAGCAATAAAAAATTGATTTTTCATAAAAAATGTAGAAAGAGCCTTTTTTCGGCACTATTTCTCCAGATTTCTGAAAAATGTCTGCTGCTAGGCTGATTAGAGTCTGATTAACTCCGAATTTGATTGAAATTTCTAATTCGCTTTTTCATTACGAATTTAATGATAAAAAAAATCATTTTTATGAAAAATGCAGATAGAGCCTTCTTCCAAAGTGTTTTTCCAGATTTCTAAAAAATTTGTGTAGATATGCTAATTAGGGTCTCATTATTTCCTAATTAATTTCGAATTGCAAATTAACTCTTGTGCAAATAAATTCGTTGCTTGATTACGAATTGAACGATATAAAACACTCATTTTTCATAAAAAATGCATATAGAACCCTTCTTCGATAGTATTTCTCCAGATTTCTCAAAAATTTGTGTCGATAGGCTAATTAGGGTTTAATTATCTACAAATTTATTTCGAACTTCTGATTCGTTTTTCATTATGAAGTCAACGATATAAAAAACTGATTTTCCATAAAAAATGTAGATAGACCCTTTCTTCAAAAGTACGGCAGTACAGTGTCATCTCGTCCCAAGAGGTACGTATGTCGCACGCGTTCAGAATGTGAGAGGCTTGGCTGGCTTAACAGACGGTGACTTCACTGTTTTACGGATTTATCTTGGGACCGCTTTTACGTGACTGAATTCTCACAGCAAGTACTCGTAATGTGTCGCTTTATGCCCTTCTTCAGTCTACTTTTTCTATATCCTATATTTCTCTTACTTCTGTTAAGTTATAGAAAATTTATTGTGTGACTTTATTACCTGTCACTTTTATCCTAATGCAAAGAACAATTATATGATGGATTTTAAGAGAAAGTACTAATAAACTAATCTATTTCGATTCAGGCAGGTTATCAACGAAAAAATCTTACCGTCAATTGGGGCAATTATGGATCATTTTGGGGTAAATATGGATCAAGGTTTATGCTCTATAACTTTATGATTTCTTTTATTTGTCACCATACTTTCTCAGCATTTTATAAACAACTTTCAGGATATACAGTAAAATCCCACCGGGAAACAAAAGTTTTCAACGGATTAACATCCTTGTTCCATAATTACCCATCATGAGCCATAATAACCTCATTTGACGGCCCTGAAAACGATTATTTCATGGCAGTGGTCGTGTACCGAAATTTTGGTACAAATAGCCTCATTTTTTCGGTCTTTGCAGACACTTCCTTATTCCATTAGAAATGGTCTTCAAAAAAAAAAAAAAAAACATTTGACCTTTTTTTGATGTCTTGCATAGTTTGAAAAAGAGAAATAAGAAAAAGCTAATATTGTAACAAATTATATCCGCTACTAGTCTTAGCTATGTAGAGATTATGTACACAAAACAAGGTCAATTAAGAAAAAAATGCCAACAATAATTAAAATAGATCTATTGAAGAACACAATCATTTCATCGTGTGAAATCTTGTATTAAAAATGTTTGAGTTCTCAAAAATTTACTTTCATATATAAGTACTATAATGTGACTCAATAGAAATTTTAAAAACTACATGATATTGATTAAAAATTTTGACTTACTGGCTACGATCCATAAGCCGTACAAAGATAATGCGATTTTTGCTAATATTCAGGCAGGAAAATGAAGTTTAATAAAGTTATAAAAGTCAAAGGAATGGGTGCGTGAACATTTTGAATATTTCCAATATTCCGTATATTTTATTATTCGATTTTTCAACCTTAAATTTTAAAACGAAACGTGTTAAAAATTGATTGGTTTCTTTTATTAGCAGAGAATTGGCATATAGGTGTCAGTCTAGGGTAGTCCAAATTTATACCTGTAAAAATTCGACTTCCGATTTTTGGTGATCGATCTCCCCCAATTTGTTCGTTTATCGTAAAAAGAAAATCTGTGAAAATTTTTTTCCAGCGTTAACCCGTACCCCCGCGCTTTGAAAATTCATATGGGGTATTAATTTGGAAAAGTTTGATTTTCGAAAAAATGGAAGAAAGAAGTACTCACTATAAAATTTTTTCGAATGAAAGTATAGTCACCTCTTAAGGAATTTTTAAGGAATAATTTTCACACAATAACTTTTAATTTTGACACCCCCCCCCCCCAATTCACTTTTATTGTGCCCGGAAAATGCTTAAAAAAATTCAAAATAGCAGTTTTCTATCAAAATCATCCTAAAGACGATATTTTTCAGAATTTTGTTAACATGAATTATTTTTGATTGATAAATGACGAGTTTCCAAGTATTTTTTTGAATTTTGAATATTTTAAGCAATTATTATTTGTTCAAACAATTTTTTCTCTGTAAATCGTGAAAATTGATTCCTTTCTGCAATTAATGACAAAATTACCGAATCTTGAGAGTGATATTTTTTTGTTCAAGATATTCAGAAATTATTTAAGCAATTAATGATCAATGAGTCGTGCCTTCTTACAGGGAAGGTGGACAAAAGTTTAGTTTTTTTAATCTCTTGCAATATCTTGCTTATTATTCAGTATTTCCTCATTTTTGAACGTATACCATATGTTGTTTGAACAATAATAATTTGCTTGAGGAATTAACTTCAATTGATCTAAGTAAAGTTTTGTCCTTTTTCTCTTAAGATCACGCCTTTAGATTAATGAAATCCGTGAATGGACGATAATTTCCATGTAGATCTTTCCTAAAGTATATAAATGAAACAGAACAGTAAAGTAATTTTAAGAAAAAAAGGACTATACATTTCTTAGAACAATTAAATTTAATTGTTAAACAATATAGGGTATAAATTCTGAGATAAGAAAATACTGAATAATAAGCGATAAGAGATTCGAAAAAACTAGACTTTTCTCGATGAAAGGGCGCAAGTGAGTGATTATTAATTGTTTGAATATTTGCAAAGAATTTTAAGCAAACAAATCTTACTCTTAACATTAGTTAATTATGGCATTAAATGCAGAAAAGAATAACTTTTGACAATTCACAGGAATGAAAATTGTTTAAACAAATTAAAATTGTTTGAATATTGACCAAATATGTTAAACAAGAAGTACTACTCTTGACATTCATCAATTTTATATCATTTATCCCGAAAGATAATAATTTTTCACGATTTACAGGGGGAAAAAATTGTTTAATACAATAAAAATTGTGCAAGTTATTCAAAATTAGTTTAAAAATACTCGCAAACTCTTCACTTATCTTTAAAAAATTATTCATGCAGAAAAATTTCAAAAAATACCCTTTACCGATTTTAAAGTATAATTATTAAAAAGTATTAAGAATTACAAAAATGCCATGTGTGTATGAAAAGACTAGGAAAATGATTTAAAAAAATCAACATTCTCTTCCATGTTTTAAAATAATGTAGAAAAGCCAAAAAACTTGTAGAAATACCCAAACATTTTAGAACATATTAGAATATTCTAGACAAGGCATGAGTATTTCAAATCATCTTATAAAAATCCAAAAGGTCAGCCATTTGTAAAATATGGAGGAATTCTACGATATTCTAGAAGATTGCAGAATATTCCAGTATATTTTGGAATAGTTAATGAATTTTTGGTATATTTTAGAATAATACAGAAACTTTGAGAACAATCTAAAAGATTTCGGAATATTTTTGAATATTATAGAATAGAAATATGTATCCAAGGATATAATGATCTACACATTTCTGGAATAATCTAGAGAAGTTAAACAAATTCTAGAAAATTGCAGAGTTGCAGAATGGCATACACTGAGAAAAAAATCTTGGATCAAAGAAAATTTACTTGATTCAAAGAAATTATCGTATGGAATGCGTCCTATAAAACATTTCATCAAGACAAAGACATTATTTTATCCAAACCAAAAGTATGCAAGTATTGTTGCAAATTAATATTTATTGCAGTCAGTAAAATATTAACTAAGCGAAGAAACCTTGTTATTGGTTGAAAGAAATCAGCGATTTGTGTTTGAAAATTAGGTAGTGCAAAATTTTTTTCACAAGTTATAGGAAAAATTCTTAATCATTAATCTATAGTAGATACATTGTACTCGAAAGTTTCATCTACTCTCAATTTATAATTACGAATTTTGACTGAAACTTGTGAAAAAATGTTTGCACCCGAAAAAACATTTCACCAATCCGCCCGTGTACATTTGGAGCCCACCCCAAATTTCTAGAATATGAAAGAATTCTTAAACAATCTAGAACATTGCGAAATATTCTAGAAAAATAAAAAATAACACAAAATAGTCCAGAAAGAATTTAAAAATATTCCAGAAAAAACTGCAGAAGATTCCAGAACCTACGAGGTCTATCCGTAAAGTATCCGACCTTGTGCTCCAACTTTGTACCTACTTGTGCCATTGTCAAAAACAGGTATTTACCAGTTAGGGGTGACACCTTCGAGGCCCCTTACCAAGTGACATGGACCTGAGAATCTTTAGTCGACTAGTGTACGCAGTTGCGTAAACGTCTAACCATGTACGCATCGCATCTCAGGATGACGGGACGCATCGAATAAAGAGGAGTAATATAAAGGAGATATCATCGCCATTGACCAGAATAAACTCTTACTCCTAATACATCCCAGGGTCGGATACTTTCCGTACAGACCTAGTAAACGCTAGGAAATGCTGAAAATTCCATAAAATTATACAAAATTCTAGAATGTTCTAGAAGATTCCAAGACTGTATTTTTAAAGGCAGCATATGCACAAAATATGGATGAAAGAAGAGCTGCACTTACGGGAAACGGAATGATGTGCCATAACCTGAGTTTTTATTCTCACATAAGTCTTGTGGGACTGGAAGTCTCTGAAACGGAATATCAGTCCTACGTGATGGGATTGCTAATAGGTCGCTGAAGTGAGATACGATTTCTGGCAGGGTTCCAAATGGCGCCTAAATGCGAGCAGCTGTCATTAGCATTGCAAATTGAAATCATAAATAGTTGCGTCAAATAAATAATACAAGGGTGCGAACGTCATGGTTGGTATCCGTGGAAGTTGCGCTTCAGTTGCTCTGCTTAAAAATCACGCAGAATCGCTGGTCAGGGTACCTCTTTCCACTCCTTTCTCTACGACTGGGCATCGTGCCAAGATAAACGTTTCAGCTACGCTTAATATCATACTTACTGCTATCCGATGACACTGTCCAATGCCAAGAATTTCCGATGAAATCCTACTATTCCCTTATCGCAATTTCACAATTTTATTATTATAATTTACTTGTTACTGTAATCGTAAATAACAGTCCTCCTATAAAATACTTGTACCATTTTTATTCTGCTTCACTTAACTTCTTTTTGTTCCATTTTGAAACTTGGCTTTGTAGTTGGCCATTTCGGAAAGGCATGTGGAAGAAGCTAGTCAATTTTCAAATACTTTGAGACACATATTTTTAGGGTTTCGTGGCCCCGAACACAAACCCTTATAGTTTCAGTGGGGTGTCCGTCCGTCCCACAGTGGGTCAAAAAAACTTTTGGACAAATTAGTTTAGAGCTTACAATTTTTATCCGAATTAAGCGTTTAAAAAATAAATAAATAAAACTATTCCCCTATGATTTCAGCTACAACCTTTTGTGCGATTTCCCGAACACTCTCCCTTCCCTACGACCCTACTCCCCCACCCCCAATTCCCGTCCCCTATTCGTCAGGGAAAAAAGTATGACGGACGCACTGTGGTGCAAAAAATGTTTTTCTAGAAAAATGAGTTTAGAACTTACAATTTCGATTCAATTTGAGCGTTAAAAAAAAATTAAGTCAAGTGCCCCCCTTACTTCCCCTACTCTTGCCTCACATGATTCCCCGCCACCACTTCCCTTCACGTATTTGCCCTTACTTCCTTACTTCCTTACTTCTTCAATTCCCCTCACTTCCTCTCACTTCCATCACTTCCCATACTACTCCACCGCTTACTTCTCCTCACTTCCTCTCCCGAGGAAAAAGTACGACTTATGCACAATAGGACACAACAAGTTTTTCTAGAGAAGTAGGTTGCAACGTTTGAAAATTGTATTTAGTTTTTTATTGAAAAATAATTGAGTGTAAGTGCTCTTTCAAGATTAAAAATGTTTAGAGATGTTATTTTTTAATTGTTTTGTTCAAAATATACGTAAAAAATTGCTTAGTTACAATTTTCAAAAGCTAAAAATAACTGTAAATGTTATAAGCAAATTTGATAAACAAATGAATATCTTAGTCATTTCGCGCTCTGAGGACTTCATTCCTTTAACAGAATTGCCTAAAAAATCGTCGACAATAAATAATATGTACTCTTTTTTATTACCAAATAACAATTGTTAGTTGCTTAAATAAATTTGATAAAAAAACATAGATTTTCGTCAATTTTGAACTGACAGATTACGTTTTTTCAAAGGAATCAATTTTAAATCACTTCGCAAAATCTTTTCCTTGTGATACTTTATCAAAGTTTCGCCACCATAGACAGTAAAATTTGAATTGTTTGAGCAAACGGTGGCGCACTTTTGAAAAATGATGAAATCGCGGATTTTTTAAGTAAAATTTTTTATAAAAGAAAAAATTATTGGTTGCTGATGAAGTATCACAAGGGAAGGATTTTTCCAAGTAATTAAAAATTGATTCCTTTGAAGAAACGAAATCTGCCAGTCAAAAATGACGAACATCGGTATTTGTCTATAAGTTTTATTCAAATAAATAACAAATGTTACCAGGTAATACAAAATATTTCATAATATGTATCTTCCACAATTTTTTAAATAATTATCTTAAAGGAACAAAGGCTGTAGATCACTAAATGACTTAGATATGTAGTTGATCAACTTTGTTTATAACATTAATAGTTACTTTATATTTAATAAATGGTAGCTACTCATGGTTTTGACGTATATCTCGAACAAAAAATAGAAAAATAATGCTTCCAAGTATTTTTAATAGTTAAGTAGCACTTTTACGTTCATTTAAAAAAATTTCAACTTTGCTGTTAAGTAAAAAAAATATGAAAAATCGGCTCTTACAAATCTCTTTGAAATTTAGTTAACTTTCATTTGAAAAAAATGCTTAAATTGAATCAAAATTGTAAGCTCTAGATTAATTTATATAGAAAAACTTCTTTTGCAGCCTTGTACTTCCATCGTACTTTTTTATAGGGAGGGAAAGTGAGGAGGGGTAACCGTAGGGGAATTGTGGGGAAGAGAAGGACGGGGAAGGAGAGATGTGATGATGTAAAGACGCAAGGGTGAATAGAGGAAGGGAACTCTGGTTGGAAAAGTAGGGGAGGTGAAAGTGAGGAAGTAAGGAAGTTAGGTTGAATTTGGTAAGGGAAGTGAGATTGCGGAAGTAGGGAAGGGAGTGTATGTGTACTCAGGGGGATATGGTGGTAGGGAAGGGAAGTATGGGAGGGGAAGTAGGTGGTAGTGAAGGAAAAGTATGGGTCCCCGCATCCTTAAAATGCCGAGGACTGATATTCTAGGAACGTGGTAAACCCAGGTTTCTTAAATCCAGGTTTCAGTGCATTATGATTCTTTTAAGAAATAATCTCACAACTGACAGTCTAAGTAGTTGCAGCCACAGAAAAAAACGGGGTCTAAGAAACGTTGCAGGTAATGGATCAAATGGTGTAACATTCAGCCGGGTCTAGCGGAGTCCAGCCGAGAGTCTTTGTTTTTTCTGTGGCTATGGATTCATGATCCTCAAATTACAACGGCTTGACTTGATTAAAGAGCGCACTTTCTTCTATTTTCGAGTTGCCATCTCTGGATTTTCTCATGAAGTGTAGTACTGCAATAAATTATTACGGAGAATGGTTTATGCGAGTGTGTCTGCAAGTATGTAGTGTATCTATGCATGATGGAGAGAGAAATGAGAGAGAGGGGACAAGTAGGTGAGAAAGAGGCAGAAGGCGAGAGAGTCATCCAAATTGAAACTCGGATTACAACTAAGGCCATAAATTAAGAGAGTGTCTCTGCCTTAGTTAGGACGAAACTTGCTTTACCAAACACCCAGGAAGCCAAGGACGACTTCCTCGATTCTAGAGCACGACTGGGTGCTAACTTCAAACTGGTGTAAACGCTGGATTAAAGAACTGCTTACTTAGCCAAGACAATGGCTCTAGAACTTTCTAAAATCTTCTTGGCATGCCTAATTAGCGACGCTGAAAGTCGAGGAACTCTCATCTTCTTTGTTTTCCCTTTCTGTTTTTAATAACGATTCACAAGTTTTATGTAAAATAATTTCGCTGACAGCGGAAAAAATGGGTGCTCAGAATATTTATCGAAGAGGTTTCACTTCTCTGTCCTAGTTTCTTGTGATTGTAGCGAAGATAAAGTTAGCTTCGGAAAAAAACTGTAGCATGAGATTACCAAAAAATAAGTGAGCAGGCCCTTTGTTAATTTGACCCTCTCAAAAATAAATGAAGTAATACTAAAAACTAAGATCGACGAATGGGAAGAAAGCGACTTTCATGCAAAATTGCAAACTGCCTTTACAAAAAAATATTATAGGAAAATCAGTATAGACCTATAAGGATTTCCCTGTGATGAAATATTTATGAATATGTAGAAATCATTTAAATTCGCTTGAAAATATAAGAAATTAAGTTTATTCCTTGAATTTCTCTATAAATTACTTGAAATTTGTAAAATCCCCTGAAATCATTGAAATACTTGCAGGTCCTATAAAATCCATTGAGTATTTTGAAATTGTTTTAAAATGTTCGAAATCTTTGGAAACCCTACAAAATTTTCCCTTAAAAATTTTGGAATCTCTTGACATACTTTGGAATCTCTTAAAATAACTTACAATTCTTTGAAAGTTTTGTAATTCCTCTATATCACTTGAAATCGTTGAAATACGTAGAAATCGCTTAAAATAAAATATATTTCATTCCCTAAAGTTCTCTAGAAATTTCTTGAAATATCTTAAAATCCCTTGAAATGTTTAGAATCGTTAGGAATTCCTTGCAATTTCATTTCAGTTAATTTGTTTTCAATCGTTTTTTCACAAAAACTCTCAAAATCTTCGAAAATCCAAAAAAATCTTCGAAACCTCTTGGAATTTTCGAAATCTCTTAAAATTTTTGGGAATCTGTTATAATACCCTAAATTGTTCAAAATTTCGTGAAACCTTTATACGTAAAATCCCTTCAATCATGTGAAGATTTTTGAAATCCCTTAAAATCGTTGGAAATCCTACAAAATTTTTTGACATTTCTTGGAATATTTTTAATCTGTTCAAATTCTTTGGAATCTTTTGAAATAGCCTCAAGTCTTTGAAATCCTTCAGACTATTATAAGGTCGTTCATATCCCTTTAAATAAATTTATTTTATTCCACAAAGTTTTCTAGAAATTCGTTGAAATTACTTAAAACCTATCGAGATATTTAGAAATCGTAATAATCCATTGAAATAAGTAGAAATCATTAAAAATCTCTTCAGTATAAATTAAATTAAACTTATTCATTGAAGATTTTTTAAAAACGGTTAAATCCCTAAAAATCCTTGAAATCCCTGGAGATTTGATAAAATCTTTTAAATTTGGTTAAATTCCTTGAAACACCTTAAAATCCCTTGAAATCTTCTTAATCGCTAGGAATTCCTTAAAAATTCATTTTATTTTATATATTTTACAAATTTCTCTAGAAGTCTTTTAAAATCCCTTAGTTTCTTTGAAATAATTGGGACTTTTACAAAATCGCTTGAAATTGTTGAAATCCGTAGAAATCCCTAGAAATAAAATTGTTTTATTGCCTTAGGTTTAAAAAGCCCTTCAATGTAAATTAAAATTAATTAATTAATTAAATTTTTATAAACTTTGACTGCAAATGAAAACGTGACATTTGTTGAAAATGACAGATCGATTAGTAGTTAAAGGTGAATTTATGAAAAAAAAAGTTTCTCATAAAATATTGAAAGATGTTGCGCATGCGCTAGACCCGCTAGGCGCTCCGACAGCGTTGCCGGATTGGTACCACGTGCTTGTTTCATTTTTCGAATAATTCAAAATTCTCAAACTTTGCATACTTCTCATTCTCAAACTAAAAGGACAAAAATTCCTAAATTTTTTAAAAATCTTCATGAATCCCCTTTCTAACATATATTAGTTTTTGAAAAAAACTGTAAGAATATTTTACGAGTTAGAGTTAGAAATGTAACATTTTCCTATGCTTGGGATAGGCTTTATGTGTATGAGGGTTCAACTTTGATCTTAATTATCTCAGCTCAGGAGAGGACAATACTTTTTAAATTTCGCAAACATTTAGATAACATTCCAAAGAACCTATAGTCGAAGTTTAAAGAAATCCGTAAGAAAAGTGTGTTCGTGACCGTACCTCCTTAAAATTGTATTGTTTTAGTTTGAAATTCCACAATTTTGAACAATTTAAATTTGCAACAACACGACTTAAAATTTAATTTATTCAACCTGTTAATACTTCAAATTTGCATTTTTTCAACTACTAAACAAATTGGAACGACTGAATAATTCCGAAAAATAATATTCCCGACACTGTAAAATTCCCGAATTGAAAAATTCCCTAATAATAAACTTCCCGAATTTATAAAATTGCGGAAATACAAAAATCACGAATTGGAAAATTCCCGAATAATGAAATTCCAAATATTTTATAATATTACCGAAGTATAAAAAAAACCGAACTAGAAAATTCCTCAATTTAAAGCATTATAAAATTGTTTTTTAATTAGTATTATTTATTTCTTAAAAATAATACAATTAAATATTTTCATCAACGAAAACTTTTCCAAGTTTTTAAGTTTATTAAATTAATGTTTGAATTAAAAATAACAATAATTGAAAAAATATATATTTCTGGATGCATTTTTTGTTTGAATACTGGCAAATGTTCTCAAAAATCGAATAATTAAAAAGTATTTATTAAAAAACAATTTCTTTAATTGTATAAAATCGGGACTTTTATAATTCAGGAATTTTCGAGTTCACATATTTCACAAAGTTCACATAATTCGGCAATTTTCTCTCGGGAATTTTCAAATTCGGGATTTTTATATTTTGGTAATTTTATAATTCGGGACTTTTCCATTTTGGGAACTTTTCAGAGTCAGGAATTTTATTTTTCAGGATTTTTTAGTCGTCCCAACAAATTGAAACCAAACAATTATTTTTAATTGAAAAGTCTGCTCTGATATTTTTGATCGATAATTCTTATCGTTTGGTTAAAATTCTACTATTTGGTTGAAAATGTAATTATTTTGTTGATAATGCAACAACTTGGTTGAAAGTTGAACTACATTGTTAAAAATTCAATTTTTTGTATTGAAAATTTAGAAAATTTGTTGAAAATTCTGTTTTTTTTTTAACTGAAAATTCTTTTTTTAACTGTTAATTCTCTTTTTTAAGCTGAGAATGTAACTATTCCCTTTTTGGTTGAAAGCTGATCTTCTCTAGCTGGGAATTCAACTGTTTGATTGAAAATTCATGTCTTTTATTCAAAATTAAAATCTTTTTTAGTTGAAATATCAACTATAAAATTTGTCGTTAAGAATTCGTCTTTTTGGTTGAAGATTCAGCTATGTGATTAAAAATTCGTATTTTTGGGTGAATTCAACAGTTCGAAGATTCTTTTTTTTTTTGTTAAAAATTAATTTCTTAAGCTGAAAATTTGAAGATTCCATTGTTGATTCAAAGAATAACTTTTACAGTTGAAAATTCATTTGTTTGGTTTAAAATTGATATTTATTAGTAGCAAATTCATAATATGAAATTCATGTATTTTGTTGAAAATTTGTTGTTGTTTTTTTCTATAGAAAAATAAACTTCTTAGTTGAAAATTCAACTATTTTGTGAACCTCTTTTTTTTTTTGAAAATGAATTTTTGTTTAACTGAAAATTTAACTATTCAGTTGATTTTTTTGTAGTTGATAATTCAACTATTTGGTTGAGAATTCGTATTTTTGGTTGAATTCAACTGTTCGAAATTTTTTAAATTTTTTATTTTTCAAACTAAAAATTTGACCATTCCATTGTTGGTTCAAAAAATAAATTTTACATTTGAAAATTCAATTGTTTGGTCTTCAAATTTCTCTTTATTAGTAGAAAATTCATAGTATGAAATTCATGCATTTTGTTGAAAATTTGTTGTTGTTTTTTTTTCTATAGAAAAATAATCTTCTTGGTTGAAAATTCAACTATTTTCTGAACCTCTTTTTTTTGGTTAAAAATGAATTTTTGTTCAACTGAAAATTTAACTATTTAGTTCATTTTTTTGTACTTGATAATTCAACTATTTGGTTAAGAATTCGTATTTTTGGTTGAATTCAACTGTTCGAAATTTTTTATTTTATTTTTATTTTTTAAACTAAAAATTTGACCATTCCATTGTTGGTTCAAAAAATAACTTTTACAGTTGAAAATTCATTTGTTTGGTCTTCAAATTTCTCTTTATTAGTAGCAAATTCATAGTATGAAATTCATGTATTTTGTTGAAAATTTGTTGTTGTTTTTTTTTTTGGTCTTCAAATTTCTCTTTATTAGTAGCAAATTCATAGTATAAAAGTCTTGTATTTTGTTGAAAATTTGTTGTTTTTTTCTATAGAAAAATAATCTTCTTGGTTGAAAATTCAACTATTTTGTGAACCTCTTTTGTTTGGTAAAAAATGATTTTTTTTAACTGAAAATTTAACTATTTAGTTGATTTTTTTGTAGTTGATATTCAACTATTAGCTTAAGAATTCGTATTTTTGGTCGAATTCAACTGTTCGAAAATTCTTTTTTTTTTGTCAAAAATTAATTTTTTTAACTGAAAATTTAACCAATTAGTTGATTTTTTGCAGTTGATAATTTAACTATTTGGTTAAAAATGCCACTACTTTGTGGAAAATCTAATTATTTTGTTAAAAATTCACTTTTTTTTAAAGTTACCTTTTTTATCAAAAATTCAACCACTCCGTTGAAAGTTGAACTTCTTTGTTTAAAATTTATTTGATTCATTGAAGAATGAACTATTTTTTTGAAAATTCATTTTTTGTTGTTGTTGTTGAAAATTAACTTTTTGAACAATAATTTTATGATTCCATTTTTGGTTTAAAAAATCTATTTTTTACTTGGAAATCCATTTATTTCGTTTCAAAAAATTCATCTTTCTTGGTAGAACATTCATACTTTATATTAGAAAAATCATCTTTCTTCGTTTAAAATGAACTTTTTTGTTGAAAATTCAACATTTCGGTTTGAAAATTCAACTGTCTTATAAAAAAATGGTATTTTTCGCTTAAAAATGTAACTGTTTCGTTGAAAATTTCTTCTTTATGGTTGAAGATTCAACTATTTGGTTAAAAATTCGTCCTTTTTGGTTATTCAATGGGTTGGAAATTCGTTTTTTTTTTCTGAAAATTATTTTCTTAAACTGAAAATTTGATGATTCCATTTTTGGTTCAACAAATATTTTTTATAGTTGAAAATTCATTTGTTTGGTTTAAAATTCATATTTCTTAGTAGAAACTTCACAGTTTAAAATTCATGTATTTTGTTGAAAATTTGTTTGTTTTCTTTCTGTAGAAAAATAATCTTCTTGGTCAAAAATTCAACTGCTATTTTGTAAACATATTTTTTTTGTAAAAATTTTTTTTCTAATGAAAATTTAACAATTTCATTTTTGGTAAAAAATTGATCTTTTTTATTTGAAAATTCAACTATTTGGTTAAAAATCCCACTATTTTGTGGAAAATCTATTTTTTTTTCTGAAAATTCAACTGTTTTTTATGGTTCCTTTGGTTGAAAATTCAACTGTCTTAAAAAAATGTGTCTTTCTGGCTTGAAAATGTATCTATTTGGTTAAAAGTTTATTTCTTTTTTTTTTAAATTCGCCTCTTTTACTTGAAAGTTCAAGTAATTTATTGTTAATGCAACTGTTTGGTTAAAACTTAATTGTTTGGTTGAAAAATCGTCTTTTTCCAATTTTTCAAAATTTCTACTAAAAGAGATGAATTTTCGACGAAAAAGTTGAGTTTTCAAGTCAAATAGGCAAATGTTGTAGAAAAACAGTTGGCAACAACAGCAAATTAATTTTGGAATAAATACAAACAAATAGTTAGAATTTCATACAAAATAAAAGAATTTTCAACAAAATAGTTGAATTTTTAACCAAATAGTTTAATTTTCAAAACAAACAAAAATTAAATATCAACGAAACTCTTGCATTTACAACCAAATCATTGAACTTACAAGCAAAGGGACAGAATTTTCAATAAAATAATTTAATTTACTACCTGTTGAATTTTTCACAAAAAAATAAAAATTTTAACCAAACATAGAATAGTAAAATTTTCAGACAAGTAAATCTTAATTGATTAATTCAAAGTAAAAAAGGATTAAATTCAACCCACAAAAAATAATTTTCAACAAAATAATAAATAAATTTTTAACAAAATAGTTCAATCCTCAACGAAAACATATTAGTTTGTAATCAAGCCTATTTTTAATAAAAGTAGATAAAATTTCTACAGTAAAAAATGATTTTGCAATCAAAAAATGAATTTTCAACAAAATAGTCAAATTTTAACAAATAAAATGGATTCTTTTCAACGTAGAATTTTCAATAAAATAATTTAATTTACTACTGGTGTTGAATTTTCCACAAAAAAAATAAAAATTTTAACCAAACATGGAATAGTAAAATTTTCAGACAAGTAAATTTTAATTTATTAATTTAAAGTAAAAAAAGGGTTGAATTCAAAGCACAAAAAAAGAATTTTCAACAAAATAATAAATAATAATAAATAAATTTAAATAATTTTAAAATTTAAATAAATAAAGCCTATTTTTAATAAAAGTAGATAAAACTTCTACAGTAAAAAATTATTTTTCAACAAAATAGTTAAATTTTAACAAATAAAATATATTTTTTTCAACGTAGTTCTAATACTTTCAATTAAGTAAATAGTTGACTCTGTAGTTGAATTTTCAACCAAAAAAGATGAATTCTCGACGAAAAATGTAATAATAAATTTAATAAAGTTGAATTTTCAGCTAAAAACGATACATTTATAAAAACAACGAATGTTTTATTTATAAAAACAAACGATGTAGCTTTAATCAAACATAGTTTAATTTAAAAATAAAATGTTAATTTTCAAACAGTTTAATTTTCTACCAAACTGTTAAAATTTCAAACCAAAAAAACGACATTTCTACAAAAGTGTGAAATGTTCATATAAGAAAGATTTTTCTGTCAAAAAGAAAACAATTCAACTAAATTGTTGAATTCACAAACCAAACAGATAATGTTTTTACAAAAAAATACGAATTTTGTACAAAAAAGAAAATTAATGAACGATAAAAAAAGTTAATTTGCAATAAAAAAATTAATTTGCAACCAAATTGTTGATTTTTTTACCAAAAAGTTAATTTTCAACCATACAGTTTAATTTTCTACCAAATTGTTGAAATTTCAAGCCAAAAAGACTACTTTTCTACAAAAGTGTTAAATGTTCATTTAAGAAAGATTTTTAAGACAGGAAAAAAACAATTCAACTAAACTGTTGAATTTTCAAGCCAAAGGCAAAAGTTTCTACAAAAAAAACAAATTTTATACAAAAATTCTCAACTTTTTGAGAAAAATAATTTTCAACAAAAGAAAACGGCTTTTTAACAAAATAATTCAATCTTCTACCAGTAAAATAAATTTTGTAAAGATGTAGTACAACTTTCAAGAAAGAAGTTGTTTTTTACCAAAAAAAAAGATGACTTTCTGAAAAAATAGTTGAATTTTGAACAAAAGAATTAAATTTCGCACAAAGCGGTCTTATTTGTAACAAAATAGTTGAATTTTCGACCTACCAAAGATGTATTTTCAACTAAATAGTTGACTGTCGACTGAAAAAAATTCAACAAAATCCACAAAATATTTAAATTCATAAACCAAAAAAAAATAGATTCTAAACAAACTACTTCCACTTTGAAGCAAATAATCATATTCTCAACCAAAAAGATAGATTCTCAACGAAAAATTTAGTAGATATTTTAACCAAACAAGATTTCAATTCTAAATCAAAAGCAATTGAATTTAACCAATGAGACGAATTTTTAACCAATTAGTTCAATCCTTAACCAAAATATTCATTTACAACCCAAAATGTTCCACTTTTAACCAAACAGATTAAAATTCTACCAAAAGAGATGATTTTTCTAACCAAAAAGTGAAATTTACAATGAAATAGTTTATTTGTGACATTAAAAAAAATTCAATCAAATGGTTTAATTTACAAATAAAAAAGATACATTTTCAATCAAAATGTAATAATTAAAGTTTTAGTTACAAAAATTAATTTTCAACAAAATAGTTCAATCTTGCACCAATAAAATGAATTTTCAACAATTAAGTTCAATTTTCAGCCAAAAATGGAATAGTTCTATTTTTAGTTAAGAAAAATAAATGTTAACAAAACAGTTCAATCTTTAACCAATAAAATGAATCTTTAACAAAGTAGTTTAAATTTTAACCAAGTAGTATAATTTCCAACCGAAAAATATTAATTTTCCACCAGAAGAAAATGAATTTTTGACAAAAAATTCAAAAGTTGATATTTCAAAGGAAAAAGATTTTAATTTTGAATAAAAAGCTGTTGATTTCAGCCAAAAAGGCGATTATTCAACACAATAGTTGAATTCTTAAGCAAGAAATATTATTTTTTAATCAGTTTTATTTTTAATTTAAAAGATAACATTTCTAAGAAAAGAGGTGAATTTTCAAGCGAAAATTATGAATTTTCTACAAAAAAATTGAATTTTCATCCCGAAAATATGAATTTTCAACCAAATAGTTGAGTTTTCATCTAAAAACTATCAATTTTCAGCGAAAAATGGATATGTTTAACTTTCAATCAAGTAGATGAATTTTCAACCCAAAAATATGAATTCTGAGTGAAAAATGTAATAGTTGAATTTTCAACCAAAAACGATACATTTTCAGCCAAAAATGGAATAGTTCAATTTTCAGTTACGAAAAATAATTTTGCACAAAACATGTCAATTTTGGGCCCATTAAATGAATCTTTAACAAAGTAGTTGAATTTTCAACCAAAAATATGATTAAAAAGAAATAGTTAAATTTTTAGCAAAATAATTAAATTTTCAACCAAATATTTTGATTTTGAACCAAATGAATTACGTGAATTTTCAAGTATAAACTTACAACTTTCAACCAAAAATGGAGTATAGTTAAACTTTCAATTAAAAAAATTAATTTTCAACAAAAAACAGAACTTTTGAAAAAATAGTTCAATATTCTACCAGTAAAATGAATTTTTAACAAATAAGTTCAAGTTTGAGCCAAATAGTTGTTTTGTCGACCAGAAAAGAGGACTTTGAACAAAATTAGTTGAATTTTCAACGAAAGAATTAAATTTCCTACAAAACAGTTTAATTTTTAACTAGAGAGTTAAGTTTTCGACTTAAAAGATGTATTTTTAACATTATTGTTGAACTGTCTACTAAAAAAGAATTTAACGAATAGTTGAATTTTCAAATAAAAAAAAATCAACCAAAAATGGTTGAATGTTCACTTTAAAAAAAATTATTTTAAATAAAAAATTTAATAGTTGATATTCCAAGAAAAAAAAGATTGTTATTGAAAAAAAAAAGATTTCAAACAAAAGACGAATTTTTCACAAGAGTTAAATATGTAAAAAAGAAAGGTTTTTCAGTCGAGAAACACACAAATACGAATTTTCAACAAAAAAGTTGAATTTTCAACCAGAGAGATGAATCTTCAACTAAGAAAATGAATTGTTAACCAAGAAATTAAATTTTCAACCAAGTAGTTAATTTTTCAACCAGGAAGATTCTTTTTCTATCAAAAAAGTAGAATTTTCAACAAAATACATGAATTTTCAACTAAAATCTGTCAATTTTCAGCCAAAAATGGAATAGTTGAACATCAAGTTGAAAATTTCATTTTTGATCAAATAAATCAATAAAAAAACAGTTGCATTTCTAACCAAAAAAGCAGAAAAAAGTTTTAATTTAAAATAAAAAACAGTTGAATTCAACCAAGAAAGACGAATGTTAAAAAAAATTGAACCCTCAGCCAAAACATATTAATTTTGTATCAAGCAGTTTTATTTTCAATCAAAATAGATAAAATTTAGATCAAAAGTGATAAATTATCAACAACGAAAAAACAAATTTTCAAGAAAATAGTTAAATTTTCTACCATTAAAATAATTTTTTAACAAATTTGTTCAACTTTCAACCAAGTAGTTTAATTTTCGAACAAAAAGATAATTAAAAAGGAATAGTTAAATTTTCAGGAAAATAATTAAATTTTCAACCAAATAGTTTGATTTTTAACCAAATGAATTACGTGAATTTTCGAGTATAAACTTACAGCTTGCAGCCAAAAATGGAGCAGTTAAACTTTCAATTAAAGAAATTAATTTTCAACAAAAAACACAACTTTAAAAAAAATAGTTCAATCTTCTACCTGTAAAATGAATTTTTAACAAAGTTCAAGTTTCAGTCAAGTAGTTTTGTCGACCAAAAAAGATGACTTTTTAAAAAAATAGTTGAATTTTCAACGAAAGAATTAAATTTTATACAAAACAGTTTAATTTTTTACTATAGAGTTAAATTTTCGACTTAAAAGATTATTTTTAACATTATAGTTGAACTGTCTACTAAGCAAAAGTTTAACGAATAGTTGAATTTTCAAATACAAAAAAAATCCATTTTCAACCAAAAATGGTTGAATGATCAATTTAAAAAAAAAAAATTATTTTCAACAAAAAATGTAATAGTTAATATTCCAAGAAAAAAAGATTGTTATTGAAAATAAAAAACATAGATTTAAAAAAAGACGAATTTTTAACAAGAGTTAAATATGTAAACAAGAAAGGTTTTTCAGTCGAGAGAGACCAATAAATACGAATTTTCAACAAAAACCTATCAATTTTCAGCCAAAAATGGAATAGTTGAAAATCAAGTTGAAAAATTAATTTTTAATCAAATAAATCAATAAAAAAACAGTTGCATTTTTAACCAAAAAAGCAGAAAAATGTTTTAATTTAAAATAAAAAACAGTTGAATTCAACCAAGAAAGACGCAATCAAAAGTGATAAGTTATCAACAACGAAAAAAAGAATTTTCAACAAAATAGTTCAATCTTCTACCATTAAAATAATTTTTCAACAAATTAGTTCAATTTTGAACCAAGTAGTTGAATTTTTAATGTAATAATTAAATTTTCAACAAAATGGTTATATTTTTAATCAAATAGTCGAATTGGGACATAAAAAATGGTATCAAATAGTTTTATTTTGAAACAAAAAAGATCAATTTTCAATCAAAAATAGAATAATTAAACTTTTACTCACAAAAGTTCATTTTCAATGCAAAAAAAAAAGAGTTTTCAACAAAATAGTTCAATCTGTTTCCAATAAAATGAATCTTCAATAAAGTAGTTCAATTTTCAATTAAGTAGTTCTATTTTCAACAAAATAATTAAATTTACAACAAAATAATTTCATTTTTGACCAAATATTTGAATTTTCGAAAAAGTTAATTTCCAAACAAAAATTTTGAGTTTCTACCAACTTCTTGAACTTTCAAGCCAATTGAAAAATACTAAGAAAAACCTTCTGTTCAACCTGTAAACAAAAGACAAAAAAAACACATGTCCAACTGACAGAGTCAGTCCCACGTTCCAAAATTTGGCGGCCCTGAAAAGGGCCTTTTTTATACATAGTTCAGTATATAGAATAAATAAACGGCTGAGACAAAACTCATAAATATAAAAAACAGAAAACTCAAACAAAAAACAAAACCACTGGTTGATAAAAATAAATTAGTTCTTCTCGGTGTTGTACTTGGTGATAGCTTTCGTTCCCTCGCTGATGGCGTGCTTGGCCAGCTCACCTGGCAGGAGAAGTTTCACGGCAGTTTGGATCTCTCGAGAAGTCATTGTACGACGTTTGGTATATCCAACCAAACGTCCAGCTTCAGAAGCAATCCGTTCGAAAATGTCGTTGATGAAGCTGTTCATGACGACCATGGCTTTGCTCGAAATCCCAGTTTCTGGATGAACTTGCTTCAAAACTTTGTAGACGTAAATGCCGAAGGTCTCATTCCTCTTCTTCCTTCGTGTAGTCGAGCTCACCGGCTTTTCCACAACCTTAGACTTCATCGCTCCTGATTTTCCAGAAAGTTTCGGCGGCATCTTGAAGATTTGATCCTTGAAGATTTGATCCTTGAA
Organism: Andricus grossulariae; assembly: GCA_011634705.1. Classification (NCBI taxonomy): domain Eukaryota; kingdom Metazoa; phylum Arthropoda; class Insecta; order Hymenoptera; family Cynipidae; genus Andricus; species Andricus grossulariae. The sequence goes on from JAABKJ010007545.1 coordinate 296,741,593, forward strand.
ATTCTTTTTCAGTCTTGATAATTTTGAAGAACCAATATAATTTTGAAGGGCCAAGATGGAGACCACACGATATTTGGGTTCCCAACAGGAAGAGCAGCCTTTATATAAACAGGCTAATATCTCGCGGGAATCAATCAGAAAATTAGCTCGACAAGAAGCTTATTCTGATTCGTTTGCGTGTTCATGGACAATTTTAAACTGCCGAATCTGTTATCATGCGATTTTCATCGTTTTCAATTTAAAATCGTTCATATATTACTATTTTGCAATTTTCAACATTTGAAATTCGAAACAATACTGGTTAAACGATTCAACTTCAGTTTAAATTGTTATTCTTTCAACTATAGACACTTCAAATTTTCATTTTCTTAAGGAAATATGGTGGTTTTCATGAAAATAGGAGAATAAATTATTTGAAATAAAACTAACGCATAGGTATCATATTTCATTCAATGTGAAACTTTCAAAATTTTCAACGAAATAGTTTGATTTTCAATCAAAAAAGGTGAATTTTCTACCAAAAGAGATGAATTTTCAACGAAAGAGTTGAGTTTTCAAGCTGGAAAGTCGAATGTTTTAGACTTTTAAACCCAAAACGATAAATTTTCAACAAAAAAGTTCATTTTCAACGAAATAGTTCAATTTTGAATCAAATAGTTGAATTTTCAAGCCAAAAATATATATTAAAAAAAAACAGTTGTGTTTTTATAACCAAGAACATTTATAACAAAAAGGATGATTTTTTAACAAAATAGTTGAATTTTCAACCAAACAATTGAATTTTCAAGCAAATAAGACGTATTTTAAAAAAACACACAGTTGTATCTTCCACCAGTTTTTCTAGTTTTTTCTAACAAAAAGATGATTTTTTAACAAAATAATTGAATTTTCAATCAAATAATTGAACTTTTAACAAAACAGATGAATTTTTAACCAAATAATTGAATTTTTAAGCCAATAAGACGTTTTTTTAACTTTTGTATTTTCAACCAGTTCTTCTAGTTTTTCTAACAAAAAAGATGATTTTGAACAAAATAGTTGAATTTTCAACCAAAGAACTAAATTTTCAAAATTTTCAAAATTGTCGAATCTGATATCATGCCATTTTCATCGTTTTCGATTTAAAATCGTTCATGTGTTACAATTTTGCAATTTTCAACATTTGAAATTCGAAACAATACGAGTTAAACGATTCAACTTGAGTTTAGATTTTAATTCTTTCAAATATAACACTTCAAATTTTCATTTTCTTTAGGAAATATGGTGATTTCCATGAAAATAGGAGGATAAATTATTTGAAATAAAACTAACGCATGGGTATCATATTTCATTCAAATGTGAAACTCTTAAAATTTTCAACGAAATAGTTTGATTTTCAATCAAAAAAGGTAAATTTTCTACCAAAAGAGATGAATTTTCAACGAAAGAGTTGAGTTTTCAAGCTGGAAAGTCGAATGTTTTAGACTTTAAAAATAGCATAGGAATTAAGAAGAAATATCAAATGTTTTCTTAAGATTTTTGAAACATTTCAAGGTATTTTTACGGCATTTTCAACATTGTAAGGTATTTCAAGGTATTTTGCAATGTTAAAAAGATTTAACGGATTTCTAGAAATCACCAGATTTAAGGGATTTGAACAAATATAAATGTTTTAAAATAAATTAAAATTTTTATATCTTGTTTAACGTCTAACATTCAAACTTAACTATGACATTCTTAGGAACTAAAAAAAATTAGTATCCAAAGATCAAATTTGGACAACGTACTTTAAATTTTTCAATTAAAATATTTAAAAACCTGATTGACGAGTTTTCCCGAAATTTCAGATCCTACCAGATTTCAAGGGTTCTTAAAGGATTTCAAAGCATTTAGGGTATTTTAAAAGATTCGAATGAATTCCACGCGATTTTATGAGAAATGCATATTGGATACTAAAGTTCAAAAATAGTTAACCCCTCGATTTAATATTTAAAAAATTGAATGACACTATTTTGCTACTATTTTTTTTCTTCAAAATAATGCTACCATTGACACTATTTTGAATTTCTCAAATTAAATCTAGGCTTGTACAAGGAAATTAATTTGATCCATCATAGAAATTCATAGAAATCCGCATTTTTTCGAAAAATCCGATTCCTCTTTTTTCCAACTATTAATACTTTTCTACGACCTTTTTTTACAATTTTTTGCGACTTTTTTCCAAGGTTTTTTGCCACTTCAAGGCCTGGGCGTCAACAAGAAGTAAAAATCGCCTCGTTCCGAGCAATTTATGGCTGACTTATTTTAGATTATAATGGAAGAATGAAGAGACATGTTTTCATCCGGTTGGCGAGATCTCTTGTTGTCGACATTACATAAAATGACCTCAAGGAGTCGCAGAAGGTCTCCTCTGGGATTGTTTTGCCAAGGGCCATCGACTTCAACTCCTCATTGGGAAAAGAGACTCGTGTCTTGATGATTCCTTCCTCTAGAAAAAAGGAAAACAATTTTTTCACAAAGGTTTCGAGTAGACAGCCTGGGTAATTCTTCGCCTTGTCTGGCAAAAACCTCAGTCTTACTCGTTCCTTTTCGTCAGCAAGTCGTGCTCGATTGGTCGAGGAACTCCCGGTACCCCGAAAACTCCCGCATTTTCGGAGAAATCGCGTCTCTCGGGCCGGCATTTCTTCTTCTGGACTCTCCCGAGTCGGAAGCCAGCTTTTCTCAAGGAGGTGCGACGCCGGTATATACAAATAACACACCAGAAAAGAAATTTTCCCAACATTCCAAGGTATTTATAATACCCCATTCCTCAGTAAAATTCGTAATCGTTACGTTACCATTCGCTTTGTTTGTTTTCCATTTTCCTTCACTATTCTCCTTCATTATCTGAAGTAAATAAAAACAGGGGTTTCGCAGTCAAACCCTCATCGCGAATTTTCGAATCATTCAAATTTGAACCGAGTGTTTTCAGTTGACGATGTGAGTGAAGTGAAAAGGTTAATCACGCGAGGCTCCAAAATGTCAGTGACCTTTGAAATGTTTGTCCTTCTTGAAAGAATCTCAAAGAACGAGCGATTTTAAATTCACAATCTTTGGATTGGATTTCAATTTGACAGTTTGATCTGAAATATTGTTCTGTAGAGTGTCTGTCCGGTAGGTGTTGAAATGAACTATTTTCGAAATGATTCCTTGCCAACTGAATATTTAATTTTACTGCAAAAATCCTTTCAATTCAAAAAGACGAACGTTTTTTTTTTTTCGATTTTAATTTTTGTAAGACAGTGTATTTCAACTTGTTTGTGCAAGAATTTATCTTGAGAAAATATTGTTGTTCGTGCTAAATGCAGTATCACGAGCCATACACGACCGAAAGCTTTTGGCTTTGTTATCTCTTTATCGTTTGTAACCGTGGTAGATATTTTCCTGCGAAATAATGTGAGGCGAGTTTTGATCACGGTCAGGGTCGCATCGACGCCGTTGATCGACTGAGATAGCCTCTATGAGATATGTATATTGTTTCGCTGTTTGTCTCCGCTCTCTTGCAGAAAATAATTACCGAAAAATGGACAATTTCTGGGACTATCGTCTAATCTACCTGAATAGAGTCTAATCGTTTCAATTATAGTTATCGAAATTGTTTTACATAACAAAAAGTTAGCAATATTAACACTGTGGGCAAGAAAACGTGATATTTACGTTTCCGATACGTAACTGGGGCTAAGTGGCGCACCCTTACTTTTGTATTTAAAATGCGATATTGCTTTTTCTAGGTTTTCGAACTAAAGTTTTCCAATTACTAGTTACAAGTCTCTATATTTTTTTTCGTAAAAGAAACAAATATCATTCAGAAATGCAGAATTAGGGGTGGGTCGCTTAGCCCCAGTTGACGGTATTAACAAAATTCGGCGGAGAATTTTCAGGATTAGTTTGTTCGATGGAAATTTCTGTTTTTTGTTGTAAGTGAGGAATTTCGCAGCATTTAATGAACGATAATTTCTAACTAATTGATAACTGTGTTTACAGAATATCAGGGCGTAAGGCACCTGGCTCGTCAAGATGAGGCCAGACGATATTCTTCAAACCGAGAGGAGGATGACGGAAACAATGTCGGAAACATCGGAGGGCACGGGGACCACAAGCATCTCCGGAAAATCAAATTTCGAGACCGAAATGCAAAATTTCGCGACCCTTCTGGGTATCGCGAATCCAGAGGATGTTCACCAGGATCGATTCCGGGTCGACCGACGCAAATTGGAGCATATGCTTCTCGGTGAGTACCCCTCGCTTCTTATAATTTACATTTTAATCGATATCATCAACAAGTGTTGAAAATGTATAAAATTCTTGATTGAATTAGACTTGTAAATTTTCAATAGTTTTTATTTTAGCAATGTTAGAATTTTCTTTTACTGACTTAATGAATTATTGTTTCGTATTTTATGAATCAGGTTGCATAAACTAGAAAGTCGATCACCTTTTTTTAGCATTCATTCTCGTTCAGATCTAATTTGCATATATTGATACATTTCGACTCACGTAATGATTCTTGTCTAAAAATAAATATAAAGAGATACAAATGTGAATGTTCCAAGTCTCTTGTATTATAAAACAATTTTACTAGAGTACTATTATTTTTAGATAACAGAGCAATTTAAATTGGAGACAATCTTGAGATTTAAATTGATCGATTTTTAAATTAATGAAACCGGGAAATTTTTAACTTTTAAACATAATAATAAAAATATTATGAATTGCTTGATCATTAAATGTCACGTAAAGTCGGCGATGTTGATGAAATAATCGCGGAAGTTTACGCCTTCAATAACTCGAAAGATATTGGTGTGGTTACCACCGTCACCACGGGAAATGAAGTGTAGTAAAGAGTAAAGACATTAATTCCAAGATTACGTATATAATTTCTTGACATTACAAAAAGTGATAAAAAGGTATATTGAATAATTGAATGTTATATCAAGCTTCCAGTTGCAAATAAAAGTTGAATAGAATAAAAAATGGAAAAAATGAATTAAAAAATGGCAGATTTTTTTAAACCTATCAATTAAATTTTCAATTATTTCTATCATTTGAAAAATAGGTAAAAGAAGAAATTTATAATCAGCATGTCGTTCCGAGTCGTTAAATATTCAAATCATAAGCTTGAGAAATCTTAACCTTTAATTGTTTTGATCAGATTTAAATACTTGAATAGACAGCTTGTTTGTAAACGACATTAGTGGGACAAGGCATTCCTTCAACCGTAATCATTTGTTAACTCAATTGATATAATATGAATTTGTCACTCCAATCATATGATGTCTCATAATAACTGAAACTTTCTTCAATAGACGTTGTTATTAATACATGCACACTAGGGTGATTCATCTTATAAGGGGGCAAAACATAATTTTTGAATTTAAACTTTTAAGTCAATAAAATAAAAAATAAAAAATTTGATCGGTTATTTTTATTTTCTCAATGGCTTGGAAATGCATGAATTACATTTTCATACATATACAGTGTATCTGCTTACATGAAAAACCTGAAATTGTCAGAATTACATATAACTGGAAGAATCAAGAAATGTCAGGGAATTTTTCTTAAAGTCAGCAAATTTTTTCGAGAGCGTGATTAAATTTTTGAAAAATTGTACTATGTAATTGAATGACAACTGTTGAAAGATTAAATATCAGTGTTTTTTCATTTGCTAAAATAGCTTTATATTCATGAATTTAACTATTTCGTCGAAAATTCGGTTTTGTTGTTCTTGTAAATTAATTTTTAACTGAAAATTTAACTATTTTATTTTTGGTTGAAAATATATCTTCTTTAGTTGAAAATTCAACTATATGGTTAAAAATTCATTATTATGTTGAAAATTCATCTTTTTTGGTAGAAAATTATTCCTCTTGGTGGAAAATTATTATTTTTGGTTGAAAATGAAACTACTTGGTTGAAAAATTAATTTTTTTAATTACGGAATCATCATTTTTGTGTAAAATTCATAATTTTAATCACAAATTTAAATTTTTAGTTAAAAATTCGCTTTTTTGTCTAAAATTAATTTTTTTTTACTGAAAATTTAGCTATTTCATTCTTGGTCGAAAATGTACCCTTTTTAGTTAAAAATTCATCACTTTAATGCAAAATTTAAATCTTTTGTTGAAAATTCCCTTTTTTGTGTTGAAAATTAATTTTTTAAACTGAAAATTTAGCTATTATATTTTTAGTTGAAAAGTCATCTTTTTGGTTGAAAATTAAACTGTTTGGTTGAAGCCTAAACTCTTATTAAAAATTCATTTTTTTGCTTGAAGTTTTTTCATTTTAATAGAAAAATCATCTCTTTGGTTGAAAATGAATTTTTTAACTGCATATTTGACTAATGCAGTTAATTATTCCATTATTTTAGGTGAAAATTCATCTCTGGTTGAAAATTAATTTATTTTATCTGAAGATTTAACTATTCAAATTTTGGTTGAAAAATTACCTTTCTTTTATTAGAGTATTCATGGATTTTTGTTGAAAATTGGTATTTTTCCCTAGTTGCAGTTTTTACATTTTTGTAAAAAGTTAAACCATTCCAGTCATCGTCATTAAAAATTTTATTTTAATAATAATAATATTTTAATTATTATTATTTATTCATAATATTTTATTATTTTATTATTATAATAAAAGTCATCGATTAGCTTAAAATTCGTCTCTTTGGTTGAAAATTGAACTATTTTGTTGAAAATTCGTTTTTTTTTGGTTCAAAATTAAGTTTTCAACTGCAAATTTAAATAATCCAGTTGTATATTCCATCATTTGAATGGAAAATTAATTTTTTTAATTGAATATTTATCTAGTCTAGTTAAATATTTGATCATTTTAAGTGCAAATTCATCTCTGGTTGAAAGTAAACTTTTTTATCTGAAGATTTAACTATTTAATTTTTGTTCGCAAATTTACCTTTTTTTATTTGAAAATTCATGTATTTTGCTGAAAAGTCGTCTTTTATGGTCGAAAATTAATCTTCATGGTTGAAAATGCATCTTTTTGGTTGAAAATTCAACTATTGCAATTAAAGATTCATCATTCAATTCGAAAGTCTTAGTAGTTGAAAAAATAAAAAAGGCCCATTAAAAAAAATTAAATAAACTATTTTCAATTTAAAAATAATCTGAAATTAATAGATTCATAATTAAACACTTTTATTCAATTAAAAATCCTATTAAAATATTTTTTCAGTATAAAATATTATATTTTTAACCCATTCAATTTAAAAATGTTGATTAAGAAAAAAAAACAATTATTTAATATTTAACAATATTGGACTGTTTATTAAATAAATTCAAACTTTAAACGTTACAGTTTTAATTGTTCTATGTTTAAAATTTTTAATTTGTAAGTTAATTTGTTGAATTTTCATGTATAAGTAACAAGTGAACAATTATTAATTTAAAAAAATTCAAGTAAGTTGAAGAGATATTCAGAAGTTTAACAAAATTTAAACTTAATTAAAAACTTGAAACAATTTCAAAAATTTTTAAACAAATTTTAGATTTCTGAAGATTTTGAAATAAAATGTTAAAGCTTTTTAAGAATTTTGAAAGGTTTTCAGGTAATAAAATTTTTTTCTTAAGATTCCTGGAAAATGTTTTATGTTTTTTAAAAAACTGATTTAAAAATATTTTAAATAACAAACAAATTTTGATGAATAAATAACAATTTTACAGTGATCAATTTGTAAAAAATCGAAGTTTTTAAAATATTGAAAAGTAATTTAAAAGATTTTAAAAAATGTAGGTTCTTGAAGATTTCGAATTAATTTCAACAGAAGATTTCAAAAGGTTTCCAAAATTGTCAAAACAGAATCTGCAAGATTTGACGGGATTTTTTTTTTTTAATTTTTCAAGATTTTAAAATAATTGTAGAAAAAAATCGAATAATTTTTAAAAATATTTAGAAGTTTTGTAAATATTTTAAAATGATATAAAATGTGAAAATAGTCAACAAAATTTTTAACAAAATGTTTAAAGATAATTAAAAAATTTTCTTAAGATCCCTGGTCAAATTTAAAATGATTTTTTATTTTGAAAATATATTTTAAAACTAAAACAAATTCTGATATATGAGTAACAATTGCACGATTATTAATTTGTTATGACTTACAATATTTATTAAAATTAAAAATGTATTTATTTTTCAATTTAGATTAAACAGAACTTTTGAAGAAAATTGCAAAATTAACCGAAAGTGAGCTCACCTGCTCTCTCAAGTTTCTTCCCGTGGACTCTTAAAAAATACCACTTGCGTTTTATGACGATAATTTTAAAGGAATTTGATATTTTTCTGATTGCTGTTTCGAAAGAAAAATTACTGTGTGAACAATGTGGTTTATACTAATAGTTCTATTAAGAGAACTAATATCCCCTAAATACTGTTGTAAACTTTAAAATTTGAAACATTTGAACTTTTCAAAGTAAAATTTGTTCACTTCATTATTTTCTTAACCATACGTAACTTCTGAACGAAAACTTTTCAGTAATGATAGGATCAATATAGAGAAAAATTTCGTTTCCTGATATCATAACAGGGTGTCTATCCTACCTGGAAAATCTGGAATTGTCAGTGAATTTTTATATACCTGGAGAAACCTGGAAATGTCAGCATTTTTTTCTTAAGTCAGGGAATTTTTTCGAGAGCGTGCTATTTTTTTCAATTGCAATATAAAATTGAATAAAAATATTTTTTTTATTTGCAAAATTAGCTTCATATTACGGTATATTGATCTACTTTGTTAAAAATTCGTTTTTTAGTTCGAAATTAAGTTTTTAAACTGAAAATTTAACTATTCTATTCTTGGTTGAAAATTGATCGTTTTTTGTTGAAAATTCTAGTATATGGTGGAAAATTCATTCTTCTTTGTAGAAAATTAATCTTCTTGGTTCAAAATTCATCTTTTTGCTTGAAAATTCAACAGTTTGTAATTTTTTCTCTCTGTTGACTGAAAATAATAATAAATAAATAACGACTCATTCTGAAAAGTCGAACAGTTGGTTGAATTCAACTATTTTTTATTAAAAATTAAAATCTTTTTTGATTGAAATATAACTACCACATTTTTCGTACAGAATTCATCCTTCTTGGAATTAAAATTTAATTACTTAGCTAATAGTTAAACTTTTTTGTTAAAAATAATTTTTTTTTGGTGGAAGATTCATAATTTTAATTGAAAATTCATCTTTTTGGTTGAAAAATGAGCTATTTCGTTGCAATTCGGTTTTTTCCTTAGCTGAAAATCATTTTTGTTTACTAAAAATTTAGCTATTCCAGTTGAGTATTCCATAAATTTAACTAAAAATTCATCTCTTTGTTTGAACATTCCTTTTTTAACTAAAAATGTAACTGTTCAATATTTGGTTGAAAAATTATCTTTTTTAGTTAAAAATTCGTTTTTTTTTTTTGTAGAAATTAATCTTGTTGTTGAAAATTAATGTATTTCGTTTAAAATTCAATGATTTTAGTTAGAGATTCAGCATTTAAGTTGAAAATTCATGTTTTTGGTTAAAAATTCAACTATTCAAGTTAAAGATTCATTATTTTGGTTGAAAATTCATCACTTTGCTTGAAAATGAAACGATTCTTTTGAAAATTATTTTTTTTTTGTTGAAAATGATTTGATTTTAAACCGAAAATGTAACTACTATTCCGATATTTCATCATTTCAGTTGAAAATTCAGCTGTTTGGTTGAACATTATTTTTTCAACTGAAAATTTAACTATTCAATTTTTGGTTGACAAAACATCTTTTTTAGTTGAAATTCATGTATTTTATTGAAAATTCGTCTTTTTTGTTAAAAATAATATTCATTATTGTAAATTCAACGATTTTAGTGAAAGATTCATCATTTTAGTTAAAAATTAATCTTTCATGTTTAAACTTCAACTATTTTAGTTCAAAATTCATAAGTTGGGTTGAAAATTTATTTTTTAATCTGAAAATTGAACCATTCCATTTTTAGTGAAATATGATCGCTTTTAGTTCACAATGCAATATTTTTTGTTTAAGATTCAACTATTCCATTTTGGGCTGAAAATTGATTTTTTTTCCTAAAAATTTAGTTATTTAGTTTTCGGTTAAAAAGTCAATTTTTTTAGTTGAAAATTCGTATTCTTTGGAAAAAAAGAAATCTTCTTGGTTGAAAATTAATCTTTTTGGTTCAAAATTTAATTATTCTAGTTAAAGGTTCATCGTTTTAGTTGAAAATTCATCTCTTTATTTCAAAATGTAACTTTTTTAAAAATTAGTTTTCTTTTTTAATAATTTTTTTTTCCTGAAAATTCAACTTACTATTATTCCAATTAAATATCCCATCACTTTATTTGAAAATTCATCTTTTTTGTAGAAATGAATCTTCTTGGTTGAAAATTTATTTTTTTTTAGTTGAAAATTCAACTATTCCAGTTAAAGATTCATAATTTTAGTTGAAAATGCATCTTTTTGGTTTAAAATTCAACTATTTCAACGAAAATTGATCAGTTTGATTGAACATTATTTTTTCAACTGAAAATTAAACTATTCCGTTTTTGGTTGAAAATTTATCTTTCTTTGTTCAAAATTCAACTATTTGTTTGAAAATTTGTCCTTTTTAGTTGCAAATTCAACTATTTTATCGAAAATTCATGTATTTTGTTGAAAAATCGTCTTTTTCGGTAGAAGATTAACCTTTTTGTTTGAAAATTAATCTTCTTGTTTGAAAATTCATCTTTTCAGTTGAAAATTCAAGTATTCCAGTTAAATATTCTTATTTTTATTTCAAAATTCATCTTTTCGGTTGAAAATAAAACTACTTCGTCGAAATATAAACTCTTGTTAGAAATTCATCTTTTTGTTTTAAAATTCAACTATTCCAGTTGAAGATTCATCATTTTAGTTGAAAATTCAGCACTTTGGTCAAAAACTTTTTTCTGTGTGGATAATTAATTTTGTGAACTGAAAATTTAACCATTCCATTTTTTTATGAAAACTGATCTTTTTTATTTTAAAATTCAACTATTTGGTGGAAAATTGATCTTTTTTAGTTAAAAATTCAACTATTTGTAAAGTAAGGAATTTGAAGCGGTTTCATTTTAATTTAATATAGTGACCACATTAATTTTACCTAAATATGCACTGAATTAGTATAAGAAGATAAAAGAAAAATTTGTTTGAATTATTATTCAAATTGATGGACTTTAGAGTCGACTTCAAGAAATTATGAATTATGTTTGTAGTATTTTTAAATTATTTAATTAATCGATGGTGCTATTATATTCAAGAATATCTTGTAATATAATTTGTCAAAGTTTCCAAAATTGAACATAACTGAATCCCTAGAAACTGAAAAAAACATTCATAAGAAACTCGCGAAATTTTATTTTATTTTCTTTCAGAATTTGGGTAGACACCCTGGAAATGTCGATTATTATTTTCGTTTATCGTTGTGGATTTACAAAAATTGGCAAAATGCAATATTCAATCTGATTCAAGAATAGTACTCACATTGTTACGAAACATTCGATATTATGTGACGGATTCGCCCTTGTCACAAACTTGGGATGTGTTTAGAATTGCACATGACTCCTAAATTATTCATTTGCGAATTTAAATTTCAAATACCAACAAACCGAATTTACCTAATATTACATTCCTGTATTGTTGATTCAGATTCAGAGTAATTTCAATTTCAGGAATATATGTATTTATTACTGTTGATAGTGATTAAATGCATTTAATTAATTCCAGACTCAATATCTTTCCCCTATTTCCCTGTTTAGCCCTTTTTTAAAAGGAATTTCTCTTTCCCCCCTATTTTCAAGAAACTTCCCCTTTTTCTCATTTTTTCGCTCAAGACCGTACCGAAAATCAGTCATTTCTTATGAAAGAAAAAAAACATTTTTTGTGAAAAAAAGTTTAAAACTTACAAATAATACTTCTTTTAATAATAGCTTTTGTAATTGAATTTTTTCTTCCTGTCGTGTCTTATCACAATTTTTTAAATGATTGAATTTTAATCAATCATGGCTTATTTTGGGAGGGAAAATTTTTCTACATCTTTACTGTTTATAATTTGCAAAATAAATAAATAATCTTCAAATATAATCAGTTGTTGAAATAATTTTTTCATTATAAAAAATTATTCTTAGGATTTCAGCCATAGAAAAAATTACTTCCAAAATTGGAAACAGTAGAGTAGTTGTAGAGAATATTTTTCGTTGAAAAATATGCCATCATTTATTAAAATTTAACAATTTTTCAAAAATTGTTAAGAAGCGATAGTAAGAAAAAATTCAGTTGCGAAAAACTTTGTTAAAATAAACCTTTTTTTGTAAGTTTTAACGTTTTTTCATTAAAAATGTTTTTTTTACTAAAAGTTACATCATCAGGAATATTATTTTAATTCTTAAAATCATAGAAAAACTATTTGTTTGGACGTCTGATTTTTGTCACGACAACTACCTTAAATGCGAACTTAATTAATAGAAACCAGTATGAAACTCCAACTATTTTTGGTGGAAAAGACATATTTTTTGTTGAAAATTAATCTTTTTTGGTTTAAAATTAACTTATTTGTTGAAAATTCCACTGTCTTATTACAAATTCGTCTTTTTGGATTCGAAAATCAACTATTTGGTCAAAAATGTAACTGTTTTTCGTTGGAGTTTAATCTTTTTTTATTGAAAATTCATCTTTGTACGTTGAAAATTCACATATTTGATTAAAAATACAATTATTTTGTTAAAAATTTGATTATTTTGTGGAAAATTTACCTATTTTGTTACAAACTCGACTATTTTGGCAGAAAATTGAACTATTTGGTGGTTGAAAATTACTTTTTTTTAGTGTTGGTTGAATGCAACTGTTTTTTATTTAAAATAAAAATACTTTTGACTAAATATATTCGATTTTTTGTTAAAGCTTAATTTATAGTTGAAAATTCCACCATTTTTTTTCTTTCTTGACTAAAAAATCTTTTTCGGCTGGGAATTCATCTTTTTTGGTTGAATGTTAATTTTTTTAAATAAAAAATTCTAATATCATATTTTTGGCTTAGAACTCACCTCCCTTGGTTAAACATTCAAGTATTTTGTTAAAAATTCACATTTTTGGCTAAAATATCAGCTATTACATTATTCGTAGAGAATTCATTTCCTTGATTGAAAATTTAAGTAATTTGTTGAAACTTCGTGTTTTTGTTATTGAGAATTATTTTAATTAAAAATTGATCTTTTTTATTTGAAAATTAACTTTTTTGTTGAGAATTAATACTTTAGGGTTGCAAATTCAACTGTTTTGTAGAAAATTCTACTATTTGGTTAAAAATTCAACTTTTTTGTGGAAAATTCGTGTCCCTACTCTCAACTGTTCCCCAGTTTCACTCCTCAACTTCTCCACTTCTTCCTTTCCGGAATTACTTTCTGCTTTAATTACTTTGATTACATGTTTTGATTTCTTTTAGATTTTTGTTCCTGAATTTTTTAAACATTTTCCGATTTTCTCTCAAAATTTCCTGAATTTTTTTTAACAACCTTTTGAATTTCGTTTTTCAAAATTTCCCCGATTTTTTAACAATTTTCCGATTTTTAACGATTTTTTTTCTACAAAATTTCCCGAATTTTTAAAAATTGTCCCGAATTTTCCTGATTTTTCAAAAAATTTCCCTATTTTTTTCAAAGTTTCCCGATTTTTAGCGATTTATTTTCTTTACAATTTCCCGGATTTTTCAAGAAATTTCCTGAAATTTTGCGATTTTATTCGAAATTTCCCAAAGTTTGAAAAAAATGTCTTGATTTTTCTCGATTTGAAGAAATCCCGAATTTTCCTGCCCCCCCCCCCTCCTTCCACAATTTCCTGATTTTTTCAAAATTACCCGAATTTTGTTTAAATTTTCGACATTTGGAAACAAAAATTTGGAATTTTCCCGACATTTTTTTCAAACATTCCTGATTTTTCTCAAAATTTCCCGATTTTTTCAAAATTTCCCGAATTTTTAAAAAAATTTCGACAAAAAAAAATCATGAATTTTCCCGACATTTTTTTCAAAAGCTGCCGAACTTCCCCGACATTTTTTTCAAAACTTTTCGAATTTTTAAAAAATTTTCCGAATTTTTTCTTTCAAAATTACCCGAATTTTTTCGAATTTGCCCGAAATTGTTTTCAAAAACTCCCGAATTTTCCAACAAAATTTGCGAATTTCCCCGACATTTTTTTCCCAGACCCACGTCTCCCTGTTTACTCATACCCTCTCGTTCCCTTCTATCTTTCTCCAAAACCTTTATCTCCCCTACTCTCACCTGTTCCCCAATTTCGCTCATCAACTGCTCCACTTCTTCCTTTCCCGAATCTCTTTCTACTTTCATTACTTTGATTACCATGTTTCGCTTCCTTTCAAATTTTTCTCCACCCTGTAGTATTTGTTCTATGTCCTTCAATGAAACAAAGATAATATTGTTTTATGGTATTTTTCAGGTTATATGAACGCGAGCAGTCCGCGAGTGGGTTACTACGCGTGCACACTGAGTTCCTTGTGTGGTGCTGCCCTTTTGTTCCTAGTTGGTTGGGGAAGACAACCGACATCGCCGCTGATCGTTGGACCTAGAATACCAAACATTGGAAATGGAGTGATGCCGCCTCCTTGCGCCTGTCCGCCGCCTCCCAGACCAAGATTACCCAAGTCTCAATCGCTTTATGTCCCCCTGGACTTCGAACACAATTACCCCGAACATTATCCACAACGTGCAATGAGCAGGGAACATTATTGCCATACTCAGTGCCAGGCGAATCTCAGGCCCAGCAAAAGCGTCCCTGAGGGTCTGGGACATCATGACAGCCTTCGACGTCCCCGACGGCATCGTGACGTCACCGTCATCGAACAAATTACCACGAGCGTGTAAATAGTCATGGGGATCAGCCAATATCATCAGATAATAATTTTGATATAGTCGAATCGACTCTGAATTACAGCGGTAATCTTAAGTGAAGGGTAGCATACTACAAGGGCCTAATCCAACTTTTTACGATTTTACGGAAAGGACGAAAAGCGGAATCACAAATCGAATTTTCAATTTTAAACATTAAATGAGAAAGTTCTGGTGAGGTAAATCAGTGCCGAACAAAACCGTAAAAAGTTTTATTGGAAGATGATATCAGGTTCCGAGAGAATGTGAGCGGAAATTTTTTTTCGCTCTGGGCGCACGTTTTTTCATTTTTTTACGGCGATAAAAAATCCAATTTCAAATTTTTTTAAAGTGAGGATTTACATTCTCGAGATATATGTTTTTTAACTTTGGATCGTGACAAAAATCCAACTTTGAATTTAAAAAAAAAAGTAAGAATTCACTTCTTAGTTATTGAGTTGGTGAATCATTACAAAGAAAAGGATTGATTGAAAAATATTATTAGTTTTCGAAGAAATGGAAGGTGAATTTTTTTCGATAATGGGATACATTTTTTCAACTTTAGACGGTGATAAAAAATCACATTTTCAATTTAAAAAAAAATTACATATTCACGCTCTGGCCATTGAGTTGCTGAATCGATACAAGCAAAAGTTTGATTGAAAAATATTAGTAGTTTTCGAGGAAATGAAAGGGGAAACTTTTTTCGCTCATGGGGTACATTTTTTCAAATTTGCACGGTGATGAAAAATCAAATTTTCAATTAAAAAAAAAGTACATATTTACGCTCTGGCCATTGAGTTGATGAAACGATACAAAAAAAAAGGATTGATTAAAAAACATTATTAGTTTATGAGGGAATAGAAGGGAAATTTTTTCCCCCGAGGGGTATGTTTTTCAACTTCAGTTGATGATAAAAATCCAATTTTGAATTTAAAAAAAAGGAAGAATTCACTTTCAAGTTATTGAGTTGCTGAATTGATACAAAAAAGGTTTAATTAAAAAATATTATTAGTTTTCGAAGAAATGGAAGGTGAATTTCTTTCGCTAATGGGATACATTTTTTCAACTTTAGGCGGTGATGAAAAGTCCAATTTTCAATTGAGAAAAAGTAAATATTTACGCTCTGGCCATTGAGTTGATGAATCGATACAAAAATAAGCTTGATTGAAAAATATTACTAGTTTTCGAGGAATTGGAAGGAGAATTTTTTTCATTCATAAGGTACATTTTTTTAATTTTGGACAGTGATAAAAAATCAAATTTCTAATAAAAAAATAAATAAAAAATTAATATTAACGCTCTGGCCATTGAGTTGCTGAATCGATTCAAAAATAAGTTTGATTAAAAAATATTACTAGTTTTCGAGGACATGGAGGGGGAAGTTATTTCCTCGAGAAAAATGTTTTTCAGCTTTAGATAGTGATAAAAATCCAATTTTGAATTGAGAAAAAGTAAATACTTACGCTCTGGCCATTGAGTTGGTCAATCGATACAAAAAAAGGTTTGATTAAAAAATATTATCAGTTTTCGAGGAAATGGAAGGGGATTTTTTTTGCTTATGGGGTACATTTTTTCAAATTTGAACGGCGATAAAACATCGAATTTCTAATTAGAAAAAAAAGTTAATATTTACGCCCTGGCCATTAAGTTGGTAAGTCAATACAAAAAAAAGGTTTGATTAAATAATATTGTTAGTTCGAGGAAACGGAGGAGGACTTATTTCCCTCGAGGGGTATGTTTTTCTACTTTGGACGGTGATAAAAAATTAAATTTTCAATTGAAAAAAGTAAATATTTATGCTCTGGCCATTGAGTTGGTGGATCGATACAAATAAAGTTTCAATTTTTAAATATTATCAGTTTTCGAGGAAATGAAAGGGGAATTTTGTTCACTTATGGGGTACATTTTTTCAACTTTGGACAGTGATAAAAAATCAAATTTCTAATTTAAAAAAAAGTTATTATTCACGCTCTGGCCATTGAGTTGGTGAATCGATACAAAAAAAAAAGGTTTGATTAAAAAATATTATTAGTTTCCGAGGAAACAGAGGAGGCATTTTTTCCCTCGTTCGGTGTGTTTTTCAACTTTCTATTGTGATAAAAATCCAACTTTGAATTGAAAAAAAGTAAGAATTCACTTTTTAGTTATTATGTTGCTAAATTGGTATAAAAAAGTTTTTATTGAAAAATATTATTAGTTTTCGAAGAAATGGAAGAAGTATTTTTTCCCCTCTAGCGGAGTACATTTTTTCAACTTTGGACGGTGATGAAAAATCAAAGTTTCAATTTAAAAAAATATATATATTCACGCTCTGGCCATTGAGTTAGTGAATCGGTATAAAAAAAGGTTTGATTAAAAAATATTGTTAGTTTTTGAGGAAATGTTGGGGGAATTTTTTCCCTAGACGGGTATGCTTTTCAGCTTTGGATGGTGATAAAAATCAAATTTTGAATTTAAAATAAAAGTAAGAATTCACTTTGGTCATTGAGTAGGTAAATCGATACAAAAAAAAAGGTTTGATTCAAAAATATTATTAGTTTTTGAGGAAATAGAGGGGGTATTTTGTCCTTCGAGGGGTATGTATTTCAACTTTGGATGGTGATAAAAATCCAATTTTGAATTCAAAAAAAGTAAGAATTCGCTTTTTAGTTATTGAGTTGCTGAATTTATACAAAACATGTTTAATTAAAAAATATTATTAGTTTTCGGAGAAATGGAAGGAGATTTTTTTCGCTCATCGGGAACATTTTTTCACATTTGGACGGTGATAAAAAATCAAATTTCTAATTTAAAAAAAAAGTTAATATTCACGCTCTGGCCATTGAGTTGCTGAATCGATACAAAAAAAGGTTTGATTGAAAAATATTATTAGCTTTCGAGGAAATGGAGGGGAAATTCATTCCCTCGAGAAAAATGTTTTTCAACTTTAGATGGTGATAAAAATCCAATGTTGAATTAAAAAAAAAAAGTTAATATTTACGCTCTGGCCATTGAGTTTGTGAATCGATACAAAAAAAAGGTTTGATTAAAAAATATTATTAGTTTTCGAGGCAAAAAAAGGGGGATTTTTTTCGCTCCTGGGGTACATTTTTTCAAAGTTGGACAGTGATAAAATCAAATTTTCTGTTTAAAAAAATGTCAATATTTACGCTCTGGCCATTGAATTGGTGAATCGTTACAAAAAAAAGGTTTGATTAAAAAATATTATTACTTATCGACGAAATCGAAGGGGAATTTTTTTCGCTCATGGGTTAGATTTTTTGAACTTTGGACAGTGATAAAAAATAAAATTTCTAATTTAAAAAAATTGATTTAGTAAATTTACAGCAAAAAAGTTTGAATAAAAATACTATTTGGTTTCGAAAAAATAGAAGGGAAGTTTTTTTCGCTAGGGAGAGACTTTTTCTCAAATTTGGACTGTGATTTTAAAAATCCAATTTTATCCTTTTTTTAAGGAGAATTTACTGTTCATTATAAAATTTGTGTTAACCTAAAAAAAACTAAAAAGTGATACAATAAAAAAATCTTTTTGTTCGGATATGTAGTGGGATTTTTTGGTTTTTTGAGCCAACAATCTCATTTTCGAAAATTTGTGAATTAGGCTCTTATAAAATGCTACCCTTGAAGTCTCGTTACTGTGAAGTTAGACATGAAATGTGAAATAATGTGTGTGAAATAATGAAATAATGTTAGACGCAAAATTTTTGTAATTTGTATTTTTTATATATTTTCTATTTCAAGAGTAATTTGATTCAATGTTTTAGTACGTTAAGCCCATTGGGAAAAATTACACATAGTGAAAAAAAATTATTTATAATTTCATTTGTATTACACAAGTAATGTTTAAAACAAATGGAAATTATACCTAATTTTTTCCACTATGCATAATTTTTCCGCCTGGGAATATTCTTATTATAACCTCTACCTTAATTACATTATTTATACAGAATACAAATTACAAAAATTAATTCTAATTTGCATTTGTTATTTAAATATTTGGATTAAGAAAGATATACTGCCCTTTAGTAAAATTTAAAAACTAAAAGCACCAACGTATCACTGCTAATTCTCTAGAAATAAATTGACAATTTTGTTAAATTCCAAATACCTTTCAAAAATTGTATAATAAAACAGATATTTATTTTTAATATTTCTTTGAATTTTTTGCATTGTTTAACTGTAAACTTCAATAATTTATTATTAATTTCAGAAGTCTGTGATAATCCATCAATCACTATATAAGTACTCGAAAATTACTTTTAAATTAGATAGTAAAAATCGTCTTTTCAATTGTTGAATCAACGATAAATGAAATTTTTCAACACATTCGAGTGTTTGATATGTGTGTATTTATGACATTTTAACTGTCTATATGAACTTTTTAAACAACTTAAGTTTTCCTATCTACATTTTACGATATTTCTTTATGTTTATGCGAATCAAACACTTCAATTACTAATTTATATAAACTTAAATTTAATTGTTAAAGCTCGTATGAGTAGAAAAATTTAAATAAGTCGCAGTTACTCGAAAACGAACTTTATAAAAAACTTGTATTAAATATATTCAAAAATGAAAGCATCACTTTTTCGAAAGCACGAACTTTAAGCTTCAAAAAAATGTTGGGGCCACAGTTTTTGAAAAGCGTCAGACTACTTTTAATTAATATAACAAACTATCTAAAATTATATGGGAACAATTGTTAACAAAAATTTATTGTCATAGTTTTTTCAATCTTATTCAATATATTTAAAAAATTATTATTGTCCGTTATTTAAGTATCATGAATTATTTTTGAATTTAATTTTTTAATTTCTGCAGAATATATATGTATAACTATATATGCATACTGTTTATTCAACTTTAGGATGTATAATTGATACATCTTTACTGTATATGAATCGATTGTGATCCTCACTTTGTACATTTGTTACGTTCCAAAATGCAGTCTACTTTAGGGATCCTCCATAAATTACATTACCAATTTGAGGAGGGGGAGGGGGTGACGCAAAAACTACCAAAATGATGATTTTGAAGAAAAAAAATTAATTTTCTGCTTAAAAAGACGAATTTACAACAAAATACATGAATTTTCCATTACAAAACAGTTGAATTTTCCACCTGAAACTATGAATTTTTAACAAAAAAGTGAATTTTCTATCGATTAGTTTATTTTTCAAATAAATAGTTTAATTTTTGAACCAAATGTTTGAATTTTATACCAAAATAGTTAAATTTTCAACAAAATAGTTGAATTTTCCAAAAGCAAACACTTTTTTCAACCAAAAATGAAATAGTTACATTTTCAGTTTAAAAAAATTAATTTTCAAAAAGAAAAATGATTTTTCTACCAGTTAAATTTAATAAAAATAGACAAATTTTTAGCAAAATAGTTAAACCTACAACCAGTACGATCAATTTTTAATTGGTTCAATTGAACTAAAAAAAGACGCATTTTTAACAAAACAGTTAAATCCACAGCCAATAAGATGAATTTTCCACCCGACACTATGAATTTTTAAGAAGAAAGATAATTTTTTACCAAAATAGTTGAATTTTCACCAAAAACATGAATTTTCACCAAAAACATGAATTTTTAACCAAATAGTTGAATTTTTTACCAAAAAATATGGTATATACGAAAATATGAATTGACACACAAGAGAGACTTATTTTCTACAAAATAATTGCATTTCCAACCCAAAAATAAGAATTTTCAACAAAAAGCATAATTTCCAACTATATATTTCAATTTTCTACAGAATTGTTGAATTTTAAAGCCAAAAAGACGAATTTTCTCCAGAGTAATTCAATTTTCAAAACTGAAAGATGAATTCTCAACTAAACCTGTAATACTTGATATTTGAACGAAAAACTATTGTAATTTGAAATAAAAAACAATTGACTTCAACCAAATAAGACACATTTTCAATAAAATAGTTGAATCCTCAACAAAAATACATGAATTCATGAATTTTCAACCAAATATTTGACTTTTCAAACAGAAAAGATCCATTTTCAATTAAAAATATAAATTGTCCACCAATAATGGAATAGTTATATTTTCAATAAAAAAAATGGTTTTATTTTCTACTCCAAAGATGAATTATCAATTGAAATGCTGAATCTTCACAACAACAAAAATTATTGTTAACAAGTAGTTCAACTTATTATTTTTTTTTTTCTGCCAAAATAGTTGCATTTTCAACATAATCTTTAAATTTTCAATGAAATAGTAAACTTTTTAAACAAAACAAAAATTTAATCGAAAAATCGAGAAAAAGGGGAAATTTCTGGAAAAAAGAAGAAAGAACAGATATTAATTAAAAAGTGGAAAAGCGGGGAATAGGGTAAAGAGTTTACTGAAGTATAAAATATGAAAGTGATTTTCAATCTTGCTAAGTTATTATTGAACTGTAGGGGACTTTCGTACAGGTTGGGACACTGTGTAAATTGGGATACTGCATAGGTTGGGACACTGCATAGGTAGTAACACTGTGTAGATTGCGAAATTTCATAGATTGAGACACTATATAGGTTGGCACACTGCTAAGGTTGGCACACTGTATAGGTTGGGACATTATGTAGGTTGGGAAACTGTATAGATTGGGACATTTCATAGATTGAGACACTATATAGGTTGGCACACTGCTAAGGTTGGCACACTGCTAACGTTGGGAAACTGTATAGGTTGAAACACTGTAGGTTCGGACAATGTAGGTTGGGACATTGTGTAGGTTGGGAAACTGTATAGATTGGGACATTTCATAAATTCGGACACTTTATAGGTTGGCACACTGCTGAGGTTGGGACACTGTATAGGTTGCGACACTCTGTCGCTTAGGACACTGTGGTTTGGGACACTGTATAGGTTGGGACTCTGTAGGTTGGGGCACTGTAGGTTAGGACACTGTGGGTTGGGACATTGTGTAGGTTGGGACACTGCATAGGTTGTAAAACTGTGTAGATTGCGAAATTTCATAGATTGAGGCACTATAAAGGTTGGCACACTGCTAAGGTTGGGACACTGTATAGGTTGGGACACTGTGTAAATTTCGACACTGTATAGGTTGGGACACTCTGTCTTTTGGGACACTGTATAGGTTGGGACACTGTGTAAATTGCGACAATGTATAGGTTGGGACACTCTGTCGTTTGGGACACTGTATAGGTTGGGACACTGTAGGTTGGGAAATTGTGTAGGTTGGGAAACTGTATAGGTTGAGACATTGTATAGATTGGGACACTGGATAGATTGGGGCATTTCATAGATTGTGACAATATATAGGTTGGCACACTGCTAAGGTTGAGTCACTGTATAGGTTGGGACACTGTAGGTTGGGACATTGTGTAGGTTAGGAAACTGTATAGGTTGAGACACTGTATAGATTGGGACACTGTATAGATTGGGGCATTTCATAGATTGTGACAATATATAGGTTGGGACACTGTAGGTTGGGACATTGTGTAGGTTGGGAAATTGTATAGGATGGTTCACTGTATAGATTGGGGCATTTCATAGATTTGGACAATATATAGGTTGGCACACTGCTAAGGTTGGGACACTGTATAGATTGGGACACTGTGTAAATTACAACACTGCATAGGTTGGGAAACTGTCGTTTGGGACACTGTATAGGTTGGGATACTGTAGTTTGAGGCACTATATAGGTTGGGACACTGTAGATTGGGACATTGTGTATGTTGGGACGCTGTATGGGTTGGGACACTGTATACGTTGGGACATTTCATATATTGGTACACTACATAGGTTGATACTCTGCTAAGGTTGAACCAATGTGTAGGTGGAGACACTGTAAAGGATGGGACACTGTACAGGTTGGGACACTGTATAGGTTGGGACACTGTATAGTTTGAGATATTGTGTAGGTCGGGACATTGTATAGGTTGGGACACTTTATAGGTTGGAATACTGCATAGTTTGGGACACTGTATAGGTTGGGACGCTCTGTCCCAACCAAAACAGTGTCCCAAGCTGTACAAAACTTCCCCATAGTTCAATAATAACTTAATAATATTAAAAATTACTTTCATATTTCATACCTCAGCACACTCTTTACCCTATTTCCCTCTTTTCCACTTTTTAAGTAATATCTGTTTTTTTTTCCTGTTTTCAAGAAATTTCCCCCTTTTCTCGATTTTTCGAATAAATTTTTGTTTTGTTTAACAATTCTACTATTTCATTAAAAGTTTAAAGATTCTGTTGAAAGTGCAACTATTTTGTCAAAAAAAATTATGTTAAAAATGATATTTTTCAGTATAAAATTCATGTACAAAATGAATCTTCTCAGTTAAAACTTCGTATTTTTCCTTGATAATTCATCTCTTTGGTTCAAACTTTAACTATTTTATTGAATATTTTTCTTATTGTACTCAATTGTTTAATTATTTAAATCAAAATCTTTTAAGGGTTAAAATATCATCAATTTCACTGTTCGTTGAGAATTCATATTTTTTGTTTGAAAATTCAACTACCTGTCTGAAAGTAGAACTACTTGTTAAAAATAATTTTTTTTGTGAAGATTCAGCATTTTAGTTGATAATTCATCTTTGGAGTGGAAAATGTAATCATTTTTTTAAAATAAAAATGTAGCTATTCCATTATTGGTGGAAAATTTATATTTTTAATTGAAAATTGATCTTTTCTGTTTGAAAAATCAAATATGTGGTTGAAAAATCAGGTATTTTTGTTGAGGATTCAAATATTTTGTTGAAAATTTGTCTGATTTGGTAGAAGTCAACTATTTTTATTTGAAATTAAAATAGTTTTTCGTTGAAATATCAAGTATTATAGGTTTAATTGAGAACTCATCTTGTTGGTTTCAAAATTGAATTACTCTACACAGAATTCGTCTTTTTGGTTTTAAAATTCTACAATTTGTTATAAAATTAAAATATATAGTTAAAAATTAATCTTTTTCTTAAAAATTCTTATTTTTGGTTTGAAAATGCAATTATTTTGTAGAAAATAAGTCTCTCTTGTTTGAAAATTCATATCTTCGTATATACCATCTTTTTGGTAAAAAAATCAACTATTTGGTTGAAAATTCATGCTTTTGGTGAAAATTGATCTTTTTGGTGAAAATTTATAGTGTCGTTTTATCTCAAAATATCAAAAATTCAATTTTTGTTTGAAATTTTTTTTTTTAATTCAACTATTTTGTTGAAAATCCATCTATTCAAAAGTTTAAAATTTGTCTATTTTTATTCAATTTAACTGATAAAAATTTCTTTTTTCTTTTCAAAAATTAATTTTTTTAAATGAAAAAGTAACTATTCCATTTTTGGTTGAAAAAATATTGTTTTTTGGAAACTATTTTGTTGAAAATTCGTGTCTTTTAATTAAAATCAACAAGTTGAATATTGTTTTTTTTTTTAAATTAATTTTTTAAACTTAAAGTGTAACTATTCCATTTTCGGTTAAAAACTTATCATTTTTAGTTAAAAATTCAACTATTTTGGTAAAAAATTCATCGTATTGTTCTTGGGTGGAAAATACAACTGTTTTGTAGAAAATTCATGTCTTTTTGGGTTGAAAATTAATCTTTTTTTTAAATTGATCTTACTGGCTGTAGATTTCACTTTTTTGTTCAGAATTTGTCTATTTTTATTCAATTTAACTGGTAGAAAATGCATTTTTTTAATTAATAGTCTCTTACTGAAAATATAACTATTCCATTTTTGGTTGAAAAAATGTTGTTTTTTAGAAAATTCAACTATTCTGTTGAAAATTTAACTATTTTGGTGAAAAATTCAACTATTTGATTAAAAATGAAACTATTCATTTGAAAAATTAACTACTGAGTGTAAAATGCACTTTTTTGTTGAAAATTCATAGTATCGGGTGGAAAATTCAATTTTTTTTGTATGTATTTTGTTGAAAATTCGTATTTTTTTAGTTGTATCTTATTTTTTCAAAAATCATCATTTTGTTTGTGGATTTAACTATTTTGTTCAAAATACTTGTTTTTTGTTTGAAAATTTATATCTTCATATAAACCGTCTTTTTGGTAAAAAATTCAACTATTTGGTTGAAAATTTATGTTTTTTGTGAAAATTCATCTTTTTATGTGAAAATTCAACTATTTTCTTTGAAAATTAATTTTATTGTTGAAAAATCATAGTTCCGGGTAGAAAATTCATCTTATTCACTGTAGATTTAACTATTTTGTTAAAAATTCATCTATTTTTATTTCGTCTGAGTGGATGAAAATTTATGTCTTTTTTTGAAAATTCTTCATTTACGGTAGAAAATTAATCTCCTTTTTTAAAGTGATCTTATTGACTGTAGATTAAACTATTTTTTTTAAATTCGTATCTTTAGTACACAATTAATACTCTTGATTTAAAATTCAGCTATATGTATTTTGTTAACAATTAGTATTTTTTGGTAGAAAAATATATTTTTTTTATGTTTGAAAATGAAACTGTACGGTGGAAAATTAATCTGTTTTAGTTAGGGATTCAAAAATTTTTTGGAAAATAAAGAATTCATCTTGCTGGTTGAAAATTTAACTATATGGTTGCAAATTCAGCTGTTTTGTTAAAACCTCGTCTTTTTGACTTGAAAAGTCATAATTTTGGGCGGCCCTAATCAGCCATTGAAACCATTTATAGCCAATTAGCAAATAAGTTGAAAAATATTTCTTAAGAAGAAGTAAAGAAATAGTGGAATTAGCAGACAATTGTGAGAAAATAGTGTATTTAGTGTAATTTTGTTCGAAATAGTAGTAAAATAGTTTAATCGTTCAAAAAAAGTGTAAAATAGTGTGAATAGTGTGGTGAGTCAGAAGCCTGACATAACTTTAATTGAAAAGGTAAATTCAATTTATATTGTAGGGATTTTTAATTATTTATACCTATTTTTTAAAATGGATTTTTACGTTTTCCAAAGATTTCACGGGATCCACAAGATTTCAAGGGCTTTCAAAGAATTTTGAAGTATTTCGAAAGATCGTAAGGTTTTAAGATTTTAAGGTGTTTCTACCAAACTTTGAAAAATAAATGAAATGAAATTAATTTTCAAGGGCTTTCTAATGATTCCAAAGACTTAAAGGGATCCAAAGATGTTTTAATAAATTTCACAAGATTTAAAGGACTTTAATAAATCCCCAACGATTTCAAGAGATTTATACTTTACAGAACAAATTGAATTTCACTTCAAGGGATTTCCACGGAATTCAACAATTTCCAAGGTTTTCAAGGAATTTAAAACAATTTCAAAGGATTTGAAAGATTTTAAGTTATTTAAAAAAATAAGAGAGCTTCAAGGGCTGTCAAAAACATCCGGTACCTCTGGAAATTTTTCTATGTACTTTTAGAGGAGGTTCTGGTGGTTCGGATCCCACCTTAAGCTGCAGGTTCCCCCAAAGTGCACTTGACTGCAACCCAAGTCTGTGGATGGTGGGGTGAAAACCCAGACTTTGTCCAAGGTGTCAAAATTAGGCATACTTCTCTTATCAGATCACTTGATTGCGTTACAAAAATGGGTCCGTGACTGATGATACCTACCGGGGCAAAGCCGTCTAGATTGTTCAAAAATCTAACTCTAACAAAAATGCTTTCGACATATTTGGCTGTAACCATCTGAAGCCTGTTAGAAACAGGAGATAATAAATATTATATATTTTGATCTGTCATAGGAGAGGGGATAAAAAAGGGCGTGTCAATGTAAGAAGAAGGGAGGAACTGGGCGTATATAAGTTAGTCGAAGTCAGAATGTACAGAGACTGTCGCTGGAGTGGGGACCGATGGAGTGGGGACCGATGGGGCGGAGTTACCCAGAGGGCGTCTGAAGGGGCGGACTTGAATCAGTGTTGGGAGTAAAGTAGGCGTTCCCACTTCAATTTTCGCTAAGTTAACCACTGGATCAGCCACCATTGCTCACACATTAATTATGGTAATGAAGATAATAGCAGAAATGACAGCAAGAAACATTCCATTCTTACAAGTTTGCGTAGAATATTCTTGAGGACAAACGTGATCAACTGCGGGTCACAATAGTGGAGACAAAAGGGGCGTGTCATTTTAAGAAGAGCGGAGAAAGCAGACGTCTATACATTAGTTGAAGACAGAAAGTACATGGTCTGCTGCAGGAGTGGGGATCAACGGGGCGGAGTTACCCAGAGGGCGTCTAAAGGGGCGTCTTTAACAAGAAGGCCGCTCAAGGGGCGGACTTGAGTCGATATTGGAAATAAAGTAGGCATTCCTACTTCAATTTTCGCCAAGTTAACCACTGCATCAGCCGCCATCGGTTACACAGTAGTAATGAAGATATTAGTAGCAATGACAGAGAGCAAAATTTAATTTTTAGGTTTTTGCATAGGATAATTTTGGGGCAAACGTGATTAACTGATTAACCAAAACAATAGTAGTCGTGTAAAAGATAGTTAAAGTCGGAATTTACAAGATCTTCCACAGGAGTGGAGACAAAAGGGGCGTGTCATTTTAAGGAGAGGGGAGAAAGCAGTCGTGTCTACATTAGTTGAAGTCAGAAGGTAAAAAGGTATCCCGCAAGAGTGGGGATCAACAAGGCGGAGTTACCTGCAGGACGTCCAAAGGGGCGGACCTAAATAATTGTTGGGAGTAAAGTAGGCGTTCCCACTTCGATTTTCGCTAAGTTAACCACTGGATCAGCTACCATCAGTTATACAGTAATTATGGTAATGAAAATAATAGTAGAAATGACAGCGAGAAACATTCAATTCTTACACGTTTGCGTAGAATGTTCTTAGGGACAAACATGATCAACTGCGGGTTTCATTTTCGATAGGTGCTAAGTTTACCAAAATAATAGTGGGCGTGTATAAGGTAGCTGCATTCAGAAAGTACAGGATCTTTCACAGGAGTATGGATAAAAGGGGCACGTCAATTAACAAACAGGAGAGAAAGGCATGAATAAGTTAGTTGAAGTCAGAAAGTACATGACATCCTGCAGGAGTGGGGGTGAACGGGGAGGACTTACCAAGAGGGCGTCCGAAGGGGCGGACTTAAATCAGTGTTGGGAGTAAAGTGGGCGTTCCCAATTGAATTTTCGCCAAGTTAAGCACTGAATCATCCAACATCAGTTACACAGTAATTATGGAAATGAAAATAATAGTGGCAATGACAGCAAGAAACATTAGATTGTTAGAGGTTTGCGTAGCATATTGTTGGGGACAAACGTGATCAACTGCGGGTTTCATGTGCGAAAGGTGCTAAGTTTACCGAAACAATAGTGATTATGGCACGAGTTGTAAGTGAAATACCAGAGGCACATTTCGAACATTATCGTACACACATACGAATACGGTGACTGCGTCGCCGATTTTGATGCAGCAGCAGGTGCGTCCGTTATTAGCAAAATTGCGTGAACTAATTGACTAATTAGTGATTAGTGATGGAAGCCCGTTCGATCCCCGGATGTATTGATGGATTACTGTTTTCGCTCTGCTTTGACCGCGCATTATACTGGGCCGCTTTGCATTTCCAGTGAGCGCTCTCGCTCATCGATTATTTCTGGCTAAAAGCCCCTCGACAACGCGTTACGTTACGTTCCATTTTCGACAATATAAGCCAACGAGAGAGAAAGAGAGACTTTCAAATCGGTGTCTCTCGATAACTCTCCGCTCGGTAACCACTGGGACATTTAGCGAGTGTAACAAGCCTCATTATTTACTAATGAAAATAGGGATTATTTTCTGTCACAGGGTGGCCGCAAACCTTCATTTTCAACATTCCCTGATTTTTCCCTGACCAATTTTTCGCTTTCACTGACTATCAATATTCAAACACCGGCATTTTAAATTTGTAATATTTTTACACAGAATCCTTCCTAAACCAAAGAAAAGAATTTTAGATTGAAGTTTGGAAATTCCGAATTTATTAAATTTTCAACAAAATGGTTGAAATTTGAACCAAATACTTGAATTTTTCACCTAACAAAATTAATTTTCAACCAAATAGTCGAATTTTCAAACAAAAAAGATTAAAATTCAACCAAAAGTAGTTGCATTCTCAACCAAATCATTGCATTTTTTAGAAGAAAGTTGCATTTTCAACATGAATTGTCAACCCAAAAGGGCGAATTTTCTGTCCAAATAGATTAATTTTCAACAAAACAAATGAGTTTTCTTCCACAAAGATGAATTTTTAACAAAATACTTAAAGTTTCGAAAAATAGTTCAATTTTACCCCAAAGAGTTAAATTTTCAAACAAATAATTAAATTTTCGACAAAATAGTTGAATTTTTAAACAACTAGTTGTATATTTAACCTACAAAGATCAAGTATCAACAAAAAATGTAATAGTTGATACTTTAACCGAAAAGTTGCAATTTCTACTAAAAGAGATGAATTTTCAGTAAAAAAATTGATTTTCAACCAACAAAAAACAAAGAATTTTCAACAAAATAGTTCAATTTTCAACCAAAAAGATGAATTGTCAACAAATAAATATTTATGAAACAAGAAAGTTTAATTTTTAATTAAACAGTTATATTTGCAAGCGAATAGTTCAAGTTTAAAGCAAAAGAGACGAATTTTCAGCAAAATAGTTCAACTTTTCACCAAATAATTAAATTTGTAACCAAACTTTTATTAAAAAACGATTAAACTTCAAAAAAAAGATGCATTTACACGAAAAAAACGATCTTTCAATAGAATATTTAAATTTTAACCCACATAGTTGAATTTCCAATATAATAAGAATGTTTTTTAAACTAAAAATGTAATAGTTGATATTTCAACCAAAAATGGAAAATTTTAATTTTCAGTAAAAAATTAATTTTCTACTAAAAAAAACGAATGTTCAACAGAACAATCCAATTTGCAATCTAAAAGATGAATTTTCAACTAAAATAATTATCTTTACAATTAAAAATACGAATTTTCAACAAATAAATATTTTGCAAAGACAAAGTATTAAACTTCAACCAAACTTGCATTTTCAACCAAATAGTTGAATTTTCAACAACAAAAGTAAAAAATTTGAACCAAACAGTTGCATTTACATCGAAATAGTTCAATTTTAAAGCAAAGGAGACCAATTTTCAACAAAATAGTTGCACTTTTAACCAAATAATTGAATTTCCAAGCAAATTTTTGAAAAAGGACAAAAATTCAACAAAAAACAGTTGAATTAAAAAAAACGAATTTTCAACAAAATAGGTTAATTTTCAATTGAAAATTTAATAGTTGATATTTCAACAAAAAATGGTGAAATTTCTAGGAAAATTTTTTTTTGAAAAAATAGACTAATTTTTAACCAAGAAGATTAGTTTTCTACCAAAAAGACGAATTTTCAACTAAAAACTATCAACTTTCAACAAAATAGTTTAATTTTCCACAAAATAGTTAAACTTTCAACCAAAGAAATTAATTTTCTACTAAAATAATGAATCTTTATCTGGAATAGTTAAGACTTCAACAAAAAAATTATTTTTTAACAATATAGTTCAACCTTCAATCAAGTAGTTCAATTTTTAACCCAAAAAGATTAATTTTCAACAAATGATGCAATGGTAGATATTTCAACCAACAAAGATTTTAATTTTAAATGATAACAGTTGAATTAAACCCACCCCCTCCCAAAAAAAAACGAATTTCCAACGAAATAGTTGAATCCTTAACCAAGAAAGATTATTTTCAACCAAACAGTTGCATTTTTATCCAAAAATGATTAAATGCTTACTAAAACAGATGCATTTTTAAACCAAAAAGACAAATTTTCTAAATAAATAATTGCTAACAAGAATATTATATAAGGGTGGCCGGTAAACTTAATTTTCAAAATTCGCTAATTTTTCCCTAAGAAATTTTTCATTTTCCGTGACCATTAATATTCAAAGACCAGAATCTTCATCTTGTAACATTTTTAACATATGATATTTTATAAACGGAACAAAACTCTTATAAAAATAATTAAAATAATTAATAAATTTCCAATCAAAAGATGAATTTTTAGCAAAGTACACGAATTATCAACTAAATAGTTAAATCTTCAACTAAAAAATATACATTTTCAACTAAAACTGGAATCGTTAACTTTTCCGTTAGAAAAGAAGTAATTTTTAATTTAGAGAAATAAACTTTCAACCAAAAAGATTAATTCTCAAGCAAAAAGATTAATTTTCTACCAAAAAAGGCGAATTTTCAACAAACTTGATGAATTTTCAACCAAACAGTTAAATTTTCAACTAAAAAAAATCCAACTAAAAATTGAACTGTTAAATTTTCAGTTAAGAAAATTATTTTTATTAAAACGAATTTTCAAGCAAATATTTAGATTTCAAACTAAAAAAGATCAATTTTAATTAAAAAAGAAACAACATATTTTTAATAATACATTTAAATTTTCACTTGAAGACATAAATTTTCTGCTAAAAAAAAAACTATTTTCAACCAAAAATATCAATTTTCAAGCAAGAAGCTTAATTTTTTCTCAAAAACGATGAACCTTTAACAAAATACATGAATTTTCAACGGATATTGAAGCTTTTAGGGTATTAAATAACTTTTGCATTTTTTTTTGGTTTAAAATCCCTGTCTTTTCCTTGATTATCAAATTTTCCTTAGACCGCGGCCACCATGTGTCACTCTTTTCTCGAAAGGAAAATATTCCGGTTGATGGAGCGACAAAACTTTTATTTCGAGCCTCGTATTTCCGCGGGAGTTTTTTCATTGCGAAACTTCGAAACTGTTAATTAATTACAATGCTTGTCCGCACGGCTTCCCTCGCGGTTTATCGTTATTAAAAAATGTATAACAACGGTAGCAAACTTCTGCGAGAATTTTTTCGTTTTACGCTTCGCAACGCTAATTTGAGCCAGTGGAATTATTACTCAACGTGGGCGAATTAAAAAATATTTAATTTGTTTAAAATTTCGCAAGTAGTTACAAAAACATTGATTTTTAAACATAACTTTTAAAAAAATATCTCTCTAGCTCCGCCGAGATTCGAACCCAGGTCATCAGATTGCCGGTCTGGTGCTCTTGCCAAATAACCTGTGGAGAGTACGAGATACCTGGGTTCGAATCCTGGCGCAGCTAGAGATACATTTTTTCACATATTATGAAAAAAAAGAAGAAAAAACGAAGCCGTAACTAGCCCTTTTTGAGCTCGGCGCGAATGAATACCCCCCTGCCCTCTAAATGCTTGAAAATTTAATCTTCTTTTGTTGAAAATCGTTTTTTTTTTGTAGAAAATTCATGTCTGGTTGAAAATTTAACTATATTGTAGAAAATTCTTTTTTGAAAATTAAAATGGATCTTTTTTAGTTTGAAATTCAACTATTTGGTTGAAAATTCGTTTTTTAATGAAAATTAATTTTTTCAACTGAAATTTAGCTATTCAGATTTTAGTTACACATTTATCTTTTTTAGTTGAAAATGTAACTGATTGGTTAAAAATTCATCTTCTGCTTGATAGTTCGTTTTTTATGTCGAAAATTAATTCTTGTAAATTAAAATTTAACTATTCCATTTTTTATTGTAAATTTATATTTTTTAGTTAAAAATTCAACGATTTGGATGAATATTCGTGCATTTTGTGCGTTTTTTTTTTGGGTAGAAAATTCATGTCTTTGGTTCAAAATTTAACTATATTGAAAATTTAATGAAAATTAATTTTCTTCACTAAAAATTTAACTATTCCATTTTAAGTTGAGATTTTATTTTTAAAGTTGCAAATTTAATTGTTGGATTA
Organism: Andricus grossulariae; assembly: GCA_011634705.1. Classification (NCBI taxonomy): domain Eukaryota; kingdom Metazoa; phylum Arthropoda; class Insecta; order Hymenoptera; family Cynipidae; genus Andricus; species Andricus grossulariae. The sequence goes on from JAABKJ010007545.1 coordinate 296,774,198, forward strand.
AAGATCCATGTACTTTGGTAAAAAAAATAATCTTCTGGTTCATAAATTTTTTTTTTGCTGAAAATTAATTCTTCTGAATTACAATTCAAATATTTCATTTTTGATTGTAAATGTATATTTTTTAGTTAAAAATTCAACTATATTGATGAACATTAATGTATTATGTTAATTTTTTTGTTTGTAAAAAATTAATCTTCTTGCTTGAAAATTCAACTTTTTGGTTGAAATTTTTTTTTTTGTAGAAAGATAAATTCTTTGGTTGAAAATTTAACTATATTTTTGGAAATTCATTTTTTTAAATTAAAATTTATATCTTTTAGTTTGAAATTCAACTATTTCGTTAAAAATTCATTTTTCTACCCGAAATTTGAACTAACCCATTTTTGGTTAAAATTTTATCTTTTTTAGTTGAAAATTGAACTATTTTGTTTGGAACTCATTTGTTTTTTTTTTTAGTAAAAATTTCATTTTTTAAATTAAAAATATAATTATTCCATTTACAGTTGAAAAATTATCTTTGTGGATAATTAAACAATTTTGTGAAAAAAGTAATTTTTTTGGTTGAAAATACAACTGTTTTTACGAATATTTGTCTTTTAGGGTTACATATTCAACTATTTTGACAGAATTTTATTGAAAATTTGTCTTTTCTGGTCAAGCATTAATCTTCTTGGTTGAATATTCTTTTTTTTTTTTTGTTGAAAATTTAAATATTATGTTGAAAACCTGTTCCTTTTTTGGTTGAAAATTAATTTTTTAACTGAAAATTTAACTATTCTAGTTAGACACTCATCATTTTAGTTGAAGATTCATCATTTTAGTTGAAAATTCATCTCTTTGGTTAAAAATGTAACTATTTTGTTGAAAATTTATCTTTTTTAGTAGGAAATTCAAGTACTTCATTGAAAATTCATCTTTTTATAATATAAAATTAATCTCCTTGGTTGAAACTTCAACTATTACTAATTTAAATAATAATAGTTTAAAATAACTTTTACTAAGGTGGGCTTAGAATCACTGTACGAATTTAATCACAATCAGCGATAACCCGTGGCTTCATCCAACATTATTAGAAGTACTCGCATTTGCCTGGACGTTTGGACAGGGGAGATAGAAACTGCAGAAAACTATCTCCCGAGCTCAGTCAATTTTTCGACGGTTGAATGCACACAATCGTCCTCGGCATGAAACCTCCCGCTCGACATTAGTTAAAACGCAGCGAATTAAACAAGGTGGTCGTATATCGCAGATGGTCACCCATCCGAGTGCTATCCGCGCTCCAAATTGGCTTGACATCTGGACTCTTCCAGAGTCGAGATTCACCCCGCAGTTAAAGCCATCGGTTACTTCAGTATTTTATTTGTATAATAGCACCCCTTGCGGTCTGCGCCCAGTGCGGCTCTGATTAAAAATCAACACATTCAAACTCGGATATAACGCCCCCGGATATAGCCTTCCGAGAAATGACGCCGCGCCGCATGTAAGAGTGAAAGGAGCTGCGCAGAGTGTGCGGTTGTCACACAGACGTGAACAAACAAAGACGTTTTCATCGGAAGCGGCACTCTTTCAAGGTTTTCCCCTACCACCTCCAGCCCCAAAACTGGCACAGTATCCAAATTTCACTGTACTTTAAAAAAATATTGATATAACATCAGTAGACTGACAAAAAACTAACATCAAATATAAGTAGTTACAAAAACTTGGAAAGCCTAACCTAAGTTTAAAAGAAATGGCTCGATCTGGAGGGAAGTGCATTTGGCAGGTAGGAGTGAAAGACACTTGAAATCAGAAAGTGTCCTCGGGCTGTGGGACGAGGTAGCAGACGACTTTTCGTTCAGCCTCGAGAATCACGGGAAGAACCGTGGATAAATAAGAGATGTGTCCGTCTCGGTCTCGGGAGATTTTTCCGACCAGAGAGTAAACAGCGGCGAAGTACATGTGATTGTACGCACAAGGGTGGCTGGGACCGGAATTCCAATCACGAGATTGCTCAATTGTTGCTCCAGCCACCTTTTCTCCAATTGCTACGCGTCTCTCGAGACTCTGCTGGACGAAAAAGTCCTCGCTCGAGACGAATTTCAAATGCCAAATTACGTGAAGGTTTTATGAGGCAAGGGATCACATTCTTCATAGAGAAAAATGACGAGTATTCGATCAAAACATTTTTCTGGAAATTTTAACAATGAGTTATCTACTCTTGCCATGGAAAAGAACAGGATCATCATTTGAAAAAGCAAGAATTTTATTCTGTTGAAGTTTAACCTTAAAATTACAGTTCGAGGTGAAGGAAAATTGAAGAATGTCGCCATTTTGAATTTTAGATTCAATATGCCTACTTTTGCCATCGAGAGGAACTAAAGAAGCTATTATAACCTCAGAAATCTTACCCTTTATGTTTTCAAAATAGAAAACAAAATTCGAAGTGGAATATCGTCATAACTAGAAACTGCAAACTGCGCGTGTTAATCTTTCTCCTTTGTACGTTAGACAGTTTTGCACTTAAGAGACTTTGCTTTTCGGAGTCTGACAACCGTCTTTTTTTCTCTGTGCTTTTCTTGGCCTTTATTTCTCCCTTTAGTCATTCTTCCTAGAACTATACCAAGTACTCGGAGACACGACAAAAGTCACTTACCGAGCAATGAAGAACGTCTTTAGCGATATCCCCTGCCACTCGGAAGGTAGAACAAATAATCCTAAGTTTACAACCCCGTAAAAGTCGCAATTCAAGTTTCAATTTTCCTCCGGATTCAATTTCCAAGTTAATTTCTAAAATAAAATATCCTTTGAATACTTTATGAGATGGAAGAATTAATGAAAGACTCGTCAAAAGTTTCTCCACTTCGAAATTTAATTTGTGTACAAAACATCCATTAATCAAGTTTAAGGGTCCATTCTTGCTCGAATAGAATTCCCTAGATGGCAAGATTTACATGAAATTGAATGACGATCTGAATTTTAAAATTAGCATAGAAAATTCCTTCACCTCGAAATTTAATTTCCGAATAAAATCTCGATTAATCAACTCAAGCTGTTGATTCTTCTTTTAATGTATTCTTTTCTATGGCAAGCATTCTTCCCATAATAATATTTCTGATTAATTATATTTTTATGGAAATGAAGTTTAATTTTCTCTTTTTTCAAAGGCCTGCTGAAATGGTACCCCTGACTATTGGTGAGCGATACCAGTGATACAACAACATAACGACGCAAACATTAAACTTAATGGAGGTGACGTCGAAGTTTTATGCTTGTAGATCATAAAGTCATACGCGAAGACAAGGTCTTTCAACATCGGTCCGGATGAAATAAATTGGTCGTAACTCATCGCTTTGCTTGTATAACTTGAACGGAAAACTATAAATTTTCCTTCCATACTCCGCTGCAGTGGAATTTTGCAATAACCGGAACATGAAAATGCCCGGAAACGTCATCGGGCCGTCTTCACAATTTCTTGTATTTCGCGGAATTTAATTTAAAGTTAAATACGATTTCGTCGGGCGAAACGATCCACCCGCCAACTCCCCTCCCAGAAAAAGTTGTATACCGCATATCTTGATCGAGCCAAGATAAAAATAATAATTGAACTAGAACATTATAAACTATCAATATGCAGGTTTAATTAACGTGGAGAAAAATACTTCACAGTACAAAATGCTATCAAAATAGGGAAAATAGTGTAATTTTTTATGAGCATAGGATGGGAATACATTTTTTTTAAATACAATTATTGTAGATACGATATTTCATTCCGTATGAAACAAATTTTGAACTAAATATTTAATTTTTCAACCAAAGAGATGAATTTTCAAATAAAATTATGGATCTTCAACCCAAAAATGAATTTTTATCAAAATAGTTACACTTTCAACAAAGTATAGTTGAATTTCCAATCAAACAGACGAATTTTTAACCGAATACTTAAATTTTCGAAAAAATATATTTTTAACAAAAAATCTAATAGTTAGTTTTTCAGTTAAAACGATTATTTTTAACAAATCAAGGCGAATTTGCAACTAAATAGTTAATTTTTCAACTAACGAAATTAATTTTTCACAAAGAAGTTCAACCGTTAACTAAGTATAGTTGAACTTTCAATCGAAAAAATAAAATTTCAAATAAGTAACTACTTTTCTACTAAAAAAGACGAACTTTCAACAAAATAGTTCATTTTTCAACCAAAGAGATGAATTTTTAACTGAAATTATGAATCTTTAACCCAAAAACGAATTTTTAAGAAAATTTCAACCGAATATAGTTAAATTTCCAATCAAAAAGATGAATTTTCAACTAGGATGACTATTTTTCTAATAAAGAAGATGAATTTCTAACCAGATAGTTAAATTTTCAAAATAGATGAATTTTTAACAAAAAATGGAATAGTTACATTTTTAGTTAAAATGGTTACAGGGATTACAGCGCAAAAGAAGCTCAAAAAAGGGGAAATAGGGTAATTTTCTCACGAAAAAGGGGAAAATAGGGGAAAGATTAAAGATTTATTTTTACATCCTTCAAATCTTCCAGATTCTTTTTTGACCATTTTTGAAATTTTTAAAAATATTCTCTTAAAATTAATTTTTTTAAATAAAAAATCCTTAAAAATTTCCCTAGAATCTAAAGAAATTTTTTTTATTATCATGAAACCTTTTAAAGTTCTTAAGAATCTTCTAAATTTTTGGTTCAAAATCTTAAAAATTCTACATTTTGTTTAAAATGTTTTGAAATCTTTTCAAGTTTTAAAGTATTTTGGAAATTTTAAAAATCTTAAAATGATTCAAATTTTCTTTTTTTTTTAATTCTGCATAATTATAAAAATTGCCCTAAAATCTTCCAGAATCTTTTTTGACAATTCTTGAAATTTTTTGGAATCTTTTTAAATATTCCCTTGAAATTATTTTTTCAAAATGAAAAAATCGTTTTAAATTTCCCAGGAAACTTAAAAAATTGGTATTATCTTGAAACCTTTCAAAATCGTTAAAAAACCTCAAAATATTATTTGGAAATCTTAAAATATCTATATTTTGTTTTTACATTTTTTCAAAACTTTTAAATATATTTTTAAATTATTCGAATATTTCTTAAAATTAAAAAAGAAATCCCGCAAAATTAAGTTGCTTTAAAATTTTTCACATTATTTTTTTGTAATTTTGAAAATCTTTCAAAATATTCTGTTGAAATTAATGTTTAAAAGTAAATAATCATTAACAGTTGTCCCAGGAATCTGAAGAAAAAATTTTTTTTCATATGAAACCTTTAAAAATTCTTAAGCTTCTAAATTTTTTTCTCAAAATCTACATTTTGTATAAAATGTTTTGAAATCTTTCCAAGTTTTGAATTATTTTTGAAATTTTCAAAATCTTTTAAAATGATTCAAATGTTTCCTATTTTTTTTAATTCTGAATAATTATAAAAAATGCTCTAAAATCTTCCAGATTTTTCTTTTTACATTTTTTAAAAATCTTTTTAAATATTCTATTGAAATTATTTTTTCACAATAAAAAATAATTTTTAATTTCCCAGGAAACTTAAAAAACAAAATTTATCTTGAAACCTTTCAAAATCCTTAAAAAGCTTCAAAATATTTTTTCGAAATTTTAAAATATCCAAGTTTTAGTTAAAATTTTTTTTAAAAACTTTCAAATATTTGAATAGAATTTGAAATTTAATAAAATCGTTCAAGTATGAATCTATTAATTTGAAACTATCTTGAGACGCATGAAAAATCCCGAAAAATAAAATTCTTGACATTGTAAAATTCCTGAAAAGGAAAATTTTCGAAATAGAAAATTCCAGAAATGATAAAATTGCCGAAATATAAAAAATCCGAACAATAAAATTCCCAAACAGTTTATAATATTACCGAATTTGAAAATTCCCAAAAAATAAAATTTCGCAACAGAAAATTGACAAATTATAAAATATCAGACTCTGTAAAATTCCCGATACTAGATAATTCACGAATTATGAAATTCCCTAATTTAAACAATTAAAAAAAATTTTTTTAGTACAGAACAATAATGAAATATTTAAACTACAATGGAAAAAGTTAAACATTAAAAAAATGGTCTTTGATTCAAATATTTCGTTATTGTATGTTTAATAAATAAATCATATGTATTAAAAACCCATTTGTTTAATTGTTTTAATTCGGGAATTTTATGATGGAGAAATTTTCTAATGTTGGGAATTTTACATTATCGGATATTTTATAATCTAGCAATTTTCTGCCGAGAATTTCATTATTCTGGAATTGTCAAATTCGGCAATATTATAAACTGTCGGTAATTTTATTTTTCTGGATTTTTCAGTCGTCCCGTTATTTAAAAATTTTAAATAGTTTACAAAGTATTAATCTTTAATTCCATTTTTAACGCTCGAAGTTGAACCATTTTTCATGAAAAAATTTCCATTTCTTCTTCAAATTAAAAAATTCTTCAAATTGAAAAGGTACGCTTAAAAATGAAGATTTAAAATGGAAAATTTTTTAATTCAAAGCTTTCGGAATTAAGCATAGCAAACTGAATTATTTCTTAATTCAGAAAGTTAAAAGTTGAATTTAACATTCAAAAAAATTTGAAATCGAACTTATTTTAAATTGCATTATATCGTATGATGTGATTAGGTAGCTTTTCCGTCTAAAAATTTGTCAAATTCTCGATCGAAAAATAAATTCACTATCCTTTCCCGGTTTTTCGAACCAGTGGCCACCCTGTTGTTAATAAAAATATTTATTATTTAGCTTCAGAAAATAAAGAAGCTTATAAACGATGCAAGAGTTCGTGATAAAGATGCAACAAGATTGGTGATGTTGTATGCCTTACATTACGAAAAACATACAAACAACGACATTACCGGTTTGTTGGATATGCTAAAAAAGCGAGGCGTTTCAGAAAAGTACACGAAGGTAAAGTAACAATTTTATTTTTTATTAACTATGTTTATTATTAAAATACATGCCATCAATAAACTATACAGTAATCACAAAATCTCCATAGTACCCCTAGGGGAGACCACCCTAGAGTAGATAATTCTTAATTAAAAATACTAATGTATGTGAACTAATCAATTTAATTAAATTAATTGATAAGGTTACATCCATAAACTACGTTACCAATTTTGAGATATTTTTGAACAACAAAAAAGACTAGATTTTAACAAAAAGACGAATTTTCAACAAAATAGTTGTATCTTTAAACAAAAAAATTATTTTTCAACCCGAAAATTGCAGTTTTAACCAAAAAAGATTTTCAACTGAAGAGAGAAGATGTTTTATTATTCGACAATTTTCTCTCGGGAATTTTATTATATGCAAACTCTTAAATTCGGTAATATTATAAATTGTTCGGGAATTTTATTATGCTGGAATTTTTCAATTCGGGATTTTTATATTTTGGCAATTATATAAATTCGAGAACTGTTGAATTTTTAACCAAGTATAGTTCAGTTCTCAAACAGAAAAAGATAAATTCTCAAAGAGATATTTAATATTTCGTATTTCATGTATGAATTTTCAACTCAAAAGGACAAATTTTTAACAAGAGTTAAATTTTCGATTAAAAAAGAGGATTCAAAATATTTAGTTGAATTTTAGACCTACAAAGATGAATTTCCATTAATAATGTAATGTTTAATGAAGAGAGATAAATTTTCAACTAAAAATATAAGTTTTTAACCAAAAAAAAATCAACTTCTATCAAGTAGTTGAATTATTAAAAAAAATATATATTTTTCAAACAAAAATGGAATTATTACATTTTCAACAAAAAAAAAAAAAAAAACACGAATTTTCTACCAGTTAAATTGAGTAAGAAAAGACGAATGATTAATAGTTTAATTTTATAATTCAATAGTTTTGATAACTTTTTAATTTAATACTTTAATATACAGCCAATAAGATGAATTTTCAAAAAAGAAGATGAATTTTCTACAAAAAAGACGAATTTTCAAAAAACTAGATGAATTTTTCACCAAAAAAAGTTGAACTTTCCACCAAGCAGTTAATTTTCCAAATAAATAGTTTAATTTTTAACGCACAAATTTATTTTCTTGAGTTTTTTTTTTTGAAGAACATAATTCGTTTTAAGCCTTCTTGTTCAATTTTGTTGCACAATTTGATTTTTTAGGTTTATGTTTATTTAAAACATGTACTTTTAAAATAGTCGTATTTTCTACCAAAATAGTTAAATTTTTAACTAAAAAAGATAAGGTTTTAACCAAAAATGGAATAGTTACATTTTCAGTTTAAAAAATAATTTTCAACAAAAAAATTAATTTTCTTCCAATTAAATTTAACTAAAAAGACGAGTTTTTAATAAAATAGTTAAATCCACAGACAAAAAGATGAATTTTCAAAAAAGAAGATTAATTTTCTACCTAAAAAGACGAATTTTCAACAAAATAGATGAATTTCCCACAAACAGTTGAATTTTTAAACCGTCACTATGGATTTTTAACAAAAACGTTAATTTTCTACCAAGTAGTTAATTTTTCAAATAAATAGTTTAATTCTTGACCATATAGTAGTTGAATTTTCTACAAAAATAGTTGAATGTTTACCAAAAAGATGATTTTTCAAGCAACTAGTTGCATTTTTACCAAAAAAGATAATATAATATAAAGATATGAATTTTTAAACAAAAAATACGTATTTTCTACAAAACAATTGAATTTTCTAGAAAATTGTTGAATTTTAAAGGCAAAAAGACCAATTTTCTACAAACCAGTTCAATTTCTAAACCAAAAAGATTAATTCTCCACGAAACCTGCAATACTTGATATTTGGACGAAAAATTATTTTAATTTGAAATAAAAAATATATAAATTTTCAATTAAAAATATAAATTTTCAACTAATAACGGAATAGTTATATTTTCAGTTTTAGATAAATTGGATAAATTTTCAGAAACTCTAAAGATGAATTTTCAACTAAAATGATGAATGTTCACAAAAACGAAAAAATGATTTTTAACAAAGTAGTTGCAACTTTCAACCAGGTAGTTGAATTTTCAAACAAAAAATATGAATGTTCAATGAACAGTGTATTTGATGATATTTTAACCGAAAAAATTTAATTTAAATAAAAAATAGTTCAATGCAATCAAAGAATACTAATATTCAAGAAAATAGTTAAAGTTTAAACCAAAGAGATGAATTTTCAACGAAAAAGATGAATTTTTAGACGAGAAGATTAATTTTCTACTAAAAACATGAATTTTCAAAATTAACATAAATTTTCAACTAAAAAAGATACATTTTTAACCAAATAGTTTAATTTTTAATTAAAAAAGAAAAAATTTCAACAATTTTTGACCAGAAAAGATTAGCTTTAACAAAATAGTTGGATTTTAAACAAAATGAATTAATTTTCAATCAAATAGTAGAATTTTTAACCAATACAAAAATTTAAACGAAAAATCGGGAAAGGGGCGAAATTTGTTGAAAACATGAGAAAAAACAGATACACATAAAAAGATGAATTTCCACCAATAATGTAATTTTTAGTGAAGAGAGATGAATTTTCAACTAAAAATATAAGTTTTTAACCAAAAATGGAATAGTTACATTTTCAGTTTAAAAAATTAATTTAAAAAAAAATTTCAACTGGTTGAATTTAACTAAAAAAACACGACTTTTTAACAAAACAATTTCTAACTGAAAAGATTAATTTTCTACCTAAAATACGGGTTTTCATCTAAAAAAGAGAAATTTTCAACAACTTTCAACCAAGTTGTTGAATTTTTGATCAAAAAAGATGAGTTTTAGCAAAATAGTTGTATTTTCAACAAAATAAATTAATTTTCAATCAAATAGTAGAATTTTTAATCAAAATTTGAACGAAAAATCGAGAAAAGTGCGAAATTTCTTTAAAAAATGAGAAAAAACAGATTTTCTTCAAAAAGGGGAAAATAGGGGAATATGGGAAAGAGTTTGAAGTCTGAAATACATACCAAATTAATTTTCAAACTTACTAAGTTATTATTGAACTGTAACCCTATACGTATTAATAAATTGAAATTAATTATTTTACGTATATTTATGCTTTTAATTAATAATTATCTACTCTTGGTTCATTATCTACTGTAAGATGGTCTCCCTATAATTTTTTTTTTGTTCTAGCTCGTCTACAGTGTGTTGGAGTACAGCGGAGTTCACTCTAGACAAAGTAATTTATTTAATCAAGAAGCAGTCGCCAAGATAACAAAAAAATTGTTCAAAGGCTTGAGTGGGGTGGATAATATTTACACACAACACACACCTCTATTATCGGAAACTTTAGAAGATACAGTAAAAGGAAAATTAAATTCTCAAACGTTTCCCTACCTTGGAAACATGATCATGACAAAAAGGTACAGACATTTTTAATATAACCATAAGAACAATTAAAATACTACAAACTGGGATAATACTGGTACATTCAGAATAGATTTTTTTGGACCATATTGTTTGTTTTAATGGTTGAAAATTGCTTTGAAATAAAACTCCTTGCTATAAAACTCCTTTGATACAAAAATCCCAATTTGGAAAATTCCCGAATAATATAATTTCCGAACAATTTTTAATATTAGCGAATTAAAAAATTCCCTAATAATAATATTTGCGTCCGGAAATTTCCGAATTATAAAATATCCCATTATTTTTTAATAAATCATATTTATTTAAAATACAATAATGAAATATTTTGATAACAAAATTTGTTTGGATGTTCAATGTATTTTTTTAAAATTATTTCTTAAATTTAAAATAATAATTGAAACAAAATATTTCTCAATGAAAAAGAGAATACAAGAACAAGATTTTTGTTACAAGAACGATATATTTTTTTAAATACTATGCACATTTAAAAAAACTTGCATTACATTATTTTCTTTCAATTATTGTTATTTTAAATTTAAATAATTATAAAATATGCATTGAGCATTGAAAAAAATGTTCTCTGGTGAAAATATTTCAATATTGTATTAAAAAAAAAAATAATAATATAGATAATCGGGAATTTTACAGTTCGGATATTTTATTATTCGGTAATTTTCTATAGGGAATTTTATTATTCGGAAATTTTCAAATTCGGTAATATTATAAACTACCGGGAATTTTCCAATTCGGGATTTTTATATTTCGGTAATTTTAAAATTCGGGAATTTTCTATTTCGAGTATTTTTTCCCGGAATTTTACAATGTTACAGTTTATTACTCTGTAATAATATTAATACTCTGTAATTTTCCAAGTCTCGGTTTTTATATTTTGGCAATTTGACATAATTTCGGGAATTCTCTATTTCGAATAAAAACTCGAGTTTTTTTAGCAGTATTACCCTGCTCTAGGGTATAATTTATGAGTAAACGAACTTATTAAATATGCAAACACTTTTAAAAGTTCATAAATAGGTTTCAATATTTCTCTTATAATATATAATTTTAGAAAAATTTCAAATTTTATTTTTAAAATTGCAAATATAGTAATCATTAGGGTGCTTCATGAAGTCCTTTTTTTTTAGATTTTCTAAAACCTTGAATCGGAAAATTCTTTCTCTCCTTGAGAAAATGATCCCATATTTATGATTTTTTCTGTGTTTGTAGAATCATCATAAAAAAATGTTTTAAGGTCGTTATGGAGGTTTTTATGTCGAAAATGTTACTTTTTAAAGTTTTTAAATGATAATTTCTACAATTTTCCATGTAACCTTTTTAATTTACTTTGATATATAAAAATTGCCATACATTTTTTAAATAAAATAAATAAATTGTTATTAAATAACCCCTTAAAGTTATGCTTTTATGATAAAGTTGAGATTAAGAGCTCAAATTCATCCTTAGATTTTTTAAATTATTAAGCTTCCAGGAAATATTTGCTTATCTTACTGACAAAAATTTTACTACGTGAAAAAAATTGATTCTTCTTGTACAATTAAAAAAAAAAATTCAAAAAATTAAACTATTTATTTCTTAAGTTTATTTGTTTTTAAGGTTATATAAATATAATTTTCCTAATATTCTTGAAAAATAAAAAAAGATTTTTGAAGATTTCAGATATGTCAAATCAAAATTTCAACAAAAATTTTAATTTTCAACCAAATAGTTGAATTTTCAACAAAAATAGATGAATTCTCAATGAAAAGTGTAATAGTTGATATTTCAATGAAAATGATTTTAATTTCAAATTAAGAATAGTTGAATTTTCAACCAAAAAAGATCTTTTAGTCAAGAAAGAAAAAAAAAATGCAACCAAATTATAATTTGAGTGTAATAATTTTTAATACAAAATACAAATTTCATATAAATATTTATTTTTTAAGTTTATTTATTTGTAAGGTTATATAAGTATAATTTTTCTAGGATTCTTGAGAAGATTCAAAAAGAATTTTGAAGATTTCAGTTATGTCGAAAAAATATCTAGACAATTTTTAAGACAAGATATTTAGTACTTGTACAAGTTTGGAAAAAGTTAAAAATATTTTATCAATTTTCGGAAATCTTTCAGTTTTAAAATATTTTTAATCTCTTCAAAACTTCTAAAATTCGTAAATATTTCCTACATTGAATCGAATTATTTCTAAAATATTGAAAAATCTTTCCAAAATAAAAAAAATCGCTGGAAACCTTACAAGTTATTTTTTTTACAATTTTGGAAATGTTTTAAAATCTCTTAAAATTAATTATTCCGAATAAAAAATCAATTAAACTTTTCCCAGGAATCTTAAACTTTCAAAATTCTGAAGAAGCTTCTAAATTTATTTTTGGAAATTTTCAAAAATAAACTTTAAAATTTTTTTTTAAAGTTTAACATTATTTTAGAATCTTTACAAAACTTCTAAATATTTCTTAAACTTACTCGAATTTAAAAAAAAAAATCTGTAATGTTGGAAAATTACAAAATTTTGTTTAAAAATATTTTACATTCATTTTCGAAATTTGAAATGTTTTGAAATATTTTCAATTTTCTCTTAGAATTCATATTTTACAATAATTTTTTTTTTTTTCTCTTGAAATTTTAAAAATTTCTTAAAAAGCTTATTTTTTTAAATATTCAAAAATATACTTCAAACAAAATTTTGAAATGTGTAAAAGTTTTAAATTATTTAAAAATATAAACCTACTAAAGTTCTCTTAAAAGTACTGGAATTTTTCCTAAAATTTTGTAATTTTGCAAAATAAAAACATGTTTGCTTTAAAACATTTTGCACTGTTTTTTGAAATCTTTCCAAATTTTAAATTATTTTTGAATCAGTTCAAAACTTCTAAATATATTTTAAAATGAGTCGATTAAACAAAATAATTCTGCACATACTTCTAAACTTTCTAAATATCTTTACAGATAATTCGAAGTTTTCCTAGAATTTGTTAAGAAATTCTTTTAAATAAAAAAATGATCAATACTTAAAATTAATCTTTTTAAATAAAACCTAAGCCATTAAAAACTTTCCCAGAAATCTTATTGTCGGTATATTTTTAAATATTCTCTGAAAATTATTTCTCTAAAAAAAAAATATTTTTAAATTTTCTCAGGATTTTTAGGAAAAAATTTATTCTCATGAAATCTTTCGTAATTAAAAAAAACTTCTGTTTCGAAATTTCGAGTAAATTATGTAACAAAAAGGAATTATGTAAAAACTTCGTTATATATTAGTTTTTAGGTAAACACTTTTTTGTTCGATTAAATATAAAAAATAAGGTATCACAAATAAGGTATATTTTAATTATAGTTCGAGTATTTCTTAATTTTTGTTCCAATAGTAGAAATTGTTGCCAATAAGATAAGTTCTTCCTGAAAGTTTTATGATTTAAAAAAATTTTAGGGATGAATTTGACTTCTTAATTTCAACTTTATCATAAAATCGCAACTTTAATGGTGTTAATAGCAACCTGAAAAAATTGTTTTCGTAGCGAAGAAAATTTGAGGATCACATCACCCCTGATAAAAAATTTCCTGTATTTTATAATACGGGATAGTTAAAATGGTAGAAATAAAAATATAATGAGTCAAATTTTCGAAATAAAAACATCCATAGCGACCTCTAAATATTTTTTAACAAATCTGGCAAAAATAATCACCAAAATAATGAAATTTCCGAGTGAAGGTTTCAGAAACTCTAAAAAATCCTCAAATATTGAGAAATTAACTCAGTTTGATTTGTCGCGATTTGTTCGCTTAAATTTTTCCTGGATTCCTTTTGATTTTCTTTAATCTGAGAAAATTTAATTTCCAACAGGCCACAAGAAATCATAGTCTTCATAGTCGGTGGGACGACTTACGAGGAGAGTTTAGCTGTTTACAATTTAAATCGTCAGAACCCGGATACAAAAATTATTCTGGGCGGCACGACAATTCACAATTTCGAGAGTTTTTCCGACGAAATTCAGTCGGCAACGACTGGCATAATTCAAAGGTACAGACCTAGACATCACTGAAGGCATTAAAAGGTGCATTTGTAACAGAGTTATTTATTTGTAAAATATGTAATTGTAACATTATGTGTTGTGTACAAAAATTATGGGTCGTGCCAATTGTTTTCAGTGATTGTATACTTAGGAAAATTATTGTAAGAAGCACTCGATTAGCACGACTTTTAGGTGCAGTCTTTACATAAAAAGTGTAATTCAATGTAAAGAAAGTCTTCTGATTTGAACGAAAATTTATTGCCCTAAATTTCGAGGCAAAAATTAGAGACTAGATCGAATGTTATTCTTCCTCAAATTCTTCCTCGTAGAAATCCTGGTTATTAAGGGTATACTCAGCGGATATATCATCAATTTCATCATCTTTTATCGGGACCTTCAACAAATACAAATTTTAGTTAATTCTCAGGGTGTCTACTCAAAGCCCGGATGAAAATTCCCTGACAATTCCAGACTTTTTCCAGCTATCTCAAGATTTTTCCAGGAATAATTTTTCATAGTAGAGAGCCATTCAAGTATTTCGAATTTTTTAAACAATCTACTCGGAATATGTACACAATTTCGCGAATTTATTATAAATAATCGTTTTTTTCAGTCCTTGTAAATATCTAAATGTGTAAAAATTCATGTGTAAAATTAATAACTGTTTTTTCATTTGTGAAAGTAAATTTACTACAGGATAAGTAAAAGTAAAAGTTCCTAAAGTCCATGAATATGAATAATAATTGAAATAAATTTATATTTTATATTTATATACTTCAAATTCAGTACATATTTAACAGAGGAAATAATATTTCTCACGAAAATAGGGAAATATATTCTTTTGAGTTAATTTAATATGAATACTATATTAAATTATATTAAAAACGCTTGAAATTCCTAAAATTTCAAGTAAAAACATTACATTTTGAAGAACATACATGAATTTTTAAACAAATAGTTAAAATTTCAAGCAAAGTGATGAATTTTAAAATAAAAATTATGAATCTTCAACTGAATTATTTGAATTTTAAACAAAAGCGATTAATTTCCAACAAAGAAGATTAATTTTCTACTCTAAAAGAGCAATTTTCAAGGAAATACATGAATTTTCAACCAAATAGTTGAATTTTCAACTTACGTGATGAATTTTTCAATAAAATTATGAATCTTCAAGTGAAATAGTTGCATTTTAAACCAAAAAGACGAATTTTTAACTGGAATAGTTGAATTTTCTACCAAAAAGATACATTTTCAACCAAAAAGATGAATTTTTAACGAAAAAGGTAAGTTTTCTATTAAAAAGACAAATTTTCAACAAAATACATGAATTTTCCACCAAATTGTTGAATTTTCAACTAAAAAAGATCAAATTTCAACCAAAAATGGAATAGTTAAATTTTCAGTTAAAATAAAATGTTTCAATGTAAAAAAATGAATTTTTAAGAAAATAGTAAACTTTTCAACCAAACTGATGAATTTTAAAATAATATTATGAATTTTCAACTGAAATATTTGAATTTTGATACAAAAACGATTAATTTTCTACCAAAAAAAGGAATTTTCAACTGAAAAGGATAAATTTTTTACCGAGTAGTTGAATTTTCTACTAAAAAAAGATTAAATTGCAACCAAAAATGGAATAGTTAAATTTTCAATTAAAAAAAAGTATAACATAAAAAAAATGAATTTTCAACAAAATAGTAAACTTTTCAACCAATGTGATGAATTTAAAAATAAAATTCTGAATCTTTAAGCAAGAAGATTAAGTTTCTACTAAAAAAGAATTTCCAACCAAATAGTTGAATTTTCAACGTAAGAGGGATCAATTTTTAACCAAAAATGAAGTAGTTAAATTTTCAGTCAAACAAATTAAGTTTCAACAAAAAAAAAAAAACAAAGAAACGAATTTTCAAATACAAAAAAAAGTTAAATTTTAAACTAAAGTGATGAGTTTTCAACTATAATTATGAACCTTTAACTGAAACAGTTGAATTTTTAACCAAAAAGATTACGGTCCTCTCTAAATTATGAGCCCTGAGTCAATTTTGGGTTCTCTGTCAATTTTAGGTCCTATTTAAATTCCATATTCTATTTAAATTTTGAGCCCTATGTCTATTTCTGGGCCCATATCGATGTTGGGCCCTATATCAAATTTGGTTCCTGTGTCTATTTTGGCCCAATTCCAAATTTTGGCCTTATATCAATTTTGTGCTCCATGTCTATTTTGAGCCCTGTGCCTATTTCGGGCCTTGTGTAATTTTCGGACCTCGGGTAAATGTTGGGTCCTCTGTCAACTTTGGATCCTGTGACAATTTTAGGCCCCATTTCAATTTGAACCCTATGCCAAATTTAGACCCTATGGAAATTTTGGGCCCTATGTAAATTCTGGGTCCTCTGTCAATGTGGGCACTATGCAAATTTTGTTTTGTCTGTCGATTTTGGGTCCTATGCCAATTTAAAGCCCCATTTCAATTTTAAGCTGTATGTCTATTTTAGGGCTCATATAAATTTTGAGCCCTATATCAAAATTGGGTCCTGTGTCTATTTTGGGCCCTATGCTGAATTTGGGCTCTATGTCAATTTTGGGCTTCATGTCTATTTTGGGACCTATGTCTATTTCGGGCCTCATATCAATTTTAGGCCCCATGCTTAATTTAGGCCGCATTTCAATTTTTGGACCTACGTCGATTTTGGATCCTATGTCAGTGTTGGGCTCTGTGTACGAATTTTCAACAAAAAGCATGAATTTTCCACCAGAAAAGATCAATTTTCAATTTAAAATATAAAAATTTAACAAAAAACAGAATACTTAAATTTTTGGTGAAGAAAATTAATTCGCAAAAAAAAATTTAGCAAAAAAGTTAAATTTTTAAATAAAGAAATCCATATTCAAAAATTAGTCAAACTAAGCGCCAAGTGCCTGAAAGGAAGGGTTTCATTCAAATCTTAATAGAGCCTTGAAAAAATATATTTTCTAATTTTGTAACAAACTTTTTTTGCAAAAAAAGTTATGCAAAGAAATTTCATGAAAATAAAATTATGGAAAGAAATTTTATGAAAATAAAAATTTTTGTGTATTGTTGCAAAGAAAATTTTTCAGACAAAAATTGTTAAATAGAAATTGGTAAACAAAAATTTGCTGAAGCAAAATTTCTGAATAATGTTTTTTGTAAATTATGTAAAAAAACTTCGAAAAAAATTTGGTTTAAAGACATTTCTTTGAAAAAACACATATGGGTTTCAGCCAGGGGCTGCAAAATCGTAGAAAGTTGACTTTTTAACCAAGAAGATTAAGTTTTTACAAAAAAGTTGAAGTATCAGGAAAATACATAAATTTTCTACCAAAAAAAAAAGATTTTCAACAGAATATTTTAATTTTAAACTTAAAAAGATGAATTTTCAACAAAAAATACAATAGATTGATTTTTAGTTGAAAAATGAGTTTATAACTGTAAAGAAAACAATTATTTAACAAACTAGTTCACTTTTCAATCAAATAGATGAATTTTCAACAAAAAAAGGCATAATTAAATTTTCAGTTAGCAAAATAAATTTCTAGCCGAAAATAAAACGATTTTTTCATAAAACGTTCGAATTTACAATCAAAAAGATAAATTTCGAACCATACCGTTCGATTTTCAACTAAGAAAGATAATTTTTCAACAAAAAATGGAATGGTTAAATTTTCAGTTAAAAAATTAATTTTCACCACAAATGAAACGAATAAAAAAACATTATTTTCAACAAAATGCATGAATTTTCAAACCGATTCCTTGAATTTTATTCTAAACACAATAAATTTTCAACCTTATAGTGGAATTTGAAAATAAAAAAAAATACATTTTTGATAAAAAATGCAATAGTTAAATTTTCAGTTAAAAGAAATATAAATTTTTTGAAGAAAATGAAACGATTTTTCAACCAAATAGTTAAATTTTTTATTAAAGAGATGAATCTTTGACAAAAAATAAATGATTTTTTATCAAATTGGTTCAACTTTAAAGTAAGTAGTTGAATTTTTGACCAAACGTTGATTTTTTAAAAAAGAAGATTCATTTTCCACTGGAGAAGAAGGAATCATCAACAAAATAAATAAATTCTCAACCAGGAAAGATCAGTTTTCAATTTGAAATATAAATTTTCAACACAACACGGAATAGTAATATTTTTAGTGAAGAAAATTAATTCTCAAAAAAAAAGGTTCAGCGAAAAAGTTTAATTTTTTAATAAAGAGATGAATATTCAAGGAAAGACTTCCAAATTCAACCAAAGAGCTAAATTTTTATCCAGAAAGTGAATTTTTTAACCATGAAGATTCATTTTCTACAACCAATATGAAATATCACCAAAAGAAATAAATTTTTTATCAGAAAGATAAATTTTCAACCAAGTATTTGAATCTTAATCTTCAAAAGATAAATTTCAAATAAAAAATACAACAGATTAATTTTCAGATAAAAAACTAATTTTTAAGCGAAAATAAAACAATTATTCAACAAAATAGCTCAATTTTCAATCAAAGTGATGAATTTTTAACCACAATGTTGAATTGAAAAAAAAGATGACTTTCCGACAAAAAACGGAACAGTTTAATATTTATTTCGAAAAATTAATTTCTAACCGAAAATGATACGATTTTTCAAAAAAAGTGTTCAATTTCCAATCAGGAAGATGAATTTCCAACCATATAGTTGAGTTTTTAACTAAAAAAGATCAATTTTTAACAAAAAAATGGAAGAGTTAAATTTTTAGTTAAAAAAATTAATTTTCGACCGGAAATGAAACGATTGAAACAACATTATTATTAACAAAATAAATGCATTTTTAAAGCAATTCCTTGAATTTATTTTGAGAAACGGTAAATTTTCAACCATATGGTGAAATTTAAAAATTAGAAAGATAAATTATCAAGAAAAAATGCAATAGTTAAATTTTCAGATGAAAAAAAAAGATATTTTCTACCGAAAATAAAATGATCTTTAAACAAAATAGTGACATTTTAGAACAAAGAGATGAATCTTTGGAAACAACAAAATTAATTTTTCTGAAATTTGTTCAATTTTAAACTAAGTAGTTGAATTTTTTAGCAAACATTTGATTTCACAACAAAGAAGATAAATTTTCTACTCATTGAAAAGGAAATATCAACAAAATATATCAGTTTTCAACCAAATAGTTAAACCAACAGCTAAATTTGTAGTAAAAAAATTAATTTTCAACCACAAATAAAGCGATTAAAAGATAAAAGTATTATCAACATTATCATCGAATAAAAAAAATTATCTAGAGAACTTAATTAAAAATATTATCATACTTGTATAAAATAGTTTCAACTCACTATTCATTGTTTAATCAAAAGTTATATGAATTTAAATTTATTTTTCATAATAAACAAAATCAGATCAGCTTGGATGAAAATAAAATAAAATTAATATTAGTAAAAAATATTAATAACATGAAATATTAAAATAAAAAATGAAGAAGAAGAAAAGATTAGGATCAGGTTAGATGAAAATAATTTTTAACTTACTAATATCAATCAATATTCATATTGATTAATATTATATTTATATATTAATATTTATGTTTCTGTCCATTTGAAAATATGTAACAAGCAGACAATAATTATGAAACTCATGTAATGTTACTTTTACAAATTTCTCCTTGATCTCACTCAAGATCTTGTTAAATCCAAGAAAAGATCCAACAACTTCACCTTTTCAACTTTCTACCTTGTATATGGAATTGAGGTTCGATCAAACATTTCCGCTTTGAAATTTGTCGATATGTCATGGAAAAAAAAATACAAAGTAAAATTACATATGTTATAAATCTCTATTCAGGAAAAATGTTTAGTCCAGTAACTTTGCAAAATAATTTACAAAGGTTTTTGTTAATAATAAATTAGAAACAAATTTCCAAATCATTCTCGGACAGCTTCTCATATACATTATATGGGTGATTCTAAATTTAATGATTTCAAATAAAAATTCAATTCTAAAGATGCATGAACAAAAATTCCGAATTTTTTTAATATTTAAGAGTTTTTAATTGAAAATTTTCGAAATTAAAGAAATTTCAAATACAATTCATGAAAATTGCAATATTTTTAATTTGAAAACCTAAAACTTCTATAATTTTTCATGGTGAATTAGCAAAATAAAAAATTCTTCAATTTTAAACTTTTAAAATTCAAATTTTTAAAATTTCAAAAATTTACAATGAAAAATGCTTAAATTAAAAAAAAAATAGAATTGGAATTTATTTATTTGTCAAGATTTATATTTTAAAGTTATTAAACGTTTTTTTTTTTTTGAATAATACAATTTTGCAGATTTAAAATTGAAAACTGTCCAATTTTATCGATTTGCAATTCAACATTCTTCAATTCTCAAGATTTACAAATGAAGATTCATTAACTAATTATGTTTATAATTTGAAATGGTGTGATTTTGAACGTTTTTTTTTCTGAACATGTTACATTTTTAAAATTTACAATGAAAAATTCTTAAATTTTTGTGATTGAAGAACTTCACTATTTATTATGTATAACACAAAATGATTTAATTTTGAATGCTTTTTCAGGATAGTTCCATTCTCAAGATTTAAAATTGGAAAATATTCAATTGCGAAGACATAAAATATAAATTTATTCTGTTTTAAAGATGTATAAATAAAAATTCTTAAATTTTATCAAGACTGACAAGTTCTTGATTATCAATCTTTTAAAGTAATGAAAATTCAAATGTGAATCATAAAAATTACAAAGTTTTTAATTCTCAAACTTAAAATTTGTATAATTTTTAATTTGAAAAACTGAAAACTCTTCAATTTTAAAGATTAAAAATTCAAAGAACTACAATTTGCAAAAGTTACAATAAAAATCCTTGAATTTTGAAAAAATAGAACTAGAAATTATTCAATTTTTAAAATTTATATTTCAAAGGTATGGTACGTTTTTTTCTCTAGTTCAATTTTAAAGATTTACATTTAAAATACTCTCTACATTTTATGGATACGATATAAAACATTTGTTTTAATTTTTAAAGTTTGCAAAAAACTGCAACGAACCAGCATTATTCTAAGATAATATTGTTATGAGAATAATAATTCGTTTAAACAATTATTTCTGTCAAAGGTAATCTATTATTGTCTCGCTCTGACTGAAGAATTGAAAAAAAATTTAAAAATTCGACAAAGCACGAAATCTTAACTCTGTTCTCGAACAAAATTGCTAAAAGAAATGAATAATTACTTAAACAATTTATTTAAACAATTTAGCAAAAACCAATGTTTCACCTATTGGTTTTCGAAAAATATAAGGTTTTTCAAAGATTTTAAGGGACGACTGAAAAATCCGCAAAAATAAAATTCCCGAAACTGCAATTTCCAAATTGGAAAATTCCCAAATAATAAAATTCCCGAAATTTCAAGATCCCGAATTGGAAAATTCCCGACAAAAAATTGCCGAATTATGAAATATCCGAAGTAGAAAATTTCCGAATTATAAAATTCCTGAATTTAAACAACAAAAAATTTTTTTTAATCGATACATATTATTTATATATTTAAAATAAAGGAATCAAATATTTTTATTAAAGAAATAAAGTTTGTTAATGTTTAGAGTTCTCAAAAATTATTTTTTCAACTTGAAATAACAGCAATTAAAAAAATGTATGTGTGGATGAATAATTTCGTTTGAAAATGTGCATCGTATTTGAAAAAATTACGAAAAACGTTCTCAATAATCGAATTTTTAGTTAAAAAAAAAAAATAAAAATAAACTCAGAGATAAATCAATGTTGAGTTGAATCCTGCAAAGTTTGTTCGCATGTGTGTTTAAATTTATTTTCAATACAATTTTTATAGATTCATTGTTATTTTTAATTTAAAAAATAATGTTAAAAAACTATTACCTTTAAAATTTTTTTGTTTATAAAAATATTTGATTATTGTATTTTCAATAAATATACACTATCTATTAAAAAACTATTCCTTCAATTGTTTCAACTCGGGAATTTCCTAGTTCGAATATTTTATAATTCGGCAATTTTCTGTCGGAATTTTTTGTTATCCACGAATTTTCCAATTCGGAATTTTGAAATTTCGGGAATTTTCCAATCCGGAAATTGTACACGTGACGGGAATTTCATTTTTCTGAATTTTTCAGGCGTCCCTTAAAATCTTCGAAAATTTTTGGATTCTCCGGATCTTGAGAATGAACTGAAAACCAGTTCGAAACTGAGTTTCTATTTAATACTTAACTTTTATAAAATTTCTATCAAAATTTCTCTTTAGATAAATTTTGAATATTTCAAAATGTATAAATTAGTAACAATAATTTAAAAAATTAAAAAATGTTACAATAAATGATATGATATTTTTTATTTACTATATACTAATTTTATTTTTTAACATAATGCTCAGATTATATTTAACACCATCCACGTACCACTTGAACATGTTAAAATATAACTAATTTTAATTATTAATAATAAATAAAGATGGTACTTTTTAACATTTCAAATAAGCGCGCGATCAGTTGTTTCGAAAATAATATACAAGGACAGTAATACTGGAAGAGAAAGAGAAAGAAAAAAATTGAGCCGCCGGGTGCAATAACCAGCCCGACGCGTAAAAGTATTGTCCGCTCGTCTCAAAAAAAGAAAATTTTCAAATTCTAAACATCAATTTTTTGAAAATTTAGAATTGCACAGAATAAGGAAATGAAACTTTTTCCTCCTAGAATTTTTTTTGTCGAACGTTTTTTTTTAATAACAAAAACGAAGTATTGAAAAAAAGTTTTTCTCTGAATTAATTAAGTTATAAAACTCACTTTGTTCTAACTCAGCCAAATATAATTGCAATGAGTTCATATTTTCAAAATTTATTCAAAATACTTGAAAAAGTTAATAATCGTTTATTGTTTATAATTCTTCAATTGCAAAATGAGGTCAATCAATAATTGTATTTTCTTGGTTTCAACCGTAAAAAGTATATGGGTAACTTCGAGTGTCGAACAACTTCCAGTGAGTGATTTGTTTATCAATGTTTAATAAAGTTTTTTAGAAAATCTAATATCGATACGTTGAAAATTTACTGAGATATTCAGATTTGGAAAAAGTACTCGACGCCTGCCCGCGCTGTTAGCTAATGCGTCGCGAGGACTGCGCTATCAGACAGCGTTCTCAAAGCGGGCGAACGTCGAGTACTTTTTCCAAATCTGAATATCTCAGTAAATTTTCAACGTATCGATATCAGATTTTCCAAAAAAACTTGATTCAAAATTGATAAATAAATCGCTCACTGGAAGTTATTTGACAGTCGAAGTTACCTAGATACTTTTTTACCGGCGAAACAAAGAAAAAACAATTATCGATTGACCTCCTTTTGCAATTGAAGATTATCAAACAATAAACGATTGTCAACTTTTTCATGATTTCCTAGGCATCGCTAGGGTATTTTGGATATCTGCTGCAAATATGAACTTATTTCAATAATATTTGGCCGAGTTAGAACGATTTAGGTTTTAAAAATTAATTAAATCAGAGAGAAACATTTTTTAATATTTCGTTTTTATTATTATAAATAAAACGTTTGAAAAGCAAAATTCCAATAGGAAAAAGTTTCATTTCCTTCTTTTGTACAATTCTACATTTTCAAAAAATTGATTTTTCGATTTTGAAAATTTTATTTTTT
>JAABKJ010007545.1:296803983-297080836 GCA_011634705.1 Andricus grossulariae
AAGTTATATTTTCCACTAAAGAAATGAATTTCCAACCATAAAGGTGAATTAGTGACACAAAAGATTTATATTCTACCATAAAAGACAAAGTTTCAACAAAATACAGAAATTTTCAACGAAATAGCTGAATTCTTAAGTAAAGTACTTAATTTTTAACTAAAATTATGAATCTTCAAAACAAAAAAATTTAACCCATGGTTGAACTTTCAACCCAAAATATGAATTTTCTACCAAAAAAAGAGAAAAATTCAATAAAATAGATGAATTTTTAACGAAATAGTTAAATTTTCAACCGAACAGATGAATTTTCAACCAAGAGTATTATATGCCTATTACAGAAATAAATTTTCGACAAAAAAAAGAATGGTTAAATTTTGAGTTAAAAAGATTAATTTTCAGTTAAAAAATTAATTATCAATGAAAAGAACTAATTTTCAATTCAAGAAATGAATTTTCGCTCAAAGAGCATAATTTTCAACCAAAAAAGATGAATTTTTAACAAAATATATGAATTTTCAACCAAATAGCTAAATTTTTAAGTAAATTACTTAATTTTCAACTAAAATAATGAATCTTCAAGAAAAAAAAAAGAAATTTTCAGCCCATAGTTGAATTTTCAACCCAAAATATGAATTTTCTACAAAAAAAAGACAAATTTTCAATAAAATAGATGAATTTTCAACAAAATAGTTAAATTTTCAACCAAACAGATGAATTCTCAACCAAAAGGACTATATGCCTATTACAGAAATAAATTTTCGACAAAAAAAAAGTTAAATTTTCAGTGAGAAGAATTAATTTTCTGTTGAAAAATTAATTTTCAATGAAAAGAACTAATTTTCAATCCAACAAATGAATTTTCGCCCAAAAAGTATAATTTTCAACTAAAAAAGATTAATTTTCAACAAAATACATGAATTTTCAACCAAATAACTGAATTTTCAACTCGAGAAGATTTATGTTCAACCAAACACGAAATAGTTAAATTTTCAGTTTAAGAAATTAATTTTCAATTAACAAGCGGATTTTTAACATAATAGTTTTAACCCAATAGTTGAATTTTCTAACCATAAGATGAATTTTCTACCAAAAGATGAATTTTGAAATAGATGAATTTTCTGCCAAGAAGATTTAATGTCTATCAAAAAAGACAAATTTTCGACAAAAAATGGAATAGTTAAATTTTCAGTTAATAATTATGATAATTAAAAAAACTGAGTTTCAATCGAAGGAATGAATTTTCAACCAAAAATATTAATTTTCTACCAAAAAAGATTAATTTTCGACAAAATAAATGAATTCCCAAACAAGTTTTGAATTTTTAAAGGAAGTTTTAATCTACTATTCAATTTTTCCACCAAATAAATGAATTTTCAAAAAAAAAAAAAATAATTTTCTATCAAAAAAGATTGATTTTCAACAAAATACATGAAATCCCAACCAAATTTTGAATTTTTAAAGGAATTTTCAACCTAATAGTTAAATTTTCCACCAAAGACATGAATTTTCTAAAAAAAAGGTGAATTAGTACAAGAAGATTAATATTCTACCACAAAAGACAAATTTTCAACAAAATACAGAAATTTTCAACCAAATAGCTAAATTTTCAACTGAAGAAGATTAATGTTAAACCAAACAGGGAATAGTTTAAGAAATAAATTTAGAACAAAAATTTGTTAACAAAATAGTCAAATTTGGAACACAAAAAAGTGTCTTCAACTAAAATAAAGAATCATCAACCGAAAAAATGAATTATAAACAAAGCATTTCTACTTTCAACAAAGTAATTAAACTTTGAACCAAGAAAGGTTTTTTCTCTCAAGCGTCAACTTTCGAAGTGAAAGAGAAGCTCAAATTTTTAATACAACTAGAAAAAATTAACCGTTTGTGGTAAGATTGGACTTTCAAAACTATTATTTGAGTATAAGTAATGCAATGAAAATATATAAAAATGGTTATTTTTCATTTATTGTAAAAATACCATTTTGGCAGTTAATTAACAATAAAGTTACTTAACTGTGCTCGTTTCAAATATAAATTGAAATACGGCTGTATGCGCCTCTCTTGATCAAATAAAATATTACATTACAGATTTTTCTCAGTTTCATCATGCCTGTTACATTTTTCTTATTGTTGAACTTTATAAAAATTATGATATACAAATAAAATAATTTGATATACATCTATGTTAGAAATATGTCCAGAAAATGTGGTAAATGGAATCTTATAGAAAATTCTAATCAAATTCAAATAGTCGAAAATATAATTCTACTTTGATGAATAGCTCATCTGCAAATGCCTTGAAAATGTATCATGAAAATAATTATTCAATCAATACTTAATTTTAATTGTTTGGTATGACCTACATAATCCTTTAAAGTAAGCTCATAAGATGATCTTATAAAATTTTCAAGTAAAAATATTCCATAGATTATTTTTTCAAACAATTTTCGTCGCTATTGTGTAGATCACCCCAAAAGTGTGTCAAGTAATGGTTAATGTTAACAAACTAATAAAAAGAATTGCAACTAAATAAATAAAATGGTGTCATTCATATTAAATTTACTGTAATGTTTTCGCTACAGTAAAGAAACTTCTGTAGATCATACACAACGTTTCCAAATCATATAAGATTTTCCGTAAAATTTATAACAAAATGTTGGAAAATGGATCGATTTTTCAAAGAAAAGGTAATTAGTGCGCGCGTGGCGCGCACAATGTTCTAGTTTTTACACATTTCTAATCACTCTTTCTACTGGGAATATATTGATTGCATTTTATTCACTGTAAAATGTTAATAAATTTTTTTATTATCTCAGATGTGACTGTATCTCTTAGATCATCGAGAAGTCCCATGTGCAATATTTTACACCCACTTTACTGTGCTTGCATGCATCAAGGCAGACGATCAGACATTGAAGCTTCAAAAATGTCTCGTTTGTATCAACAAGCTGCTGAAGCTTTAGTAACTTCAGGGAGGTAAACAAAAATAATTTTTCATATATATTTTTTTATATTATTATTATTATTTCCCTTTATATATATATTTCTCAAATATATATTCATATACTCGAAAATTTGATAAAATAAAATTATTTCCATACTCAAATGGAATTTGACAAAAATATGCTACTTAATTCACAACAAAACCAGAGTGTCTACTCGACGCACAATTGGTTGAAATCAAAAACCGAGATTCAAAATGATATTTAGAACGCAATTGATCATTGACCGATTTTAGATTTTTTTTAATTTAGACTCCATTTTTCAGAAAATGGTGAGGGTAGATTTTTTTAAATTTAATTAAAGTGTTTATGCAAGTAGCCGAAAAAGTATTAATTATTTTAAATTTCATTTTTTATATCCTAGAAATAGTACATTAATAACCGAGTGGGGAAACTAGAATATTACCAACGAGAATATAATAATATAATATAATAATATTATGTATATTCTCAATAATAATAATTATTATTACTTATATTATTATATATAATATAACATAATTATAACTGTTTGTTATAAACAAATAGTGTCACAAATATTCGACTTCAAAGTATATTTCTGCTCTGAAATTGCTTGGTAATTATATTACCAATGATGTTTTCCGAAAAAATTTTACCTTTCATGAATATTAGTTTATTTTATGAGAAAATTATATAAACAAATGCACATTTTAGCTGTGTTTGAGCGAAAAGAAATCGTTTTTTATTCTGACCTTGCTAAAATTATATTGCTAATGATGTTTTCTGAAAAAATGTCACTATGCATTAATATTTGTTTATTTTATAAACATATTCACATATAAGGCGTTTTTAAGTTACGAAAAATCGTTATTTCTTCTGAGATTGCTGAAATTATATTTCCAATAAGGTTTTCTAAAAAACTTTTGCAATGCATCGATACTTGTTTATCATATGAACAATTTATATAAAAAAATGCACATTTTGGGCGTTCTTAAGCAAAACAAATCGTGTCTTCTTCTGACCTTGCTGAAATTATATTGCGAATGATGTTTTCTGAAGAAAAAAATTCTGTGCAATAATATTTGTTTATTTTATAAACAAATTATATATACAAATGTAAATTTTAGGCATATGTAAACAAAAAGGGAGTGTTTTTCATCATATTTATGTTGATATAACAGAATAATAACGTTATTCTCATATTTTTATATGTCCCTTTGTTTAATTCATTATTGTCGAGGTAATTTGAGAAAAACAAACAAATAACTGAATAAGCAAATTTAAATTGTTTATAAGTTTTATAAATTCTACTTCCGGCAAGAGTTCATGTAAAAAACATTTCCAACATAATTTCAACAAGACTAAAAGAGAGAAAATTGTTCTTATACTTATAAACGCCTGCAATGTGTATTTTTTATATAATTTTTTTTATGAATTTTACTAATTTAATTCCATTACAAAATTTTATCAAAGAACATTATTCGCAATATAATTTTAACAGGAGTATATGAAGGAGCGAATTTTTCTGCGTATAAACGCCTAAAATGTGCATTTGTTTATCTAATTTGTTTATAAAATGAACAAATAGTAAGGCATAAAAACATTACATCTAAAAAATTCATTGTCAATACAGTTTAAGAAATAATACAAGAAAAAACGATTTTATTTCGCTTAAAAACGCCTAAAATGTGAATTTGTTTATACAGTTTATTTATATGATAAACGAGTATTAATTTATAGCAAAATTATTCCAGAAGACAAGCAATTTTAGAGCAGTAATATACTTTGAAGACGAATATCCCCTAATGTCGATTGTTTGTTGATAATATTTGTTTATAACAATTAACTTCACAAGTTAACATTTTTTCTTTTTTTTTCTTATACCTATGTGCATTGAATCCATTTACGGGAAGTATAAGAAAAATTTTGTCTAGGAGATAAAAAAATAAATTTAAAAAATCGACACTTTTTTCGCTGTTTGCGTTAACGTAAAAATTAAATTAACAAACAAATAAAAAATCTACTCTCATCATTTTCTGAAAAACATAGCCCTGAATTAAAAAAAATCTGATTTCACCTATTTCACATGTTTTTGCTTTTTTGATTTAAAAAAAATTACTTTTTTGGATCAGTATAACGTACAGCCCACAGATATTGACTGATTGGGACGAACAATTTTTTTTTAAAACTGATAAAATTTGAAAACAGTTTTCAAGCCTGATTTTTTATTTAATTTTTCAATTTTTCGTATAAATAAAGCAATGTCATGAAAAAATGTCATTTTTTTATTTGACGTTCCCGGTGCTCGTCAATAATAGGAAAATTTTTGTAATTGCCGACGTTTCATAAATTGATATTAGATAAAGACATTTCATCGTTATACAATAAACAAACAAAATTTGTTGAAAATATTTCCTATAATTTTCAATAATTTTATGTTCTTTTAAGATACAAATTTAATAAATAAATGCATTATTCAGGCATTTGGCGACAGAAAAATTCTTGTTTCTATATCACTTTTTTTTTAATTTGGAACCTCACGCTAATTTGAGGAAAATTCATCATTTGTTGATAACTTCCATGATTATTTAAACAAATTTGATAAACGAATGCACTGTCCAGGCATTTGTCGACGGAAAAATAAGTTTTTTTCACTGCCAGTCCTTTTAATTGGGAACCTCTTAATAATTGTAGCAACATTTATAATTAGTTGATAAATTGTATGTTTTTCAAATAAATTTAATAAACAAATGCATTTTCGGGCATTTTTGTCGAGAAAACATTTGTTTTTTCAATCTCATTTCATGATCTAGTAGAATTACCTTTATCTTCCACTTTTGTCTATGCATATTTTAAGAAAATTTGTTTAAAAAAACATGAAATTGATCAACAAATTATAAATTTTGCTGAAATTATCATGAAGCTCCCAATTAAAAGGACTTACATAGAAAAAAAAATGTTCCGTCGAAAAATGTCCGAATAATGCATTTTTTGATTGAATTTGTTTTAAAAAATACATAAAACTAATCATAATCCACTAAGTATAAATTTAGCGGAAATTGACGTAAAATTCCCAATTAAAAAGACTGATATCGAAATAATCAATTTTTTCCATCGAAAGATGACCAAATAATGGATTTTTTTATCATATTTGTTTTAAAAATCATAAAATTGATCAAGAAATTATTAATTTAGCTGAAATGATCACGAGGTTCCTAATTAAGAAAAATGACATAGAAAAAAAATAATTTTTCTGACAACAAATGCCTGAATAATGCAATTATTTATTAAATTTGTTATAATATTAACAAAAATATTCTAAAGACAAGTTTTCTTCTTCATAATATTGTTTTCGTCCAAATTTCTTGCAATAAATATTGGAAAAACGTAATATTATTGAAAATTATGAAATAACTGTCAAAAAATAATTTTTTTATACAAAATTTTTTTGTTTATTGCATCATGATGGAATATCTTCAAGTATTACGAATCTATGAAACGTAGGCGATTACAATAATTTTTCTATTATTGACAATCACCGGGAACGTCAAATAGAAAAAATCGCAATTTTTTCGTCACATTTGTTTATTCATAAACATATTATATTTATTTACAATATTTTCTATTATAATTCAAAAATATAGTAACTCGCTATTTCTAATTATATTATATATATTCATTATATTATTATATTATTTATATTATATTATATCAGAATTATATTTATTTACAACATTTTCTATTATTATTCAGAAATATATTTTAACTCCTTATTTGTAAAATTTCGAATATGGAAGCTTCAAATGTTGGTAAATTTTCATTTCCAGACAAAAAAGGAATTTTTAAATTAAAATAAATTCGTATTTCAGACAAAAAATTTCCCAAATTTGATGATTTCTGATTCGGAACAGAGAATTTTGAAAACAAAATTATAAATCTGAATTTGAACTAGGATTTTTGATAAATTCCCTTCTTCTAAATTAAATATTCCTTGTTCCAAGTCTAAAATTTGGAAACTTCAAATTCTGGAAAATTATTATTTGCAAAAAAAACAAGGAATTTTCAAATTTAAACATACTAGGATTTGGGACAAGAAATTTCCCAAATTTGACGAATTCTGATTCGGAACAGAGAATTTTCGTAAAAGAATTATAAATCTGAATTAAAAGAGCAATAATGCAATAGTTAAATATTTATTACAAAAAATTAATTTCCGAACAAAAAAAAACTCATTTGTTAAACAAACAAAATTGTTAAATTTTTATTTTTAAAAATTAATTTTATAAATCTGAATTTAAACAGTGATTTTTTATAAATTCCCTTTTTCTAAATCAAATATTCTCTGTCCCAAAGTCTAAATTATAATTCTCTTTTCCAAATGAAAATCATATTTATTTACAATATTTTCTATTATAATTTAGAAATATCGTAACTCACTATTTCTAAAATTTGGAAGATGGAAGCTTCGAAATTTTGGATAATTTTTACTCGCAAAAAAGGAATTTTTAAATTCAAATTAATGTTTAATAAAAAAACTTAATTTTGAACAAATAAAAAATTTCTACAAAATAGTTGAATTTTCAGCCCGAAAATATGCAATTGAACAAAAAAAAATTTCAACAAAATTGTTAAATTTACAGTTAAAAAATTAATTTTGAACAAACAAGTATTGAATTTTCATCCCTGAAAGATAAATTTTCAACGTAAACCAAACGGTTAAATTTTTAACCAAAAATTCAATTGTTAAATATTTATTACAAAAAATTAATTTCCAAAAAAAACAACCTAATTTTCAAAAAAAAAAACTAATATTCAACAAAAAAGTTAATTTTGAACCAAGCAGTTGAATTTTCAACCAAATTGTTAAATGTTTATTTGAAAAAAATTAATTTTATAAATCTGAATTTAAACAGGGATTTGTGATAAATTCCCTTCTTCTTAATTATATTAATTAATTAATTAATTCTCTGTACCAAAGTCTAAATTATAATTGTTCACGGAAATTCCCTGTTCCCAGTCAAAATTACATTTATTTTCAAAAATTCTCTGTTTGAAGTGAAAATTATATTTATTTATAATATTTTCTATTCTAATTCAGAAATGTAGTAACTCACTATTTCTAAAATTTGGAAGATGGAAGCTTCAAATTCTGGATAATTTTCATTTGCAAAAAAAAAGGAATTTTTAAATTCAAATTCGGATTTGGGACAAAGAATTTTTTAATTCTGACTTGGAACAGAGATTTTTTTTCAAATTCTTTTTTTACAACTCAGAATCAATATTATTTTTCAACATTTTCCACGTCAAAAAGGACCTGTTCCAAGACAAAATTATAATTCTTGGCGGAATTCTTTGTTCCAAACTCAAAATTAAAATATTACACGGTACTGAACTCAAAATTATAATTCTTCCCTAAAATTCGCTGCCTCAAAGTAAAAATTATAATTCTTCACAGAAATTCCCTGTGTTAAAGTCAAAATTATATTTTTTTACTGAAATTCCCTGCACGGAACTCAAAATTATAATTCTTTTAAAAAAATCACTGTTTCAAGTCAGAATTGTAATTTTTTTGGAAAATTCCCTTTTGCAAGTGAAAGTTATGATTTTTTTTTTACAAATTCTCGCTTCTAACTCAGGATTCCCGGTTTTTCCCGGTTTTCTCGATTTTCCGGTCAGATAGATATCCTGAAAATGTTTTTTGTTAAATTAATTCAATTTAAATAATTTATTTTCATCGGAATAATTTTTTTACAGATATGATACTACATCGGACTTTACTGTTGTCTTGCAACCCTTCATGAAATTATTTAATGCACCAAACTCTGATACCAGTTTGGCACCCCGATTGGATTCGACTTTTGTCACTCACGACTGTTTTCACTTCAGCCAAAAAGGACACGCACTTGGTATGATGAAATGTCTAAAAATGCAAAAAGAAAAAAAAATTCGACACCATAAAATTCTCGAAAAATAGAATTCACGGCACCGTAAAATTGCCGAAGAATAGTGATGCATTCGAGACGATTTCGAGAAAATTCGAGATTTTCTTGAAATATTCTCGAATGCATCGCTACCGAAGAAGAAATTATTTCAAATGGAAAAATCGCGAAATTATTAAATTTCCGACAATTTAAAATTTCACATTGGAAAAATCCCGAATAATAATATTCGAGACAATTTATAATATTACCCAATTTGAAAATTCCCGAATAATGATATTTCCGGCAGAAAATTGCCAAATTATAAAATATCCGACACAGAAAATTCCCGAATTCAAACAATTAAAAGAAATTTTTAAATAAAAATTATTTATTCATTAAAAATACAATAATGCAATCTTTGCGCAAAGAAAAGTTTTTTTATGTTCTGTTTTTTTAAATTATTGTTCGAACATCTCATTATTGTATTCCTAATAACTAAATAATATTTATTCAAAAACATTTTGTTTAGTTGGTTAAATTGGGAAATTTTCTAGTTTCGCGAATTTTGCAGTGACGGATATTTTATAATTCGGCAAATTTTCCTTCGGGAATTTGATTTTGTTTATGAATACGAATTTTCAACAAAATAGTTGAATTCTGGACCAAAAAATATTATTTTTTTATAAATGTTGGATTTTCGATAAAAAAAAGATGACATTTCTACCAAAAGAGGATAAATTTTCAAATAAAGGAAAAAAGAATTTTCAACAAGAGTTGAGTTTTTAAACAAGAAAAGATCTTTGAGTTAAAAAATAAAATAAATTTTATCCAAAATGCTGAATTATCAAGCAAAAAGACGAATGTTTAACCAGGAAGATTTAATTTCAACCAAAAATGCAATAATTAAATTTTTATTATAAAGAATTAATTTGCAAGAAAAGCAAAACTAATTTTCTGCAAGACCGTTGAATTCTCTTCTAAATTGTTGAATTTTTAAGTCAATAGGATGAGTTTTCTACAAAATAGTTGAATTTTCAATCCCGAAAATATGCATATTCAAGAACAACAAAATTTCCACGACATTGTTAAATTATAGTTGAAAAAATTAATTTTTGACAAAATTTTTAACCGCAAATACAATAGTTGAATTTTTATGACCAAAACTTAATCTTCAACAAAAAGAAACTTAATTTAAGGAAAAAAAAACTAATTTTCTACAAAAAAGTTGAATTTTCTAACAAATAGTTGAATTTTCTACGAACTTGATAAATTTTCCAGCCAATAAGACGAGTTTTCTACAAAACAATTAAATTTTCAATCCGAAATTATGCATCTCCAGGCAAAAAATTTCAACACAATTGTGAAATTTACAGTTAAAAAAATTAATTTTTAACAAATAGAAAACGAATTTTCAACCTTAAAAGATGAATTTTTCAACATATACTAAACAGTTAAATTTTTAACAAAAAATGTAGGGAATCTCAATGCGCAATGCCCTCTTTACGTCGGCTGATACCAATTGGTACCGAACCAAATCCTGCTCTGATCAGCCATGGTAATTTCGGGCTCCAGGATGTGATCGAATGGGTGGATTGGAGAGTAAGGACAAAGAAATAACAACACTGGATCAATTCCGGCGATAATGGAAAGAAGGAAGGATGAAAACCGAGAATAATAGGGTACCGAGCTCCACTTATTTACGCGGCCCTGGAATGTTAACCCAGCACCCCGTCATCGCAGCGGCCTTTTCACCAATAGAAACGGTGGAGAGAAGGAGGAGAAGGAACGCCGAGGCAGAGTCCCTGACCGTCGCAACTACGCTCGCTCTTCTCTGCCGACCAAAGCCGTATGAAATAGAACCGTTACGTTAAGACTTTTTCCTTATCTTTGTGAAGCAGTTTCAAGAGGAAAATATTAAAGACGCTTTCAACGAGTTTTCTCCATACTGCGGGTCGAGAAAATGATGTCACACGTGGTCGAGACGGAGACTCTCTGACTGGGCCTTCTTTTTCATTCAAGGTTTGTTTAAGTGAGGTAATCATAAATACCATTTTTTTTCAATGTCTCCCCCAATGGTGAATTTTGTGTGTAACTAGTGAACTGAGCCCCCAGTCCAGTTTTGCCCCGCCATGTATGACCCTTAAACTCTGACCATGTCGAGCATTTCGAATAATCCTATTTGTGCCACATATTGGGGCCCTGAGTTGTGTTTTATCCCGAAACCCGATCTTTAATTATGAGTGATTCCCCTTTCATGTGTTGCCCTAAGAGGCTGTAAAATTATTGAACTGAGCCCCCAGTCGAGTTTTTCACCAAATGTGCGTTAACGACAAAAAAATGTATCTCAATTTTGTTGTATCGAAGACTCATAATTTGAATTCTTTAGAGATGTCATTCGCTCAAGGGCTTTCCCCTTACCCCACCCCTTCTCGTATTTGAGATTTACGGAAATTTCGAGCGTCGAGAATTGTGTATAATTTTTAGTGTGTTACTGGACTACGTTGAGATTATTACTTTCTTATTTTTGGATTGATTTTGTCAGTCGAGAATTGTGTATAATTTTGAGTGTGTTATTGGACTATGTTGAGATTATTACTTTTTTATTTTTGAATTGATTTTGTTAGTCGAGAATTGTGTATAAATTTTGAGTGTGTTATTGGACTATGTTGAGATTATTACTTTCTTATTTTTTGATTGATTTTGTCAGAGTAATTTAAGTCATGATTATTGAAAAGT
This sequence comes from Andricus grossulariae, assembly GCA_011634705.1. Classification (NCBI taxonomy): domain Eukaryota; kingdom Metazoa; phylum Arthropoda; class Insecta; order Hymenoptera; family Cynipidae; genus Andricus; species Andricus grossulariae. The sequence goes on from JAABKJ010007545.1 coordinate 296,815,607, forward strand.
CATTCGGCAAAATCTGAGTGTACTATTGACCCATGTTAAGGTTACTAATCTTATTGAGATGATGATGCCACGTGATTGTTAATTATTAATTGAATTTGAAGTCAGCAGGGTTAGGCGAGCTAGGCGTGATTTCTCTAGAAACTAAAAATGTCAAGGTTTGGAACATAATGATGTGGATTATTGGGATTATTGTTGAGATTCAAAGGTCTAGATTATTTAATATTTTGTGGTGATTTTGATTTTGTCTATTACTAACCGAATAAATTAGGTTATATATAGTCATGGGACATTACTAATGTAGTGAGGTTAGGCTACAGTCGATTTTGAGGTTAGGTCTTTCTGATGACTAGACTTCTGAAATTGACGTAAGAAATTGTTTTTTTTTTCTATTTGGTTTTGTTGAAGAATTTAAGTTTAAATCATCACGCAAATTTGTGGATGATTATTTTGAGTTTTGTTGAAACATTTAAATTGAGTTTTTTGGATGTTTGTTTAGCTCAGTCCTAGGATGAACATTAGGAATTTTAAGTTTTATTTTGTAATTACTTAGCGCGGAGTTCCGGGCAGGGAACCCTCATATTTCGAAGTTAGTTTAGTATTTAAGAAATAGGTTAGGATTTAAGATTTATTCTGTTGTAAATGAGTCAAGATTATTATTACAAGAACCTTGGTTCATTTTAGGATTATGAATCTTAGAAATATGTGGAGACTCTAAATGTAGTAAAACAATGCATTTGAAACCTGGCTTATTATTATTTCAATTCATTTTAATTAAATAAATGACAAGTACTATTTGTTTTAAATAAAAGAGTATTGTGTTTCTGGTGTTTTGAACCCTCTTTATTTGCAAAACACGCCCAACTACAGAGTCTGAGCTGACCGTGCGAGAAGCCGGTACACTGCGTTCTTTGAGTTGAGTTTAGTTTCTCGTTTTCTTTAAGATTTGTAGATTTTCATTTGATTAATTTTGAGATTTGGATTTTGAGAATTTAAGTGGCCTCAAACAGACCTGGCGCTCAACCAAATTAATAACGATAGGAAATATAAATTATTAGATAAATTGTACATTTTATAGGATTTTCAGGAAGCAGTGCCGAAGGTATGTGGTAATTTGTATTATTTAAGTATAATTACATTGCAACATTTCACGACATATAATTGCTTTTTTGTTTTGGTAATGCTTGAACTAATATAGGGCTATATGGGCTTTAAACGCAAAAAATAAAATAATTGTTTTGCCCAATGTGTCTCGCTTGCTGTAAATATACATTCAAAGCTCACCAGGTATTTACGAAAATCTAGGATTTTGAACAAAGACCCAAGCTAAGAGCAGACCCTTCTATTTTTCATGTTAGGTCTGAGTCGATAATTTAAAGTAGTGTATATAGCTTTATATCGGGTACAATGCAGACATGTAAAGGCGTATATAGAGTTTCTTAAATAAGTCGCTATTATTCAATAATTATAGGAAGGCCAGGTGGTTGCGAAAACTTGATATTTCAAACTCATACTGGCTTAATGCCGAAGTCTAATCTTCGGCATGCTCCCTACGATTATTTTTCTGAATCTTCAGGCACTATTGCTAGCTTGGTTTAGATTGAAAACCCCAAATTTGACAACCACCTTGTGCAACGACAAGTACTCACATGGACTAGGACACCTTACCCTATAAGTTTCTTTGCTTGTTCAAATCGAATCAAATAGAAGCCCTTACATGCATTGAAAAAATTATTTTATGAATCTTGAATAGCATCACCACCTGGAGACACTACCAGTAACCCAAACAGCACTCAATGTTGCCTCAAGGGTGCTGCAATGTTTTGTGTTTGTGGGAGAGTGCACAGAGCGAATGATTCAAAGTGCCCGACATAGAACTTATCTGTCGAATTTGGACGTGATAGGAACATATATATACCTCATTAAATATGAAAGTTCAGGCACGATCACATATATCATGTTTCTTACTTTCTTAGTTCGTTTTGAAAAGGTCCCTACTAGAAATTCCTGTACAGGAACCTCGGAGGATCCTGCTCTTGTTCCTGTACACGAACCTGCACACGAGCATGTACAAGTAATCTTGACGGTTCCTGTGCAAGAATTTGCCGAAGGAAACTGTAAATAATCCTGCAAAGGAAACTGCACCGACAATGGAGCCTCTGGATGATCCTTCACGGGTTTCTGTACTGGAACCTTTTGAAGGTTTCTTTACCGAAGCATCTATAGGTTCCCGTACAGAAAGCCATCGCGAACACTCATGTAGCTTACAGCTATAAAGTTGCCTTTCTTTTATTCCCTTGAAAATTCCACTCACCATCGATAGAGCCAAGCTACTAGCGAACCCTTGCGTATTATTTTCTACGTAGTTTCATGTATAGGCTCCTGAAAATGTTCCTATACATGAACCCACACCTCATCTGGCTCTGTGAAGGAACCTGTACGGGATCATTCAAAGGTTACCTGGCAGTTTTGTTGCACAAGGTGTTTGTCATATATGGGATTTTCAATCTAAACCAAGCTGGCAACAGGGTCTGCATATGGAGAAAAATAATAATCGTAGGGAGCATTTCGAAGATTAGACTTCGGCACTAAACTGGTATGGATTTAAAATATTAAGCTTTATTAACCACCTGGTTTTTCTATAATTATTTACTAATAGCGACTTATTTATGGTACCCAATATATGCCTTTTCATGTCTACATTGTACCCGATATAAAGTCCATATACTTCTTTAAAATCATCTGCACAGGCCTAGCAAGGAAAAGAGAAGGCTGTGGTTTTAGGCAAGTTCTTTGTTCAAATCCTGGACTTTTGTGAAAACTGGGTGACCTATGAATGCATATTTCCAGCGACTAAGACACAGTAGGCAATAAATACCTTTATTTCTCGCCTTTGAAGCCCATATAACTCTGTATTGAGGTAAGTACAGCATCTCCAAACAGGATTCTATTTTGCAACCACGGTGTAGCTCCCGAAACGTAACAAATTGTGTTCTAAAGGAAGATTTAAATCTTGTCCTTTCTTGTTTGTTGAAAACATTACAAGTGAAGCAAAGTGTAGGATTATTTTGGTTAACTGCCGTTACTTATCTATAATTCAAACCGTACAAAACAGACTGTGAGAGTACCTAGTTCGGACAAATCGGCACACTAATATTTTCACGCACGTAGTCAAATCTGGTGAAATCACGCACGTAAAACGTGAATTAGAGTTAATAAGATTTACACACGAAATCTCATATTCAGAGATAAAATGGCCTAATCAAGCGTTACCATTCTATGGAAATCACGAAAATATGCGCAATTCTGTTTTCGCATCTTTAGACCTGCGAATTCCTATATAATTTATAAAAGTCTAAAGGCAAATCACAATTATGAAAATTTTTCACGTAAGAGCAACTTTTGACCCTGAATACAAGGAAAATTATATTTGTTAAGAATTTCTGGTGGAAAATTATTTCAAATTCCAGGAGCTAAGAGTAGGGAGAAGTGAAGTTCAATTTAACATTAGCTGTGAACCACAAGTGACGGATAAAGTTTCTTTTTGTATAATTGTTAATAATATATTGATTTGTTTCAGGTTTATCGTCCTCCCAAGATCGTTAACGACGTGTATACTCAAGAACAATTTCTTGAACAGAACACATTATATTGTCGAATAATCCGCTTTCTCGTGAATTAATTTCAGGAGAGGAAATTTCGATACAATTTAATCTAGAAACTAAAATCAGTAATAATTGAAAGAGAGTTATCCTTATAAATTCAGGCGACAATAAAAGTAAATGAAATAAATGCTCAGAAAAATAGAATAATGTTACAGATGGTACTGCTGGTGGCACACAGAAGTTTTTATAAGAAAACAGAATTGCGAATTTTCGTCGATCGATATCGCGAAAAATATGAGAAAATAAGAATTGAGAAGAAGGTGTTCGGCCAAAGTAAATATTGTGTGACCAGTCGCGCGGTGTTTATTACAGGACCATTGTATCTGAGGGCAGTAGGGTCATAAAATCATAATAAAAGTCAATTAAATTTGATTAACATTATCGCGATGTGAATGAAAACCATTAACTTTCTCGAAGAGAATAATAATGAGAAAAGCTGAGCAATCATATTAGGACACAAATAGAATCGAATAACTCCCTGAATAAGGATAATCAATTTTAAACACTGAATTTACATGCTATCACGAAAAAAATCGTCAAATTTATACTCCCATTTAAACACGAATAAAAGCTCTTGATGCGGATTAATAACTTAGTTCAAAACTAGCTTTTGAGAATTTAATACTGGTCAAAATAGATGATACGAATATGTTGAGGAAAGCCGGGAAAATAAAAGCCAAGAACTCGGGGTGGTTCACGATAAAATAGAATTTTTTGCAAAGAACTTAACCGAAAAAATTGACAGAAAAGTTAGCAGTCAGAACGAAGGGTGCGAGGCTCAGGGTAAATATTTAGAATAAGTATATCTGATGTTGAATGAAAAGTAAACACATTAACACAAACAAGCGAAGAAATTTATGAAAATCAAGCCGAACTACTTGTTGCAAATATACAAAGTAGAAAGCGATTACAGGACATTGAGGAACGGCAATTTACCTTAGAAACACGCGTCGATAGAAATATAGGGTCGGGTAATACTAAAATGCCTTGGCTAAAAAACTATCCGGTTCCAAAATTTTCTGGTAGGGAAGGCGAGCGTCCAATAATATTTTTGAAAGATTTCGAGTTATACAAAACAGCGACCGACATTGGGAAAAATGATTTTCAATTCATAATCCAATAATGTTTGGAAGGTAGGGCCGAAGAATGGCGGAATATGATCCGCGAAGATACAGCTATTGACGGACAATATTTTTGAGAAAAATTCATTAAAAAATTCTGGAATGGTGACATAAGATTTTAAATTAGTGAATATTTGCAATATGGTCATTATTTGCCGGGGAAACTCTCAAGTTCAGAATATGTGACCAGAATGATATATAACGCGAAAGATCTAATTCCACCACCCTATGAAATCGAAATAGTGAAATGTTTATCGAGATATTTTACTAAAGAAATACAAAGGGCACTAATCATGAGAAATACAAACACAAAAGAGGAATTAACTGAGTGTTTAGAAGCATTAGATCAAGCAGGCCCTGTAAATTATTCTGAGCATTATTCACTTCGTCAAAATTCAGCATATAATGAAAACAATTATAATAGTTATCAAAATTTTCGTCAAAACGACCAAAACAATTTCAGAGGTAAAAATATATATCCAAATCAGAGCTTTCCGCGATAGTATCATGATAAAAATAATGTTGAGTACGATCAGCGAGTGTCAAACTTTCAAAATTCTGGACCTATGCACGGAAACAATTAGTCAGATAGAAAGCATAGCCGTGATTACGAAGGTAAGAATCGGTATGAGGATCGAAATCAGAGCTATTATATTTAGGGGCGGTATGATGATAGAGAAGGAGGGTTTGAGAATCGACAAAACCGTAGTCCTTACAATCATACGGGCCGCGAGCATCAAGGTTACGGACATTAAAATCGTCAACATCGAAATATAGATAATCGAGATTCGAATTATGATGCGTTCGCTGATTGATCTCGCAATTATTAAGTCAAATGGTCCTAATTACGCAAATGCAAATAATTCTTATGCTAGTAATAATAATATTCAAAATTTAAGCTCGAGAAACGTGCAAAGGTTCAAGAAAGCTAATTTACAATGGAAAATATATCTTATATAATAACGTATACAATATTGCATTTTTATATTTGGAAAAATATGATATATAAAAATGAACCCTTTACATATGCTTTTCAACTTATTACAGAAATATCGATGAAGTCCAATTTAGTATGTATTAGCCACAGTAAAAAAAATTCAATTTAAATACTTAGGACCCGATAAACCACGCTTTACCTCTAATGTGTGATGTACATAAAGGTGCTTATTGGGTCGGTCAATATATTTATATATAAAAGACCCAATAAGCATCCTTATTTATAAAAAAAACCATCTTTAGTTTAAAAAATATGTAAAAATGTTTTACATAACAAAATAAAAGTGATGTACGGTTCAAGAAAGCTCATTTACAACGGAAAATATATCGTAGGTATTAATGTATACAATATTGGGTTTTTATATCTGCAGAAAATCTTTGCATACTAAAAGTAACGCTTTACATAGACTTACAAACTAATTACAGAAATATCTAGGAACTTTAATTTAGTATATAGAAGCCACAGTCATAGAAAAATTAAATTTGAATAGATAGGACCCGATGAACTATGATTTTCTCCTAATGTGTGATGAACATAAAGGTACTTATTGGTACTTATTATTAGATTTTCCGAATCAGAACTTTAAGGGAATTTTTTTTACATTTGGTTTTTCCTTAATTTTTTCTTTATTCAAGCGTGCATAAAAACGGAAGTTCATATCCGATTTTAAAGTTTAAGGTCTGAATGTATTCGCTTTAGGGAGTAGTTTCAGGAAAAATATTTACCATATGCGTATGTCAAAAAATAAAAAAACAGGGCCAACCTGAAAGTTGTCTATAAAATTCACTAAATTTCAACAAACTTAAAAAGCTGCTAGTTTCTAATTTTCAAGTTCAGGATTTAGCTTTCATATAAAGTTATGAAATATATTATACTAAATAAAAATTTCATGAAAATAATGTTAGTGGAGCTTTTGTTTTTCTCTGACATGAATATTTAGAAGGCTAAACAACTACATTAATCAAATTTACCATTTTCGTAGCGACCTCATTGCTGTAGTCCAAACTTTATATGTGAATATTATATGTAAAAGCATACATTAAACATGTTTTTCAGTCCTGAAGAAATTTGTTGATTTTTCATGATGCACCTTTCTATCAGGCGACAAGGTCTTGAAAAACTAGAACTGTTTTGTATTGAACACTTTTCTCTACCACCAATAGTTTTCGAAAACAAATCAATTTGGTTATCAACAAATTTTTGACTTTCGTTTTTTTTTGTGGAGATGGTTTAGAAAACAACTCCAGATAATAAGAAGGCAGAATTATTAGCCCTACCTAAATCGATATAATGCGTGTGTATTAATATATTTAGCGTCTAGAGAATAAGGTAAAGTTACCAAACACTTTTCTGAAGGTAATTAATGGGGAAGTTTACACCACCTAGCTGAACCTAGCACAAGAACCTGTACAGGTAATCCTGACGGTTGCTGTTCAGGACTTGGTGAAGGAAACTGTACATGATCCTGCAAAGGAACCTGTATCTTTAACGAAAATCATAGCGATTTGAATTAAGTGAATACGACGTTTCTAATTCATAATAACTACCAGCGGAGAGCGACCTGCTAAACACCTTTACGTATCTAATGCGGACCCACTAAGGATCTATATATACTAACTGAAAAATATGTGCAAAACCATTTAAGTAGAGAGTCAATCTGTCTATGGTTTGGGAAAGACTTAACCCGCCATTCTTAATTTTATGCTCCGCGAACGGCTCCAAGTCTCTAATTTTAAGCGTAATTATAATATCACGTAACCGGAACAAATCAAAAGATCGCTGTTAAAAGAACCCATCAATATGACTACGTACAGGGAATCTGTATTTATATTCTACAAGTTTAATACATGTCATACAATCTTGAACAAAGATCATAGTGATTCGAATTAAATGGTTAGGTCGTTTTCAATTAATAATAACTGCTAGCGGTGAGCGACCGGCTAAACACCCTTAAGTATCCAATTCGGTCCTGATAAGAACCTATATATAAACTAAATGAAAAAATGTGTAAACACATTTAGGCAAGAACTCAATGAATCTAAGGCATTGGAAAAACCGGACGGGGAAGGGTACAACAGTGCACGGAGCAACTGTGCACGAGCCCATTTGTGCACGTCGATGGCCACACGTACAATTGTGCACGTTGTTAGGCATAGGCATAACTGTGCACCAGGCCATCTATGCACGTCTACATTTAGACTTTTGGCCTGTAATGTACATGTCATGCCAAGTTCATTGAGAGATAATAGCGGATTCGAATGAAGTGATTATGGCGTATTATATTAATAATAACCGCTAGCGGTGAGCGACCTGCTAAACACCCTTACGTATGTGATGTGGACCCACTAGGAAACTATATACACTTACAGAAAAATAGGTGTAAAAACATTTAAGCAGAGAGTCAATCTGTCTACGGTTTTGGAAAGACCTAATATTCCATAAGTAATATTACATTCCGCTGACAACTTTAAGTCTCTAATTTCATGCGTAATTATAAGATCATAGTAGAAAGGTAGGGCCGGTTCTGAGCCAATTAGCATTAGTGAGTATCTGTGTGCGTGCGTCCGTGTGTATCCGTGTGAGGCTGCATGGAGGCCGCGCTGCAAAGCTTCTAGAACATTCTCGAAGGTCATGATGACTTCACAGAGTAATATTGCGCAATTCTGCCAGCCAAATGCATGCAACAACAGGTTCAAGGTTATTTCGTATCTCAAGAATTTTTTCGCGTAAATACTTCCAAGGTTATATTTTGCTTTGTCCTGTCCATTTCTTCTGCGTCATATAGTTATTCCAAGGATGATTTATTGCTTTATTACAGATTAAATATTTATACAATGCGCAAAAAGGTGCAGGTGTGCAGGAATACAGATGAAATTTGATACGGAGGGCTATGTATGACATCCTGTTTTGGCTACCTAAATTTTATTTATTGCTTCCTTATAGATAACATATTTAACTTAAAATTTCTCTCCTTACATTCTTGATGACGGCGTCAAATTAAACTGCACATTTTTTCTTTTTTTGCAAACAAGTTCAACGTTATTTTCATGACGCATTACATTTTGCGTTGCAAAAAATTATATCCCAAACGTGATGATTACAATCTAGAATCTTCTAGAACTCAAGGCTAAAGAGGAAGGTAACAAAAATTGAGATTAGAAAATATTTTAAGCCAATCGACTAATATAGGTAAGAGAGTATCTAAAAGAATAAAGCATTTTTTATGGTAGGTTATGTGCTAGGAATTCTTATCGCTTTATTCTGGTGTCGAGTAGCGAGCGAGCGAGGACTAGAGATAAAATCCAGACGTGTTTAAAAGTTTTGATTTTAGAAAACATTCGATACACTGACCGCCTAAGTCTGCATACATTTCATTAGACTCTGCTTTCGTTCTCTCTAGAGATTACTTCTTTTTACTGCTCGCAAAAGTAGGCTTTCTTAGTGGAACCACAACGTTTGAAAATCATTCTTTTGCTATATACTAGGTCCGTCGATCTCTGGACGTGTCACATGAAATAAGATACTGCAACAAATTTCGAGACTCGAAAGAGAGATAATACAGCGTCCATTTTATTTCAAATGCCTCTTTTATTCACAGATGTATACTCGTTTGTCCTCTCCTATGTAGAAAGGTCAATTTGGACTATCACACTTTAAAGATTTAAAATCAAATTTTGTACAATATAAAACTAATATAATAGAATATTTCGAATTTTTCAATCATCCACTAAAGCTACTGTATAATATAGTTTATAGAAATCGAGAATGATTTATTGCTTTCTAGCTAACTAATTTAATTCAGCAGCCGAAATTTTTTTCTATAATGTTGAATCTTCTAGAACTCTGAAACAAAGAGGTAGATATATTACTATCGGATACCATAAAAACCTACCTTACCGATATTCTACAGCTGTAGTGCTCAGTTTCTAGAATATTCCTAATGACGTAATCAACTTCTACTGCGCATTTTTTTTTGGTAAACAAGTTCAAGGTCATTTTTCATGACGCATTACATTTTGTGATGCAAAAAAAATTATGTCCTAAACGTGTCAATTATAATGTAGAATCTTCCAGAACTTTGTTGCATCATATGATGCAATATCTGACAATATTTCGTAAAAGTCTCCCAGAAATTTGGTCTCTAACTAAAAATCCCTGGTTTTTTTATTTAATACGCATTTAACTCGCGAAAAACATTCTGCAGTCTAGAAACTTTTGGAACTTTAGGATAAAGTGGCAGATATATTATTAGAGAACATTCTGCAGTTAAAGTGGTTCATGTCCGTGCTAAGTTTTAAAAATATTTTGATGACGTCATCCTGAATTCCAAGCTTACCAACATTAATACGAGAGGGGTACTGGACCAGGGAGACTGAACCACTTTTACAACAGAGCTACTAAGCCAAATCTATATATTTAGATGCGACATACTGGACCACTGATACAAGAGGGCTACTGAGTCACTTTTACAAGAGAAAGATGCATCTCTACTTCGCCGACATCAAAAACTATTCCACAGCTGTCACAAAAATAATATGGCGCAATTGTAAGAGCCAAATTTATCTAAGCAACTTTTCTACACGTTTCTAGAAAAAGTTTCAAAAACATTCTACATGTAGTTTAATAATAATAATTATTATTTAATATTTATTTATAATATTCATTTAATAATAATAATTAATAGCTTGGAGTGTCTTCATCGAAGAACGGTTCTGGCTACAGCCTGCTCAGTTCTGAATATTGCAAATTCTCTTATGTGACTTGTACATCAACATGAAGTCGTTAATGTTGCGGCGTTTTTATACGGTGCCGCAAATAGGGCCGCAGAGGAGCTTTATGTTTCTACATTCGCGACCCTTTTTCTTCGTCTCAGGTACACATAAAATGTCTAGTTTCCTTACGTGCATAGTTTTTCGTAGTTCTCTTACCGTAAGATCATTCACTCCTCTAGCATTCCAAACACCCAGTCTCCATTCATCGCCTGAAACTTGAACTTTACCTTTACCTTGTCTATGCATTTCGTCAATTAAAGTTTCAGTCCATTCCGAGGCTATTTTATTGTTTGTATTATTCATATTCTAAATTGTACACCCAACTACCACCTTTATGCGTGAATTTTGTTTTGCCAGTCGAAAATTATGTCCAAGTTAAGAAGTGATTTGTCGTACGGTGAAGAGTCTTGTTGTAACGTCAGTCCCACCAAAACTTCTGTTACTGGGAGGGGAGGGGGAAGAAGGAAACCAAGAGAGTCGAAATTGGTTGATGTTTTATGCTGAGAAGGTCACTAGAATTAATAATCAAAATTCTTTTGATGAATGTCAAGTTCAGTTTAGGTTTTTAAATTTATAAAGTACATTTTTACATAAAACTCTCGCGTAAAACTTTTTAATCAGAACAATTATATTTCCTTACTGTTATTCACACAAGAATATGGTTGTTATGTGGACGAAAAATATTTGATTAACCCAAGATGATTTTTTGGTAGTAAAATTTGGTGTATCATACCATATATTTTGGTTGATCCAAGCAAATATTTTGGTTTATCGAGGTCAAACGTTTGGTTAATCCAAGTAAATATTTTGCTTAATCTAAGAGAATATTGTAGTTGTTGCAAATAAGTGTTTTTGCTGGTCTAAGAATAGATTTTGGTTGAATTAACCAAAACTTGTGGTTCATATAATCATAAAGGACCCATCAATATTTATATTGTAAATAGCTTACCAATCTTACCATGGTATTGTGTCATCTTGTGTGGATCATTTAGTAATTTATTTAACTGATAAATATCACATGACAACATAATTACATGGCAAGCCATTCGCAATATCAATGGTGCAGTATCCGTTGCTTATTTAATTCAAAAAATCATTTCTTTTGTTTTATCAAAAAGTCAATCACGTAATCTTATATAGGCAATTACACACATACAAGTAATCTCGCGTATTTTTAACGTAACAACTTAATCCTAATCCATTATGATTCCGAATCACTTATGTTGATAGGGATCACTGAGTTGAAAACTTCTAATAAATATGTATAGCTTACCTCTTATACAAACTCAAAAATAAAAATTTTGGTATTGAAAAGAGAATAGAGTATACATATGGTCGGCGTTTGATATGACAATAAAGAATTTAATGTAAAATAGATTTGGAAAGTTATAATTTATTCTGATATTGCAATTTTCTCACTTACTGCTTGAATTACGCGAAACGCTTTGTATAATGTGTTTCTACGCTCTTATATTGTTCTGTTCTTTTTGTGGATATTCTTAAGTCACTCTTTTATGATGAAAAATTCTTAAAGGACATGGTACTGCTAAGAATAAAAACAACTGATAAAAAACAATTTAATTATTCTCGTCAGCATTATTTTCATTTTTCAATTGCGCAAACAGTCTTTTTTGTTCCTGAAAATTATACACTCAGCATAAATGTGACCTATTTTTACTGGATTCTTGTGTCAAACAGATGTATGAAATACAAATATCTTAGAAACATAAACTACACCCCTATACTACATCTTACGAATATAAATCATATTAAATGAGTAGTCACAACATGTATAACTGCTTGTAGAATATTTATGAGTTACAATCTTTACGAACCTTTTTATATGACAGTATCATTTATTGAAAGAATATGAAGATCGTTATTAGAAGTTTGGTTTTCATCTTAGTGCTTTTCCTTGATTCTATTGGTAAGTATAATACTATTGAACTATAATGCATAGTTTTTAGTGCATTTTTACTTGTAATATATTATTTCCTATTCCAAATATTGTTCAAATAAAAAAAAATAACTATCTTAGTATCTTCTATGACAATAATGACGTACCTCAATTAGGACATTGTATTAAACAAAATCATGAATATTAACGTAACCAAAAATAATATTTATTCAGTATGTTTTTACGCGCATACGTGTTTTACCTAATGTGGAAACACAAAACAGCTATACCAAGACAGTACGGATTTCGAAAAAATTTCGTACGGCGTCTTACGAGTATTATTCTTGCATGGATCACTGTCATGCTATAATCGCACTATTCATGCAAAAATGCCTCGCCTCTATGCCTCTATCGCATCAAGATTTCTCTAACGAAAATAGTAATAGCGTCCCATACGTAATTCAGAACAACTTTTTGTCAATGTATTAAACAAATTAAATTGATTAGTATACTGAAAAAAATTACTGTGTCCAAGGATATGCGTTTCTTTGGTTTTTTTTTCTTTGAACCAAGGATTTGCTTACTTCGGTTGAGTAAATATTGCTTAAAGGAAAAAAAGTCATGCTTTAACTGAACGAAATCATTTCTTTGGTGATATTTCTTTATTACAACGAAATATTTCTTCGCAATAAATGTGAAAATTCTTAAGTCAAAAAAATTGATTTCTTGTGATCTACGAAACTGGTTTCTTTGAATCTTCTTTTTCGCACCCTAAGAAATATTTTCTCGCTTCAATAGATTGATTCTTTGAAATGAATCCTATAAAACTGATGGAAAGAAATTCTCGGAAATCTCGCACTCATTGTTGTTGTATGCCTGATTTGTTATTTAATGCGTGAATATGACTTTAAGTGGCTATGTCAGTTCTTTCTTTTTAATTTTCTGGAGTTTTGTAAATCGCAATTTATGAATGAGGAATTTCGATAAAATATCCATTAAAAACATTTAACTTTCAAAATTTTTCATAAAAATTTGTTTCTGAAAGGGAAAAATTAAATTTTAAATGATTCTTTATTAACAAAGGCAACAATTCTGTTCTTAACATTTTGATTGAATGTTTTAGAAATATATGACAAAAGGATTCTATTCATAACCCATTGACCATATTAAGTGAGATTATTTTTTCATTTATCTATTTATAACGACGTGTCTCGTCATCCCGACACTCGGGAAGACTAGTCCAATATTTTTCATAAGCTTGGCTAGTCATCCCGAATTTTCGGAACGACTAGTCCATCCCCTTTTCCAACTTTCTTCACTTTTTGAGACGACCAGACATAGACATATTTATAGACATGCTTATAAAGATTAAGAATTTTCTGCCCCATCAATTAAATTTCCAACTGAGTAATTTTATTTGCTGATAAAATGTATTTCTGAATGTTTCTAAACGATACTGATAAAAGAAAAATCTTGGAATGTGAATTTCTTTATAACTGGATATTGATTCTGTTTTATAACATTTTGCTATCGCCTTATAATCTTCAAACTTTTTCACATTTACAAAGAGATGAGAAAAATTAAATTATGGGCAAAAACTTACAATATATTAATTTACGAAGAGTATACATTGTCGGTACGGGTAACACAAAAAAGTACCGGTTTTAAATTATTTAGGTTTTATTTTGAAAGATTCATTTTAAGCTTTGAATACTTCAAAATATCTCAAAAACAAATCTGGCAGATTTTAAGACTATTTTTTTAATTTTTTCAGGACTTTGAAGAATTTAGGAAAACTTTAATTTATTCAAAAATATAATTCAAAGTTTTCAAAGTTTTGGAACAATTCAAAAATAATTTCAAATTTGAAAAGATTTCAACAAAATTTTCAGCAAAGTGTAGATTTTTGAAGATTTTGAAATAAAATTTTGAAGCTTTTTAAGTCATTTGAAAGGTTTTAGGATAATAACTTATAATAACTTTCGGGAAAGAATGTAGAAGATTTTAAAGCATAATTAGAAAGATAAAATTGAATACAAACATTTTGTTGAAGAATTTTTCACAGTAGAAATTTCAGCTTTTTAAATAAAATTTCAACTGTTTTCGATTAAAAATAAAAATATTTTTGAGTTGTAATATCAACTATCACATTTTTTCGTTAGGAATTTATTTATTTTTTTTTGGTTTGGAAATTCAAGTACTTGGTTGAAAGTTGAACTAATGTGTTGAAAAGTCATTTTTTGGTGTTGAAGATTCATCATTTTACTTGAAAATTCATCTTTTCCGGTAGAAAATTAATCTTCTTGATAGAAAGTTCATACGTTTGATTGGAAATTCAACTATTTGGTTGATAATTAACTTCTTTGTTGAAAATTCTTATTTTCGAGTTAAAAAATTAAACTGTTTTGTAGAAAATTCGTCTTTTTTAGAAAATATTTTATTTTTCCAGATTAATAATTATTCATTAAATTGAAAAAATGTTTATCCGATTCTAAGTGGTGACACGATTATTGCAATTGAATAATTACGTACATTGAAAAAATTATTTCGTTGAAAGAAATCGTCATTTGAATAAAAATTCTGTCCATCATTGGTTCAAACAAATATTGGTTTGAACAAAAAAATGTATCTTTTTGAAACAAATGAATTTGCATATGATTGAAATAAGTATTTTTTAAATTTAACACTTAGGCATATTTGTTTCAATTATAAATTTTGTGTAATACAAACAATATTTTGTTGAATGAAATTTTCATGAAATCCGTTAGAAACGTTGATCAAGTTCATGAAGCAGAAATGGATTATTTTAAATAAATATTACTTTGGATAGTAAATTTCTGACTTGCTACTTTTATAAGTTTAAGAAGAACTTGGCTAGGTGCCGCGGAGCATATTATCTTATAGTAGAAATTAACCCTCAAGGTTATAAGATAGCACAAATCTTTCACCATAGTTATAAGAAAAAATGTGATGATTTAGAAGATATGTTAATGACTATCACCTGATAATATTACGCTTTCTCTTTCATCAGGATCAGCACTGACTATACTTAAAACATTTTAGGATTTTTTTATAGTCCTGTGAAAATAAAAATTAACATTACTATTAAAATAATTTTATTTTATGATTATTTGTCTGAAGGAAATATTTCCTTAATTTGAAATTACATTTGTATATATTAATTCCCTAATTTTTAATAATAAATCTCTCATTCATTTCAACCAATCACAACGTTCCTGTACTTATGTCAGTTAATATTTCACTGCCTGAAATAAATATTAATTGGAAGCAATAATTTCATACTTTTGATATAGATGAAACCGTTTCTTTGTATTGAAGAAATGTTTTATAGGACGTACTCAGTACGATCATTTATTTGAATCAAGTAAATTTTCTTTCATTCAAGATATTCTCTTTCTTAGTGTATGCATTATTATGGAAATTCATCCATTTATATTTCTGCTTACAGAATTAAGCTTGCAGCTACGTTCACGGGACAGGCGAATACATCCTATCCCTCTTCATGCACCTCATCATATTCATGTTGATAATTCTGCTATTTATTTTTATGAAAATTAACAAGAAATAGCCTATGTGATAGAAGCAGGTAATTATCACGTGGGAACTATAGGTGAATTCATTTATGGAATAGACATAGGTGGTGTTCTATGTCCAGTACGAAATATATATCACGTAAGGGTTCTCGCACCTACAAACACCGCCAACCCTTATTATGCCCTTCCCAATCGAGTTTTTTCTCAAATGTATACGGGTACAGTCACAATTCCTGAGCGCGAATAGTCAAGCAAATCAACAATATAAAGCTGAAATACTCGATAGATTATGATTTAAAGTGGAAGTAGAAAGTTTAATGTATTGGTACAGTATATAAAGTTGTCAATTAGTTATAACCTTGTTCGCCGACTTTTGATGAAAATTGTCTTGGCATTTTAAGAGAAATGTAGATTACAGAATGAATAATATTTCCAACATTCGTGAAGTGTGTCATTAATCCTCGAAAATACGAACTTTTCATGATTTAGATGAGTGGTTTTTTCGATCCTATCGGTCCCATAAAAAAGGAAAAAAGGATTTGAATTTTGACTATCGTCGTAAATATATAATTTTCGTTTCAATATTCGGGTGAACAATATAAGACTTCATCAGGAATTAAACATCTTCTCTAAAATTAGAAAACGGCTTGTATTATGTATTTGTACAGTCTCATATTGCACTGTTATTTATGAAGATATTTATACTATCATACTATCATACTATCGTACCTAGTTCTTTATATTTTCTTAGCCAAAAATGAGGGAACTTAATTAAGGTGTTTAAATAAAAGAAGTGTCTACACTTACCAAAAAAATATGGTCATTTATCCCAAAATTTCGGTGGAAATACCCCTTTGCCCGCTCCCGCTTTTTGTACCCAAAAATGTAGCTGTACCGAAATTTTGGTAGCCGTACTAACAGCCGTAATTAAGTAACATGAAACATGAAAAGGAAGCTAATATAAAATAATATTGGTTGTTTATATATTTTTACCGATCCAAAAACAAAGATACATGAATGTTATCTTCTATTTATAGAGTTGCGTAAGGGTATTTTTGATTATGGTGAATCTGTCTCTTCTGCAGGGGATGTTTTATGGCTCATTTGAAAACTTTGGCTGTCCTAATGTTTGGAAAAATAGAAAGAAATCTCTGTTTAATATCATTCTTTAGTTAATTGTTTTCTAATGATAAATTAAATCATGTATACACTGAGGGATATGTTTGGTTCCATCAACAGAATAATTTTGTTTGCCCTTTTCCGTGTAATTTTATATAATTAAAAATTTTGAATGAATTAACATCAAATTTACAATATGGGTCATGTGATTAAACAACTTTTTTTTAAATGTGAAATAAGTGCCGTGAAGCGGGATGGTTATGGATATTTTCGGAGTGAGTATGGATCAATTTTCACACTCTATAACTTCATGATTTATTCTTCAATTTGTAATAAGACTTTGTGAACATTTCCTAAACAATAATCCCAGTATATGAAAAAATTCCATTGGAAAAATGAAGAGAACGCTCTATCGGATATACCTTTCAAGTTATTTTTTGTCTGAAAAGTGATAATTTATCATATTTATACGCTGAGTATGCCCTTTTCTATGTAATTTATATAATTAAAATTTTTGAATAAATTAACATTAAATATGGAATATGTGTCATGCGATTGGGTAAATATTTTTTGTTTAAATAAAAGAAGTGCCGCAAATCGGGGTAATTATGGGTCTTTTCGACGTGAATATGGATCAATGCTTATGCTTTATAAATTTATGATTTTTTTTTGTAATATGACGCCCAGCTGATAATTCCTATACAGGAACCTCGGAGAATCCTGCACATGTTTCTGTACACGAACCTGTACAGGAAAAAAATTACCCAAGCGTCAACCTCATAACATCTGAGAAGAAGTGTCCGTCAATCACTGCCGACGAGGTGAAAAATTCACTTAGGGGCACGAAGAACTTCTTCTCTGCAGGGCCAGATGGTATCAAGGAACTTCTGGTGGAAGAAGTTTATTTCTACGCACCAGCATCTGGACCTAATTTTCATATTATATTTCTTGGAAATGCCCATTCCGCAGTGGCTGGTGTTGAGACACACTATACTCCTACCGAAGAAAAGCGACTTATCCAACCCAGTGAAGGTTCATCCACACATAGTGAGTTGCATAGAGAGATCAATGCTCCTTTGGAAAACTAGATTTATTATCTCATCGAGAAATTATCGTGTGACATCGAACAGCGTCACCTTGCAGAGGAGCATCTTGCAGGGTGACAACATGAGCCCTCTGCTCTTTCGCATCACACTTCTGCCATTATCTCTGGCACTTCACAATTCTCCTGAGTACCTCTGCGACAATACTAATGATCGCAAATTTAAGTTTAACCACGTATTTAATATGGATGATCTGCAGATCTATGCTTCTAGTTTAAGTCAACTTCAAAGTGCTTTATCTGTCGTCAAGAGGTACACAAGAGAGATTGGTACGGTCATTGGATTGGAGAAGTGTGCCAAGATTCTTCTTAAGCGAGGACAAACTACTGGCGTTACCGAGGATCCTGAACACGTGGATATAAGTGTTATTAGATACCTTAACACTGGACAGACTTATACATACCTAGGCATACCTGAAAGCCGCACGCAGGACATAACATCAGAAGGAGTCTATCCGAAGCAGATAAAAGCGTCTTGTTCGACAGTGTTCCGACGTTATATAAATACCTCAATATTTTGAAATTATATTTCTATTTTCAGAAGAAATTGAAGTACTGCAGTCGATCAGGTTATAGACTTCAATCAGGTTTCAAATTTTGAAGTGAGTTTCACCCAAAACCATAAAATATTCCTATCAAATTTAGGTCATAAAGACTCAGGAAGGGACAAGTTTGCATTCAGGCCTGATTGGCTTTCAGTGAACCCTTCGAGGTAACTGCCATCAACATGGCCTCAGTACAGCTCCTTAGGTTTAGAATTATCTCGAGAATTTCATCTGTTTGTTGTCCGTCATGCAGCGGCGTTGCCACTTTTCCAATTGCAATGTATTTGAAAATTAAATCTTCAATATACAGTGTTGCAATTTTCAAACGCTTGTACCCGCAGACCCTGCAAAAGGGTCAGTTGGGTCAGAGTTGCAAACCGTACGAACTTCATTGTAGCTCTGTGAATCATTGATTACGAATTTTTACAAGACCAACTTTGAATATTCACCTTTTTATCATTGTACTTTTAGATGCATTTATAATAAATGTATTTTAAAGCATCTCTAACTTGAATTGACTTTACCCGAATTTTAAATATTTTTACGAACTTTATGAAGATAGGACGCGTTAAAGTAATTGTGCATTCAAACACAGATTTGGTCTTCCGATCCGTCGGCGTTGAACAAGTTATCTTCGACTAACATTCTAGCAGTAATTCGTCCGTTCCACGACAACTTACATTGTCAAAAATATCATAGATCATCTCCTAAGAATGGCAAGGAAACATGAGATGATTGGCAAAGAAACTTTCCTTTACAAAGCTGCGGAGCATGCGGCCAAGACCCTTAGCCTGAATCTTCACATCAGAATTGTGAAAAGTACATTACTCTTTCTAAATTTCTCACTTCTAAAAGCCCAAGTAAAGAAATCAGTGTTTGAAAACTTCCGCCAACAGCTTTTTGACAAGAAAATGGACGCAAGCTTTTACAGAAATGTAACAGATCAGCCCTTGTCGAAGGAGCTAACTTTTGCTTTCCTAAGATCATCCGAATTTGATTCAGGCACAATGAGTTTCATTTCCGCAAGGCAGGACAATGTCATTTCCACCTCAGTATACCGTAGCTGCATTTTAGGTCAAGAAGTAGACTCTGGCCCGAATATTTGGATAAAATAATTGTCCTTGTATTCGGTGCTCTCGGATGTGCAAAGCTATCACTAGTTCGTAACATCTAAGCCATACCCACGAGACACAAGCATGCCGAGGCACTTGCCAAATGGATGCAGAGCGCTGTCATCCTTGGGTCGCTCCGTGTCCTCAACAGAAACGAGGGATTCGCCTGCCTGTAATTGTGATTTCGTCGTGCCCTGTAGCCTCTCATCTCCCGGTCATTAGACATGGTCATAGGTATGATTTACGGCAGTTCTACTGTGAGCCAGTGTCATTTTCATAGATGGCAGTTGCTCCCAATAGAACGATGCGTTGGTTTTTTAACCCATTTTTTAATTATATAATTAAAAGTTTGTCTTAAGGACAACGACGGGATTTCACCGGGAGTGGGTAAAAATCTAGAAAATTGCACTCGCTCCTGGCGAAATCGCGGGAACGTTTCAACTGTAACCACGTCTCACCACGTCTCACAACCGCGGGGATGCTTTTCAGGCTATTAACTAGTGAAAGCTTAGCACATCCAAGAGCACCGATAATCAGGACAACTCTCTTATTTTTCATTCAATTTCTATTCATTCAATTGCCCCTATTTCCCTAGTGTGAGTTATACAACTAGAGAGTATCTGTCCTAGGTGCTTGGGGTGTGCATGACTCGCTCTGCAGCTATCATCGGGAATGTATAGGCTCAAAATGTGGCGATGGTATGCTAAAGTGGAAATAGCATCGTCTTGACACACTAAAATGAAACCCTCCGTGCCCGACTTCTATTCGGGTGATTTAAAGGAAGCAAACGCTACCTCAAACTAAATCGACTGATCATTCACATTTCTTTGGAACATGCCGTGCATGCTCTTGTCGAGGAGCTGCTCGCAGAAGTTTTTTCCCTGTGGTTTCTTGATCAGTAGTAAAAACTCAAGATGGATAATGCTGGCTCCATTTTACTCACCCCCGATTTTAAAGTCAAGGCCGAATGTTTCAGTAGCCTCCCCCGCTGCTTTGTACAGAAACGTTCCATTTCTCACTTCTTCGTATTTCCTGACTATTCAAAGTCAATTTTCGACTATATGTGCTGTACCGAGAATAATCCTGTTGTGAAGACATTCAAGATTCAGTATTCCGCGACCACCTTGACGGCGTAAGATGTCAAGTTGCGGAATGAACTACTTACGGTGCAAGCTTTTGTTCATATGCCTTACCTTTCGTGTGCGTTACTTTTCGTGATGTCAAGGGAATTAAACTCGTCCTCCGCCCATGGAGCCACTTCAAGTGAACAAAGTACTGCCGAGACGGCAAGCATGTTCGTTACAGATACTTTGTTCATCACCGACGCGACAGTTCGGAGGACCAAATCTATCGGATAAGATATACATATGTATCTCCATCGGAGAGCATCTTTCAGACATGTTAAGTCCTGAATGCAGCTCTGTAGCACTGCAAGCTATTTATAGGTCTCTCCAGCAACAAGCTGTCATATAGCACTTCTGTCGACGAGCTCAGGGTCTTCGCAGATGCCAGTAAGTTGTCCTCGCTTCAAATGAACCTCGGGGCATTTTGCAAACCAAAACGCCATTCTAATCTCGTGATTTCACTCCTCAACGATCATTAGGGCTAGATTTTGTTGCTGTGCATTTCTAGCATAGACCTTGAGTTCATCCATGTAAAATACATGAGTGACCTTATACTTTCGATATATACGTGGTTACAACTTAAACGTTACCGTGATTCCGCTGAGAGCGGATGCAATTTACTAGAATAGCACCTTTTCCTGCTAAAATCTCGCGATTGTCCTTACGACAAAATTTTAGATATATATGTCGCACAATATTAACTGCCTGATTGACACAGTGCGATCAGCGCTATATATTGTATTATTAGCATGCCTCTAGTGATGTGCAACCTGCATCAGAATTATAAATTTTCTATGCGATCGAATCGAGAAAAAAAATGATCCTGCGTAGCACGCGCTGAATGTGGAATTTCTGAATTCAACGCGTGGAACGCTGGAATAGAAAACCCCGAGCGTCGAATGTCAGTTTTTCGACATTCGATACGCGTTTAATGTCGGCTTGGAATCGAATCGAATTTGTTTGCACATGACTAATACATATGTATAGCTCATCTATCGAAGAAACTCGAAAATTAATATTTTGACTTCGAAAAATACAAACAACTGATGACAAACAATGTAATTATGCCTGCAATTATTATTTTCATTTTTTTATGGCGTAAATAGTCTTTTTTGTACCTCAAAATTGTACATTCAGCATAAATAAACTCTATTTTTACGGGGTTTTTGTGTCAAACAGAGATATGACATAGGGGAACGGGGGGTATGGTGTCAGTGCGGGGCACGGTGAATCTTACAAAATATGAATATGAAGATCGTTATCAGAATTTTGGTTTTCACTTTATTGCTTTTCCTCGATACTATTGGCAAGTATAATAATATCGTACTATAATCCATAGTTTTTAGTGCATTGTTAATTTCAGCATATTATTTCCTATTCGAAATTTTATTCAAATGAAAATAAAAAATGAATACACTGGTTTACAAAAAAAAAAGGTGAGGACTATTTGACAAGACCACTTTATCCTTATGTATTTTGACGCGCTGAAGTCGTTAAACTGTAGTACCTCTGAGAATGTTCTTTCAGTTTTCTTCGTGATTTTAAACAGAGCGGATGTCTCTGATTATACGTCTGATTATACTGTGAAATCTTAAAAAGATTTCACAAAGATTAAAGAAAGGTTTCACATATATTTCAAATGTTTCAAAAAATTTCAAAAATTTTACAAAAGCTTTAAATAATTCCAAAAGATTTCACAGAAATTCCAAGCTTTCACTGAGGTTTGTCATACTTCAAAAATATCCAACGAATTCACGAAGATTTCAAAACATTTCACAAAGATTTTCATGATTCCAAGGAGTTTACAAAGATTTAAAAATATTTACAAAAGTTTCACAAAAAACACTTATGTTTGCAAAAAATTAAGAATTTGTCTATTTATGATTCGACTTTCTTTAGAAATTGCATGCCAATAAAAAGGGAATAAATAATTTTTTACATGTATAACGAATGTTTATTTCATTATTTGATGTGAAAAAAGGAGACATCGAAAAACTTGATTTCTTGACCTGGAAAAGACCTTGCAATTTGTTCCGAAAAATCGCTGGATAACCTGTTAACGATAGAAAAAATAATCTTACAAAATAGTTTAAAGGTTCTTCTTCTCCAATATTATACTGCAGTGATTCCGCATGCGAGTTTATATCCATCGAATCATCTGCCTCGATGGAACGACGTCGATTCCAGCTCCCAACTTCTCCACGTCCGACTTTCGAGCTCTCATCTGAGTCCTTTTGCTGCAAGAAACTATATTTAGTAAAAATATTTCCAGTATTTCAGAAATTTGGTAGCGTTTAATTAACATTGCATTCAAAGCAATTTCCCTTCTAAGCCGGGAAATTATTAAGGAGCATTACATTTTATTTTGATACTCAACTATAATAATTATAAATTGTTTTGTTACTTCTCTGACAACATTGACAAAATAATATGAAATGGCTCTAAAAAAAATTAAAGCTTCTACTTATTAAAGCGTGTACTTGAAACTCAAAATAGTACAAATAATAATCATTCACCTCACCAAGAAAGACTTGAGCCTGGGATGTGCGAATAGCTGAGTGCAAATTGATAACTGTCCTTACCTTTGGAATCGTGAACTGAAGAACAACGTTATTCAGAATGGAACACGTTATATGTCTGAGCATCAATAAAAAAAATACTATATACCAGTTAAAGTGTCTCTACGTCATTATGCTTTGAGTTCAGAGACTTGTCTTCATTAAAGGCTCGCTCAACTTCCGTAGCCGTGTCATCGAGTTCCATAATTTTATTCCTACTACAAATTTCTCCAAGTGACTAGAAACAAAATAATATTATCATTAAGAAAATTACTTAAATTTTTCATGGAACATTATATCCTTAAAACCGTTTCAGGAAAATTAAAAATCAAAATTACTTAGGTTGCGTAACGTTTTTATGAATGATGCATTACATAGAAACAAAGTCTTGATTCAGAGCAAAAATAGGTGTGTTCGTCAAATTTAAGACAGGATTGATGTATCAGCATGAATTTTTTTTAAGGATAGCTAATAATAACCAGAGTAACATAGGCATCTAAAGATTTTGATCTTTAAAATACAAAAAAGAAAAACGGCGAAAATGTTACGTTAAAAACCGATTTCTTTTTATTTGAATTAACTAATTTTATATATTTCTTTAAAAAATTAGGTTTATTGATTTCATATCAATTAAAAGTGTTCTTGCTTCCTATTTTGAAGTAATTTTTAAAGAATAGCGTCTAATATTTATTTTTGATTTCAACTTTTTTTGAAGGTGTAATATCAATGGACCACTCCCAGTGGCAACTAGCGCAGTTTGCGAGTCTTACAACTAGCAGTCATATAGGACTTAAAATTATCCACAGTGGGATAACGTCACATCAACTGTCACTTAGTTACGAAAACTGGTAATATGATGGAGATTATTATTAACAAACAGATAATCACCGGCTTTACGTTAGGAGTGGTTCCATATGAGCATTCTTTGAGTGTACCGAAATTTTCTCGTATGAATGTGCTGATTTCATTCAGGTCATGCTGATTTCATTCAGGTCGTGCTTTACATGTTTAATTGTCGTATCATGAAAAGCGATAATTGCTCACCATTATTTATGTCAATCATATTGCGATATTTTAGAACCTCCTTCCGTAAACGAGAGTTTCCCTCTGTTAGTATGTCCATTTTTTCTTTCAGTTTATCCTTGGAAGAATTGAGGTATTCCATGTCTGAAGACGAATCTTCAATGCAATTCTGAAATAGCAACAATACTTTCTGATACAAATTATTGGCGCTTCTTTACTAATTTTGACGTCTCCAAGACCAGCTGTACAAAAAAACAGTCAGAAATTTGTCTGTTTAAATCTGGAATCCATCCGGACGAAAACTTTCACTCCAGACAAAGTCCGAATCAATCCGAAATGATTTGGCACGTTGAAGATGATCATTGAAGTGCAAATGGAAAACAATCTGGTTAAATCCCAAATTAGTCCGTCAGAAAAATCGTCTCCGGAAAAAATCCGAGTCCACTGGAAATTAATCCACAAGTTAAAGTTGCAACTCTATAAAATTAGAGTGCAAATCAAAATCCATCTGCTTAAATCCGAGATCAGTCCAGACAAAAACACCGAATCCGGAAAGAGTCCAAATCAATCCAAAATAATCTGCACGTTGAAGTTGCTTACTAAAGTGCAAAAGGAAAACAGTTTATTTAAATCCAAACTTTTCCGGACAAAAACACCGTATCCGGAAGAAGTCCGTATCGATCCGAAGTTAATCCGAAAGTTAAAATTACAACTCCATGAAATTAAAAAATAACATCTTGAGATAAAAAAGTTAAAAAATTGGAATTTTTATATATATATCAACAGATAAACTAATTCGGTGTGATATTATATATTAGAATTTCATTGCACAATCATAAAAGTAGAAGAATTTTTTTAAATTCAAATTTCAGTTTTTTTTTTAAATTTGTCCTAAATTTGGAAAAAATTATTAAAATGATTTTTTAATGGATCATACTTTAGACGATTAATAAACATTTCGATAATTCACTAAATCGCCAAGCACTTTTGACGCACTGACAAAAAGTAACAAAACGGTCACTCATAAAACTAAAAATAATCAGATTTGGCTTCTGATTTTGACGCATGATTTTTGGTAGTTTTTGGTACAATTATACCCTTATAACAAATGAAAATTCGAAAATAAATATAATTTTGGGCACATCCCTTAATGCAAAAAAAGTACGAAATTTTAATTTCAATGTTTGTCTCCAAAAATTCTTAAAGCAGTGCTTAAAGCATATTAAATTCTACAAGAACATGCATGTTATCCTTTTTTGGTATGTTAAAAAAACTCGTTACAATTTTTTTTAAACACGGACATTTTTTTCAATTTTTAAAAGTTTAAATTTCTGTCATACTTTAAAAAGTCAATGTAACTGATAGTTCAAAGAATCATAGCATAGGCGATTATATACATTTACGGTCATTCATAACTTTAGTGCCATCACTCAAAACACTCCGATTAAGCTCATATTTGGCATGTTATGTTAGTTATTTTTCGGTCTCGTACGATTGTAGTCTTGAGCACTTGAACTTAAAAAAAATCTGGGGCTCACCCTATGGCCAGTATTCAGCCCTTCTTGACCCTATGGTCAACACTGGCCATTTCTCACTGGTAGCAGGGCCCTACAAAGGGCCGCCTTATTGACCCTTCGCGATGGGACCTCCGAGCCTCCGTGGTAGACCGTGTTGAAACTATGATGACGCATCACAATTTGTCAACATAGGGCAATATACTCGACTGAGTACTCGTGCACTGCGGCCCTTCTGATGCGAAAGTCGCAACCGTCTCTCGCCTTGCCCACTGAGAAATTGCGTGGGCCAGTAGTTCTAGGAATTACAAAACCAGACCGGCTCCTATGGGACTTGGAGTGTAGTTCATTTACATTGTAGTGAATTTCGCCGCGAGGCAATCTAATATTTATGGCAATGAATTGATTTTCGATGACACAGGAACATAGTGTACAGTTTCAATAAACTGTAACTTGTAAAGAAATGTCTTAAGAGCATAGAAATGAAAGCGAAAAAGAGCCCTTAAATTCTTTTTAAATATCAAATCAAAGAAAGACATCCGGTTTTTTCAACACCAAAGAAAGGTTAAATTTACAGTTTTCAAATGCTTTTATTCCAAAAAAAATTCTGTTACATTTAATACTGCAAATATCATGGAAGAAAAATGCATGCACGCACGTTCAGCCATTCCGATTTTGATTTTTTGTTATTAAATTCAGTGATGATCGATGCAGATTGAATCTTTTCATTCTTCTTGACCTTCTTTATTCGGGACAATTCCATTGTATCCTGCTAAAAAGACATTTGATTCTTATTGTAACAAAGATATCGAAGATTGTCCATATATTACGTATAACGCTTAAAGAGTGGATGGGGGCATGTCTCCATGATTTTCAGTTCAGAGAAGATTGCGGGTAAGTGGAAGCAAGAGATAGCTTAAAAATGAGTAGAAAAACGTTACATAATAAGTGGACAAACCCTTCCAAGTTTAACCAGACCTCAAAACAGTATTCAAAAGCAAACTTTCTTTCTTTTTTTATTGTCCTTTTTGTGTAATTCTGCAACGCAATAATCCGGATATTCTAACTTATGACGTAAACGCCTTTGGCTTTTGGTCGGTTCTAAGACATTATACATTTCAGCATTTTTTTAAATTTGTGTCATCTTCATAAAGTCTAAACATACAGATATTTACAGGCAATTCAAAAATGAAAAATTCAATAAAGTATGTTTTGAAACTAAGTTTTTTTAATTACATACGTTCTCAACCAGTTTAAACTTAGATCGCTATAAAAACATCAATTTTTGTATAAAAAAGCTCTAATTGTGGAAAAAGTTATAAAAATAAATGAATTTCTGATTAAATAAAATTGAAACTTGGATTGTATGAAGAACACGTGAGCGTTGAAAAATAATGATTTTTTAGCCGTTGTCCAAACATAATTTCCATCAACTTTTTGACAAAAAAAAGTTGCTTTTGTTTACGCAAAATAAAAATTTAAAGACTGGTCTATTCACTGATGAACAATAATTGGTCGTCGACCGACCAACATATCGAAATATTCATTCGTACCTTCGTAAAATTCAGTGAAATCTAGTAATATTTTAGTAATCGTTCACTGAGTTTCAGAAGATAACTAGAATATTACTAGATTTAACTGAATTTTCCGAAGGTGTGAATGGATATTCCCATATGCTAAAAAATTTACAGAATTTCAATACGAATTTATTCAATCTCATACATCCTTTTATATTATATGTCGTACTATTGACATTAAAATTGATTTTTGTTTTTCTCTACTACGAATGAAAATAATTTCAGATAAAAAAATAGATTCTCTGCGAATTACATGTTTTTTCCTGATATCAAAAAATTCCTGCCTGAAAGTGTTCAGCAGAGACCCACAGTAAAATTCTCGTACGTTTCCAGTACAATTCCCTCAGGGTTTTTCAAAATAATTAAAAATAATTCAAATTATTTTAATAACGTTGTAATAAATTATTAAAAACCATGAAAATTTTATCTTATTAAAAAATATATTTTTATAAAAACACTAAAAGAAGGAAACATATTTTAAAAGTAAAATAATAACAAAAAGAAACGTGTAGTCCACATAGCCTTTTTACGGTTTTTCCATCTAGCTTCAAACATGATTTCAAATGCCTCGGAACTTCTGAATGACAATGAAAAACTAGAAAAAATATAGTATGGAACACTGGCTTTCTTTGCGCTTTTGATCCCTCGCGCTCGTAAATTTCGTTTGGAGGGAATTTTTATCAGTAAAGGCCCTGAGTTGTGGAAAATATTTTTCCAAGCGATCTAGAAAAAAATAAAATAAAATGTACTATATGGATTAGGGTGGTCCTTAAAAATTGAAAGTACAATTTCGCGAAACGAGAACCCTTCGATTTTTTTCTCTTCGTGATGGAGGCTCATGAGAACTTTTCCGAATTGAAAAAAAAAGTTTTAGTGGTGCCCATTTATTGTATAGGTGCGTAAATTGTATGACAATTATTTTTGTAAGCTGAGCTAGATAAATATATATGTTTTTAAATACACACATCTCTGTATTTTAAAAATTTGCTGCATTTACATTTTTCATTTTCTAGGCATATGAAATTATTTTAACGAAGTTTTATGAACAAAATCAACAACAACAAATTTAAAAAAAAGTCTCTTGCCAAAAGTTCCCCTTCTTCTTATTAAACTTATGTGTTATCATCCTGTTTCGTGTATGAAACATAAAAAAATTCTGCTTCAAATATAGTATCCCGTAAATTTTCCGCACCAATGAATTATCCGTACAATTCCCGATTTGCACGCTTTTCCATCACAGTGGACACCCTGTGGCTATTTCCTGACTTATTGATCAACGAAAAACCCTTTTAATTACGAATAATTTTGTATATACAGCCTATAATTATAAAAAATGTACACTGGAGTCCCGTTTTACCAAGCGTGAGAGAGGAGAACGGTTTTGAGAGTCCCGATTTACCGTGATGGCCATTGAGGGTACCCGAAATGCCTAGTAAATCGGGACCCCAGTGTATTTATCCTAGGGGGAAAAATAACCTGAAAACATGTAAGCTTCACAAGCGATATATTTATTTACACGATGTCTATGTTTACTTTTCACGGAAACCGGCAACAGAGGTGTGGTCCTTGACTATTATTGTTCATATCATGTACTTACCGCCAACAGCAATTACCTCTGCTACTTTGTCCGTCCAAAGAGTGATCGTCTTTAGACGAAACTTTATTTTGCTTGCGGTTGAAATTTCGCATTCTGGCCACTTTAAGGGAATGCAAGTAACCTACAGTGGTAGTCACGTGAGAAATTCTACGAACGATGATTAGCCCTTACTTTCTGTCTTTCCTTTCTTTTAAATATCCTTTATTGATTGTCACTTAGGAGTTATTGTATAAGGAAATGGTGTGTTTAAAATAAAATGTTTTTAAATACTGTATTTCTTGTAATGCCTGCAACTTTTTATTAAAGTATTGATGAAAACAATGTATGCTTTAAAGTGGTGGTTGCTAGGCAACAAAGCCAATAAATTAGAAGCAACAGTGCGAGTACTGATGGACCAATTATGTACCATAAGTTCAGATTCAAGAATCCCAAGAACGTTGGAGAATTTTCGAGATTGTTTACCATGTGTTTGCTGATGGGTCACTGACAATTCCGGCATTTCATTGACGGCGAGTGGATTTTGTTTTTGTGAACTAACCGTGTGTGCTTAGTTATGAATAATACAAGAGGACCTTATAAAAGATATTTGCTTCAAGATGTGCCAGGAGATCCAGAATCGACGTATAGATATCGGTGTGATAAAAGATTGCGCGATGGCTTCCCCAACTCCCCGAATGCTCCTGACGAAGCTCAAGACAATGAGGTTAGATTTAATATTTATCATATTTTCCTTCTTTATTCTACGAATTCCTCTTTCATCTATAAGTTCGTATAAGATTCATTAAAATAAGAATGTAGTCATCCAGGTTTGCAACCTAATATTTTAAAAGATATAAAAATAAGCTTTAATGTTTATTTGAACTATTATTGCTCAGTGCATAAATGATCAAAATTCCTATTTTATTTTTCGCAGGCTTCACAGTTTTTCGCCGATTCCCATCTTTTTCACTTTTTCTTGTTATATACTTAAACGTAAACCGAATTAATAGAGCCGGATGAAAAAAATGCAACTGTTTTTGGTTGAAAGTTGAATCTTTTTGGTTGAAAAGCCTACTATTATATTTTTGCTTGAAAATTCGTCTTTTTTTTTGTTGAAAATGTTATTATTTTATTGACAGTTTCGTTATTTTGTAGAAAACTTTCTGGGTTCCAAAATAAACTATTTTGGTGCAAAAATTTAATATTTGGTTGAAAATTGAGTTTCTTGTAAAATATGTACGGGGCCGTTCACAAAATACGTCATACATTTTTCAGGAACTTCTGACCCCCTGTCCCCCCTTCACCGCGTGATACTTTTTCCATTATTCTTACCATGGAGAATGATGCTTTGACAGACTCCACCCACCCCTAAACGTATCACGCATTTTGTGAATGACCGTTATTTTTTGTTGTTGAAAATTCATCTCTTTAGTTGAAAATTTTAATATTTTGTGGATACTTTGTTTTTTTTTTGGGTAAAAATTAACTTTTTTAACAGAAAATTTAATTATTACATTTTTGGTTTTAAATTTACTTTTTTAGTTGAAATTTCACAGATTTTTCGAAATAGTTATCAATTATTCATCAGTTTGGTTCAAAATTAATTTCTTTATCTGAAAATTTAATTATTCCCTTTTTTTGGTTAAAAGTTGATCTCATTTAGTGGAAAATTCAACAATTATGTAAAAAAGTAATCCTTTTTGGTTATAAATTCGACTTTTTGGCATGCAACTTCTAGAATTTGGTTGAAATCTGGTTTTTTCTTCACAGAAAAATCTTTTTTATCTTCTTGGTTAAAAATTCAACTCTGTTTTTAAAAATTGAGCTTTTTCGTAGAGATTACGTCCTTCTTAGTTGACATATCAATTAATTCATTTTTTTAGTTGGAGATTCATCACTTTAGATGAAAATTCAACTATTTTGTTGAAAAATCGTTTTTTTTTTTTAAAAATGATTTTGTTCTTGTTAAAGATTAATGTTATTTAACTGAAAATTAAATAATTTAGTTTTCGGTCGAAAATTGAACTATTTGGTTCATAGTTCATTTTTTGGTTAAAGATTCATCTCATCGGTCAAAAATTTGTATATTTTGTGGAAAATTCGTCTTTTTGGATTGAGAATAGAACTGTTTAATTGAAAATTATTCTGTTTTGGTTGAAGATGGAACGATTTTTTTAAATTCGTCTATCGTGCTTAAATGCAACTGTTTTTGATAAAGAATTAAAAACTTTTCTATTGACATATAAATTATTACATTTTTCTCTGAGAATTCATCTTATTTGGTTAAAATTAACATTTGTATAAAGTTTGACCCCCCCCCTGGTTTTGTCAAATGACCACGTTTTGAGACCCCCTGAACTCGAAAAACAGGTTTTTGCGAATGTGTCTCTCTGTATATATGTATTTCTGAATGTGTGTCTGTAGATTTTTAGTCTGTAGCACGATAACTTTCGAAAGAATTGACATATTGGATTGGGCTTAGGTAGACTCTTCAAGTGACCTAACATGAAGGTTAAGTTCGTTAGCCAGCCATTTTGTAAGAAAATTAAAAAAGTGAGAGCATTTTCAAAAAATGTTTGATTACTTTTTCCAAGATTTAACAATTCTATGTACGGTAATTATTAGTACTCAAGAAGACAAAAAATTCATCTTCATGACTTTTTTTGATAAAAAAAAACTTACCGGAGTTATAAATCAAACATTATATTTTTACGGTCAAACTATACAGAAAAAAAGATGATTTGACAAAAATTGTGTATTCAAAGAAGATCTACAAATTTTGTTACAAATCACTTTTTGATAGGACGCGGAGTTTTTGTTTTATTCGTAAAAAACTGCATTATCAATGAAAAATTAAATTTTTGGAAAAACGAAGCAAGGTACGAAAAAAAAGTGAATCAGCAAACGGTGTGCGTTCAAAAAATATCTAAAAATTTATTAGCGATCACTTTTTGATAGGACGCGTGGTTTTTTTTTTTGAGGATTGAACTATTTTGTTGAAAATTTGTCATGTTTGGTGAAATTCAGCTGCTTTTAGATTAAAATTAAAATCTTTTTTGGTTGAAATATCAACTATTATATTTTATTTGAGAATTCATATTTTTTGGTTGGAACTTAAACTACTTAGTAGAAAGTGATTAAAATGGTGACAAAGTCAAAACGACTACTTTCAGATAAAAAAAAGTATAATTTATTGTGTCAAGTTCATAACGGAATTAAAACGTATGACGTTTCGAAACATATACCAGTTTTCTCATCAGATTAAAATTGACCATTAAAATCAAGTTGAAAAGGTTCAAACTGAGTTGAAAAACAATGTTCATATCGTTCATATGCAAAAAATTTTTAAAATAAATTCTTGTATGAAAAAGATTTTTGAGTCCATACTTTTGAGTATAGTTATAAGGAATTA
Organism: Andricus grossulariae; assembly: GCA_011634705.1. NCBI lineage: Eukaryota > Metazoa > Arthropoda > Insecta > Hymenoptera > Cynipidae > Andricus > Andricus grossulariae. The sequence goes on from JAABKJ010007545.1 coordinate 296,848,272, forward strand.
GCCTGAAACTAAATTAAAAATCATTTCCAAAAAAATAAAAATAAAAAGTTATTTTTGTGTATGTATAATCGGAGCAACCACAACAACTCCATCGTGGCAATACCAATGAAAATCCTCTTTTTTCAATTGTAACTATTTTGTTTAATTTTTTTTTGGTTTAAAGTTTGGTTTAAACTTCAATTGTTTGGTTGAAAATTTATTTCTTTGGTTGAAAATTCAACTATGAGGTTGAAAATTCCTTTAAAATTTGAAATATTTGTTTGATAATTTAAAAATTTTGAGTAGAAATTAATCTTTTTTGGTAGAAAATTAACCCTCTTGGTTGAAAACTTAACCTTCTAGTTGAAAATTTATCTTTCTGATTAAAAATTAGTTTTTTCTTGGAAATACTTATTTATCAATGAAAATTAACCTATTCAAAAATTTTTTTTTTTCGGTTGAAGAATAACATTTTTCTGTAAACTGTTTGGTTAATAAATTAGTCTTTTTGGCTCAAAATGTATATTTTTGGTTGAAAATTTATTTCTTTAATTAAAAATTAGTTCTTTTATTGAAAATTTATTTTGTTACTGAAAATTTAACTTCATTTTTGGTGAAAATGTTATCTTTTTTGACAGAAATTTAATCTTCTTGATTTTAAAATCATCTGTTTGGTTGATAATGTAACTATTTCGTTAGAAATGATCTTATTTGGTTGAAAATTTATTGTTTACTGAAAATTTAACTTTTCTATTTTTGGTTAAAAATTCATTTCTTTATTTGAACTATTAGTTCAACCATTTCTTTTAAAATTCAAATATTTGTTTCAAAATTCATGTATTTTTACGGAAATTACTCTTTATTGATAGAACATAATTATTCTTGGTTTAAAATTTATTTTGTTAGCTCAGAATTGATCTCTTTATTGCATTTTTTTAAATTTAAAATTAAATTCTTAAACTGAAATACTGTTTTAAGTGAAAATTCAACTATTTTGTTTGAAATGCATCTTTTTTGTTAGAAAAGAAATTTTAGAAGATACTTATTACAAATTTCAAGACAATTTATGGGAAATCATAGTATTTTAAGAGATTTGTAGGAATTTTACCATACATACGCGATTTTATAGGATCTCCAACGACTTTAAAGTTTTATAAAATATCAATGGGTTTCAAGGAATTGTAGAATATTTGAGGCATTCATAGCGTTTCAAAAGAAGTTAATTGAAAATTAACTTTTTAAACTGAAATTTTGTTTTAGGTGAAAAGTCAACTATTTTGTTTAAAATTCATCTTTTTTGGTAGAAAAGTAGTCTCATTAGTTGAAACTTCATCTTCTTTTTTTATAGAATGCGCAATTTTCTTTAATTATAAAATAAGATAATGAAAATACATCTGTTATAATACCAACGCGTATTATGAATTATAATAATATGAATTTATTGAAATGATGCATTTGTTCAGGGTAGTTGAGATTAAAGTTTAATGCAAAATAAAGAATAAATATTAGATTAATCATGATAAATAAAATTTTTACTTCATTTTGTAATATCTGGATAAGCAATCTCAGGCCAAGGTACAGAAATAAATGTAATATACATTTGATATAATAGTGTTGAACATGAAATAAAAAAATAGAAAATATAATGGTTTTCACTGAATTCTATAATAATGTTCGAATATTTTTCTAATTAATTTACTCAGAACAAATCAAGACCTCCACAGTATTTCCAAAAAAGAATAGTTTAGAAAATAAAATGAATTTTCAACCAAATATTTTATTTTTTAAGGGAACTTTCCACCTAATACTTGAAATTTGAACTAAAAAGGTGATTTGTCACCAAGAAGATTAATATTCTACCACAAAAGACAAAGTTTCAACAAAATACATGTTCAAATATATAGTTTAATTTAAAACTGAAGAAGATTGATGTTCAAACAAACATGATATAGTAAAATTTTCAGTTAAAAAGTTAATTTTTAATAAAAAAAAATAAGAAAGATTAATCTTCTACGACAAAAGAATAATTTTTAATAAAACTCATGAATTTTCAACCACATATTTTAATTTTTAATATAATTTTGATCCAAAAGGTTATATTGCTACTACAAAAGAAAAATTTTCAACAAAATAGATGAATTTTCAACTAAAAAATATAAATTTTTCAACAAAAAATAGAATAGTTTAATTTTAAGTTAGAGAAATAAGTTTTTAACCAAATAAAATAAATTTTCAACGAAGTAGTTAAATTTTCAACCAAAAAGATTAATTTTCTACCAAAAAAGAATAGTTTAGAAAATAAAATGAATTTTCAACCAAATATTTTATTTTTTAAGGGAACTTTCCACCTAATTGTTGAAATTTGAACTAAAAAGAAGATTAATATTCTACCACAAAAGACACATTTTCAACAAAATATATTTTGAAACAAATAGTTAAATTTTAAACTGAAGAAGATTGATGTTCAAAGAAACATGATATCGTAAAATTTTCAGTTAATTTTAATTTTTAATAAAAAAAAACTAAGAAAGATTAATTTTTAATAAAGTATATGAATTTTCAAATGAAGAAGATAAATGTTCAATCAAACATGGAATATTTAAATTTTCATTCACAAAAAATTATTTAACAAAGATTTTAACAAAATAGTTAAATATCGAACAAAAACAAAAGATCTTTCAAATAAAATGATGAGTGATCAACCAAAAAATTAATTTTTATCAAAGTTGTTCCACTCAGTAGATTTTATTTTAAATAAAGGGTAATTAGTGGGTGCGTAGCGCGCACAATGTTCTAGTTATTCTATAAACTAAAACATCATCATCATTAGGCAATTTTAATTAATATGATACCATTGTTGAAAAGTAGTTTGAAGAGGTGTCAGCTACAAAGAGGCGCAGTAAGGAATAGTCTTAATTTTGCAGAAACTTTAATTTAAACACCATCGTTAGGAAATAACTTTTAGAAAGCAAAGCTTTCTTACGCTTTGCAGACTTTTGTCAATGTGACCCTCCTTCAAGGGAAGAAGAGAGTTTGAATTATGCTCTGCATACAACGGATGTACCGTACAAAAAGCCGTATTATCCGGCTAAGCAATTTCTGACTCTCTCGGGAGACTCTAGGTGTGCACCATCCGGAAATTCGAAACTCTCACCAAGTCAGGCAAGAAGATGGTTGGGAAATGTCACAGAATTGCAAAACAATGTCTGTATCAACTTTCATAACGAGCAAGTGCAATGTTACGTCAGTTGGCAGATTTCCAAAGACGCCTCCCTGATTCCCTTACCTTCCTTAAGGATATAATCGAGCCGAGTCCGTTTTTGTTTCTGCGGTTAATCCTTTTTCGTAGAATTTCTGTAAAAGTATCAATTCTGCTTCAAAATAAATTAAAAATCTTCCGATGATATATGTAATGAAATTTTGTGTTTCAGTTGATTGGCCATGCGAGTATCTGTTATGCTAGTGAACGAAGTGAGGTTGATCCTAACAACCGAGAAATGATTCTCAAGACAAGAAATGTAAGTGCAGTTTACTGATTCAAGTGATATCGCGGTACCATCTTCTTTAGGCAATTAAAGCCGACGCGAAGCAGAGCATATCTGGCTCAGAGGCAACCGTGATCAACAACATGATGAATGATGATCCCCAAGAAGATTTCCCATCAAATCTTGGGGAAAATTCACCACTTTTTGGTTAATATTTCAAAAAAGTTGAGGGAGATTTCCCTGAATATGAGTATCGATCTATCAATATACACAAAGTTTTAAGTTTAAGTATTATTTCACAATATCATAGGAAATTTTCCCTATTAAATCTTGGGGAAAATTCACCACTTTTTGGTTAATATTCAACAATGTGTGGAAATTAGCGTCAACACAATTTTGGGGAAAATTTCCCAAGACATATTTTACCGTGTACAGTTTGTCAACGGTTTGAATCCTCTAGTGCACGCAGTATGCAGTCTAGTCCAGAATAGGAATCAGTCCTATATTCCTAATAGTAAAGAATAATCGGCAAGATAGGACTCACGAGGAAACAGAGTGGCGGGTGCTGACGGATCGATATGGTCACTATCCACCTCATGAATTTTAATTTTCCTATGAGCACTAAAGTGTTTATCATTAAGTGATCTAAATTTATTTGCTGAAACAGAAAAAGTCGAGTTAATTGCCAAAACGTAGCTGCTAAAGTCATATTCCCAATAGAACACCATGTAGTGTAAGGAGGGGTAGCGCCGACCGATGGGACAAAGGTGACTTTGCTTATAACATCGCTATTACTTAACAATTTTAATTCTACTTTGCATGAAATAAATCTATTTTATTATAAAGATAGTGGTACTTACTTTTTATTCAAAATAACTTATTCTTATTGCTGGATATGTTTGAAGGTAATTTTTCAGTACATAAAAAAGCACAGAAGCGAACCATCATATTTTCCCATCTTTAGATTTTTTAATTTTCATAAAAAGCTGCAGTCGCCTTTACCCTCCGGTGGGTGGCAAAGGCGACGAAATACAGCTTGTTAAAAATAATTGCATTATCAAATCATTGTTGAAAAAAATGTATCAATTCCACATCTTATTAACTTAAAAAAAATCATTGACTGTTAACTAGTCGCCGCTGCCCCTCCTTATCCTGAATTATTGTTGCTTTTGCATCTTTTCCTATGATTTTCTGATCATTGAACGATTCATTTACTGAATATCCAAATCGAATTCATTGAACCTATTTTTGATTGTATAATTGCTCGCTGACTGACGATGATTTTGGCGTGATCGTTAAACAAAAGCGAGTGTTTGTTTATATGTCCACGTGTCCCAACCATGTCTATTTTCACCCGACCGCCAGGTCATTAAAATTACTGATGATCTTCATGCCAAGTGAGTCCATCGGTATTTTTTCTTGCTATAATCAGCAAAAACGATTTTGACTCAATTGCTTTTCCGTATTTGAAATGAGGAAGTTTGACCAAGTTCACGAGATCAGGTTGGCGACTTGACCGGGAAAAAATCGGGAATTAAATTTAAAAACCCGGAAATTTACTTCTGATCGTAGCCAAATTCAAGTTTTCATGGTTTTAATAATTTTGGTCAATTTAGAAAAATGATTTCTACTTTCTCTACAGTTGCAGGGCATATGATTAAAAATAATTATCGTTTTTATTTTAGGACAGGGAGTTTCCGTAAAGAAATATATGTAATTTCACTTGGAACAGGGAATTTTGACATGGAACGGGAATTTTTTAACGGAATTAAAACTGGGATTTAGAAGAAAGGAGTTTCAAAATCCCTGTTCCAAGTCAAAATTCGTCACGATTTAAAAGTTTATTCTTCGAAATTTTAGAAAAAGAAAGTAATTCAACTAGTTTTTAGAGTAGAAGTAGTATTTCGAAGAGGAAATATTTCTGACTTATGATATAAATTTTTTTACATTTTTCGTCGGCAATTTACCTTTTTTTCTGGAAAATTCAACTACTTGCGGTTAAAAGCTAAACTCTTGTTAAAAATTATTTTTTGTTGAAAGAATTATCATTTTAAGTGAAAATTCATCTCTTTTAAGAAATGAAACTACTTTGTTGAAAATCAATTTTTCAACTAAAAATGTAACCATTCCAGTAGAAAATATAACTATTTTTTCTGGAAAACCGATTTTTTTGTTGGTTAATAATTATATTTTTAACGGAAAATTCAACTACTCTATTTTTTGTTGAAATTTTATTTTTTTTTGGATGAAAATTCAACTATTTGGTTGAAAATTGATATTTTTATTTACAAATTAATCTATTTTTTTTTTTGAAAATTCATGTAATTTGTGGAAAATTCGTGTTTTTTGTAGAAAATTGATCTTATTGGTTGAAAATTCATCTTTTTAGTAGGTATAAAATTAAAATATTCCAGTTGAATATTCATCATTTCATTTGAAAATTCATCAGTTTGGTTGAAAGTTAATTTTTTCAACAAAAAATTTAACCGTTCCATTTGGGTTGGACAAAATTTAATAATTTGGATGTAAATTTGTCTTTTTAAATTGAAAATTCATTTAGTTCCTTGAAAATTTGCGTATTTTGTTAAAAAATCAACTTTTTTGGTAGAAAATTATTTTTTACTTTCAAAGTTAATCTTCTTGTTTAAAAAATTCTGTTTGGCTGAAAATTCAAGTATTCCACTTAAATATTCGTCATTTTAGTTGAAAATTTACCTTTTAGGTTAGAAATCAATTTACTTGGTTGAAAAATAAACTCTTTTGTTGAAAATTATTATTTTTTTAAATGAAGATTCATCATTTTAATTAAAACTTCATTTATTTGTTTGAAAAATGAGCTATTTGATTGAAAACTTGTTTTTTTCTTTGGATGAAAAGGAATTTCTTACCGAAAATGTAAGTATTTTATTGAAAATTTTTTTCTCTAGTTGAAAATAATTTATTTCTTAAACTGAAAATAAAATACTATTATAGGTGAATATTCCATAATTTTAGTTGAAAAATAATTTTTTTGGTCGAACTTAATTAATTATAATAGACACTTTTTCTAGATTGTTCGTTGTGAATTCATTTTTTTTAGTTAAAAATTCAACTACTTAGTTAAAAATTAAACTCTTTTATTTAAAATTAATTTTTTCGATTGAAAATTCATAATTTTAATTTAAAACTCATCTCTGATTGAAAATGTAACTACTTTGCTGAAAATCAGTTTATCCTTTTTTGGCTGAATATTCAACTATTTTTTTCAAAATGCATATTTTGCATTTAAAAATTAAACTATTTGTTTGAATATTTATGTACTTTGCGAAAATTCGTGTTTCTTTGCAGAAAATTAATCTTTATAGTTGAAAATTCATCTTTTTGGCATAATATTAAACTATTCCAGTTGAAGATTTATCATTTTAGTTGAAAATTCATCAGTTTGGTTGAAAATTAATTTCTTTAACGGAAAATTTAACTGTTCCATTTTTAGTTGAAAATTGATCTTTTATCATTCAAATTCAATAATTTGGATAAAAATTGGTCTTTTCTAATTGAAAATTCACGTATTTTGTTAAAGATTCTATTTTTTTTGTATATAATTTTCTTTTTTTTTTAATATTCATCTTTTAGGTTGGAAATAAACTTACTGGTTGAAAGTTCAAATTCTTTTGTTAAAAATTAGTTTTTTTGTTTGTTTGTTGAAAAATAATCTTTTTTAGTAGAAATTTATCTTCTTGGTTGAAAATTCATCTCTTTGGTAAAAAATTCAACTATTCTAGTTAAAGATTCATAATTTTAGTTGGAAATTCAACTGTTTGGTTAAGCATTAATTTTTTTAACTTGATATTTAATTATTTAAGTTTTGGTTGACAAACCTTTTTTAGTAAAAATTAATTTTTTTGTTTGAAAATTCAACTATTTCAGTTGAAGATTCATTCTTTTAGGTGAAAACTCTTATGTTTGGTTTAAAATTATTGTTTTAATTAAAAATGTTACTGTTCCATTTTCGGTTGAAAATTATTATTTTTTTATTTCAAAATTCAACTATTTGTTAAAAAAATTTGTCGTTTTTAATTGAAAATTCATCACATTCGTTGGAAATTGACGTATTTTGTTTAAAAATCTATTTTTATTTTTGGCCGAAAATGATCTTTTTCTCTGAAAGTTCATCTTCAGATTTCAAAATTCTTCTTTTCGGTTAAAAATTCAAGTATTCCAGTTAGATATGTATCAATTTAGTTGAATATTCATGTTTTTGGTTGAAAATGAACTTATTTGGTTGAAAGTTTTCTTTTGATGTTTTATGGTTGAAAATTATTATTTTCTAAATGAAAATTTAACTATTATTCCACTCTAATATTCCATAATTTTAGTGAAAAATTCATCTCATTGATTGAACATTCTTTTTTTGACTAAAAATTTAATCATTCAATTTTTGGATAAAAAATGATCTTTTTTAGTTGAAAATTAATCTTTTTTGCTAGAAATTAATCTTCTTGGTTGAAAATTCATCTCTTTGATCAAAAATTCAATTATTCTAGTTAGTTCGTTTTTTTTTGTTGAAAATAATTTTTTCAACTGTAAATTTAACTTATCCCAAATGAAAATTCCATAGTTGTAGTTGAAAATTCATTTGTTTGGTTGAACATTAATTTTTTCATCTGAAATTTAATTATTTAAGTTTTGGTTGACAATTTACCTTTTTTAGTAAAAATTAATTTTTTTCTTTGAAAATTCAACTATTTCAGTTGGAAATTCATTGTTTTAATTGAAAACTCATCTTTTTGGTTTGAAATTCAACTATTCCAGTTGAAGATTCATAATTTTAGATCAAAATTCATTAGTTAGGTTGAAAATTAATTTTTTTAACTAAAAATGTAACTTCCATTTTCTCATGAAAAATTGATTCTTTTCTTAGTTCAAAATTCAACTATTTGGTTAAAAATTTGCCTTCTTTAATTGAAAATTCAACTATTTCGTTAAAAATTAATGTATTTTGTTGAAAAATTGAATTTTTTGTTAGAAAATTAATCTTGTTACATTCATTTTTTGTTGTTGAAAATTCAAGTATTCCACTTAAATATTCATCATTTTCATTTATTATTTAGTTCATTCATTTTACGGTTGAAAATTATTGTTTCTTTAGATCAGACTTTAACTATTTGGTTAAAAATGTATCTTCTTTAATTGAAAATTCAACTGTTTCGTTAAAAATGCATGTATTTTTTTGAAAAATTGTATTTTTTAGTAGAAAATCAACCTTCTTGTTTAAAAATTCTTATTTTTGGTTGAAAATTCAAGTGTTCCCTTTCAATATTCATCAGATTAGTTGAAAATTCATCTTCTTGGTTTAAAATTTAGCTATTCCAGTTGAAGGTTCGTAATTCTATTTGAAAATTCATCACTTTGTTTGAAAATTGAACTATTTTGTTGAAAATCTGTTTTTTTTGTTGTTGAAAATTTAATTTTTCAACTCGAAGTTTAAGTATGCCATTTTTTGTAAAAAATTGATATTTTTTAGTGGAAAATTTAAGTATTTTTTCGAAAATTCATTTATTTCTCAATGTTTTTCTCTGTTGTGTTGAAGGATGTTGAGAATGAACGTTATGAATTGAAAAAAAAGGTTTGCCTTTGGCAGCAAATATGAATATGTTACTTTTAGTTGACCGGGAAAATTGAAAAACTTGACCGGGAAAAACCGGCTCATGACCGTGAATTTAAATTTAAAAAGAGTCATCGTAAATGAACTTGGTTATTCAATACTCCTTCCATAACGCAGACAGTCCCTGTTGAACCGTTATTTCCGCCTACGCGTTTGCATGAACTTAAACTAAAATTGAACAATTCCCTACGGACGCAGGCGTTGTGTTTACTCATGCTGTATTTTGTGTTTCGATATAGTACGCGAGCTCAAGCACGCTTGCAGAATGCAATGTATTTTATGTTAACTCTAAGTCCAGGCGCATTATAAACTGTTCCCGCTGAATCCCGGGAGAGACATATCGTTTAGAAATTTACCATATACTGGCAAGTTAGTGGTTGTGTACCTATGTGTCTACATAAGTTCCAAAAGATGATGCATCATTTAATTCGTAAGCAATATTTTAACCATGTAACAATTGTCATTATGCTGCATGAATGGTACAATTCTTTTCTGCTGAAGGAAGGAGTGGAAGAAGTACTAAAAAGGATTGATGCTAGTGGAGATAGAGGAAGTGAGTATAGGAAGGGAAGAGCGAAGAGGGGAGAGAATGATACTGGTGAAGGTAAAGAAATGGGAACATAAGAGGGGAGTGATGATAAAGAAGAGGGTGTTATATAGGGGCTCGGAGAGAATAGAGGATGATTTGACCTGGGTAGAAAGGCATATGCAGTATAAGTTAAGTGAAAGAGCGGAAGAGGAAAGAAAAAAGGAAGAACATGCGTTATGGGAGAATACAGATTGAAGGTGTATAGTGGGATTGGAACGAGGACAGGGAAGAGTTAGTAGAAAAGGAGGTGTCGGGAAACTAGGAGAGAAAGGAGCGGGAGATATAGAAATAAGAAATAGTAGGAAACAAAAAGAGACGAGAAACGAAAGTAGGGAAGACTGGAGGATATGCTGCTGAAATATAGCCGGCTTGAAAAGGAATGATAGGGAGTTTATAAGAAATTTGACACAATGTGATGTAGTAGTAATGATGTAGACGTGGCTAGATGAAACGAGATGGGAAAGAGTAAGGGGAAGATTACCAAGAGGAAGGACAAAAAAGAGATGAAAGAACAAAAAGAAAAATTAATAGTAGAAGAGATAAATATAGGAGGAGAGAGATGAGAGAACAGATGGAGAAAATAACAAGAGATTAGGCTTATAATAGGAGGAGATTTAAATGCGAAAATAGGAGATAGAGGTGGAAAGGAATGGGGTGGAGAGCGAGGAAGAAAATCCAAAGACAAGATACTGAATGGAAAGGGAAAGAAATTGTTGAAGAGGTTAGAGGGGATGGGGTGGTTTATCCTAAACGGAAGTAAAGATGACGAAAAAGGGGAACGGTAATTGATTATGTGGTAGTGGACGATGAAGTAAAAGAGACTGTCAGGAAATTAGAGGTAGGGAATTATATAGATTCGGATCACTTTCCCATACTGTCAAGATACTCCCGGCCTCCAATAGATGCCGCCACCAGTTTTAAAATACCAATCCCGACACGAATACACGATTCATTTCAGATAGATCTGGCACTTAATAGTGACGTTAGACTTTTCTGAAGTAAATATTTGTTGGTTAAAATAAAAAGGTTTTGATATTTTTATAAAAATGGAAAAAGAAGAATTTCGAGCATTGATTAAGCTCCATCGTATTCAACCGTAAAATATTGGATTGCCGAGTTCAAAAGAGGCCGAATGTGCACAAAAGATGAACACGCCGGGGGAGCACCAAAAACAGCGACAACTCCAGAAACCGTGCAAAAAATCCACGATATGGTATTGGATGATCCAAAAGTGGAAGTGCGTGAAATAGCTGAGGCCGTAGGAATATTATCTGGGTCAGTACATTCAATTTTGCATGATTGTTTGTGTATGAGAAAGCTAACCGCAAGGTGGGTGCCGCGTTTGCTGACAATCGATCAAAAACGTGAACGTGTTCGCACTTCCCAGCGTTGTTTGGACATCTTTAAACGAAATCCATCTGATTTTTTTTGTCGAATAGTGACTTGTGATGAAACGTGAATCCATCACTACACACCAGAATCGAAACAATCAGCCAAAGAGTGGGTAGGACCCGACGGAAGTGCACTGCAGCGATCCAAGACTCAACAATCGGCTGGGAAGGTGTTGGCGTCAGTTTTTTTGGGATTCGAGGGGCATATTGTTCATCGACTTTTTACAAAAAAGGAAAACAATCAACAGTGACTATTATTGTGCATTACTGGACCGATTAATGGCCGAAATCACAAAAAAACGGCCCCATTTATCCAAGAAAAATGCATCTTTTTGCAAGACAATGCACCAGCTCACAAATCGATGACAACCATGGCTAAATTACACGAGTTAGGCTTTCAATTGCTTCCTCTCCCCCCGTATTCTCCAGATTTAGCACCGAGCGATTATTATCTGTTTCCAAACGTGAAGAGATGGCTCCAGGGACAGAGATTCGCGACGTTGAAGAATAAATAGTAAGTTTGACCAAAATCGTTTTTTTTTCTTTGTTAGGCCGGGAGCATCTTGAACCACCTAGTCATTAAGCGCCTATCCGTTTTAATCCCTTCTTTATTAGGGTGCAGTAAATTTTTTGTTTAAATATGTTTTTGGGCTATGTAGTATCCTATCAGGACAACCGAGATGTTTTTCAAATTTTTTAAATATCGCTTTTGGTCACCACAGAGGGGTTGAAAGTTTTTAAAGTTTGAAAAATAAAAAAAAATAAAATTCTTCGCTAGGACAGTAATCACAGGTATTGCACGGGTCAAATAATTTCCATCGTAATACGTAAAATATAACACCAACTTTTTTTACGGTGTAGTTTTTTGTTACTTTTTTCAGTAAAGTGATGTAAAAAATAGATCTTACTAACAAATTTAAGTTAAAGAAATGGACCAAATAGTCGATAATTGATTTTCACAATTTATCTGTGGTTGATAAATCAGATTTAGATTGTTGTTAGTCCTGTCAGAAACTACTCCACCTAAAACAAGAAATCAATAAAAATGAGAAAGGCGTAGTTCATTCCTACTTCAATATTTCTATATTGTCAGAGTTGGTATGTTTCACACACATTTTTTTAATAAAAGCTCTAAGCGTATATCAATTAAAATAGAAAAGTCGACGAGTTTCTTGAAGTTTCTCAAAATGAGAAGGCGTAGTATACACTGTAAAAAAGTTGGTGTAAATTTACATCCTGCGGCGATGGAAATTATTCGATCGGTGTGGCACATAGTAAATAAGCAGAATTCTGTAAAAACACATATTTTTCTTCACAACCTTCGTCCGCCCCTATAGAATTTTTAGCCGTTTCATGTAGTGCGCAAGTGTAATAGAGCGGAGTTTCATTATCTAACTATTCTAGCCAATTCATGAAACGACCAGCTTGCTATCCAGTACATGGTGTAATAAAGTTCAATGAATACAATTTAAAGTAATCATCACTTAACTATGGGTTCTGATTGTTTAAAAAATATTAATAATTTTTGTAAATAGAGAGAGAATTGGCAGGAAGCAAGCGTAACAAAGTTCATTAAATATAATTTGAAAAATCGCAATTAAAGTCTCACAATTGGTTTACATGATGGTGTTCTGCTCCAAGAATGGGGTTAGGAACTGAGTAATTTACTCGCAAGTTGAAATTTATGAGAGTATACTGGTAAGTTTGAAATTTATGGGAGTTTTTTCTTATAAATTGAAATTAATGAAAGTTTACCGATGACTATGTCGTCAAGACGGCAAGTTGAAGTTTATGGAAGTTTCATTTTGTAAAGTGATATTTCAAGAAAGTTTACCAAATGATTCTATGACGTCATGACATATTATGTTTAAATTTTCAGTGTCTGATATAAAATTCATAGTACTTTCATTTTTGACAATATGATACTTTTCTAATGTGTTCCTTTTGTGACAATCACTTTCTAAAACAAATATTTTTACTTTTTTGCTGCCAAAGTCAAATTTGTGATTAAAATCGGTTGAGTGTTTACATAAAGCTCTCTTTCTTTGTTTTTTGTTTTGTGAAGTTCTATGTACAGATATTCTCGTTTTCGAAGGGTGTCTTTGTCTGCCCCACATACAATATTCCACAATTTATAAGTTATACCGTAGATGAGATTAGTTTGTCCAAACTTAGTAATTTTATATTTAGTGGACTGCAACAGTGTTCTGAAGTTGGTTTTTAATAGAAAAGACAATTGCAATATTTAATTGTTTGCAGATTCTAATTATAGGTAGGTAAAAATAATTGTGTTATGGTAAAAGAATAACTCTAGAGCAGGGGTCTCCACAATCCACAGGTGAGACAATTTATGACCCCTTGAAAGAAAATATTAGTTGGAAGGGGTTGGTTCATAAACCTACTCTCTAAATCCGAATTAGTAGAAATTTTACTAATGCAATTAGTAGCATTGTACCTGACTGTTAAATTAGTAATTTTATCAGTTTCTACTAAATGAAATGTATAAGAGACAGATATATAATAATGATAATAATGAATTATATAATAAATTCTTAACCAAAAATAGAATAGGTGAATTATTATTTAAAAAATTTATTGTCAACCAAATAAAATAATTTCTTAACAAAATAGTTACATTCTTCACCAAGAAGATTAAATTTCGATCAAAAAATATCAATTTTCGAAAAAAAAATGAAAGAGCTAAATTTTCAGGCAATGAAGTCAATTTTTAACAAAAATGATGAATCTTAACAACAAAAATTTTTAAACAAATAGTTGAAATTTGAACCGAAAAAATCAACTAAAACGATTAATTTTCATCGAAAAAAGAAAGGAATTTTCAACAAAATAGTTCAATTTTTAACTGAAGAGATTAATTTTCAACTAAAGTTATCAATCTTTAACCAAAAATGAAAAATCTAATAATTGATACTTCTAGCAAAAAAAAAAAAAATTTAATTTTAAATCTAAAATGGTTGAATTTCCAACCCGAAAAAAATATTTTTTGTGAAAAAAGTTTAATTTTTAACCAAAAAATATTTTTTAGTCCAAATAGAAACAACATTCCAACCAAATTGTTAAATTTTCTAAAAAGTAATTGATTTTTCAAAACGAAAATATGAATTTTCAATCAATAGTCGAATTTTCTACCAAAATAGTTAACTTTTCAACAAAAAATGAAAATTTCCAAAAAAACAGTTAAATTTGCAACCAAAAAGAATAAAATTTTTATAAATTGTTGAATTTTGACCAAATAAATTAAATTTTCAAACAGAAACCAAATTTGAACCAAACTCTTGAATTTTTAAGGAAAAAGTTTATTTTTAACTAAATATGTGAATTTTCAACCAAAAAATAGAGGGAAAAAAATTTGAATTTTTAACCAAAAAGGATGACTTTGTAGCATTATTGTTGCATCAACTTTAATCTGAAATTATAATTTATTATGTAATAACAATTTAAAATTTTTTATAATTTCAGAAGCTTTGACTTTGAAAATTTAATTTCATATTGTCAAATTTTAATCATTTCGAATTGAAATGATTTAAAACCAAAGGTTTAAAATTTCAATTTTTTCACCACTTTTAACTAAAAATAATACAATTTTAATTTTTTCGAATTTTAAATGATCCAATCTTCAAAATTTCATTCTTTGATTCAAAATAATACTTTTTTTTCAAATAATTCAATTTTAAACACTTTTATTCAGCAATTATACAAATTTCATTCATTTTCATTTCATGGAAATTTTGTCATTCTTTTTTCAAAATGTTTAATTTGTTTATACATTTTTTCAATGTTAGAAAATAAAATTCCAGAAACGTGAACGCGCAATTTGCGCGCGTTCAATTACTGCTAGTTGAGAATAATTTAAATATTGAAATCCATAAATAAATTGATAAATTGTTAATAAAATTGCGAAATACATTCAAACACAGCAACGTTAACAAATAAATAATAAAAAAATTAAAAAAATGATATTCGTCAGTATGCTGCATTTAAGTGATTGAACACACACCAATTTGACAATACACCCGAAAGTTTATTGACGACGAGTAAAAACAGCCCAACATCGTTAGTTGATTAAACTATTGATTGAGAGGAGGATTAACGAATTCGTAATTAAACAATCGATTCCGCTCTGCTTGTATAATAACTTTTTTTCAAACTACCTTGTTGGAAACCAATTTTCACCTTATAGGATTTAAATTACGTGATTGGTGATCTCTGAATCTGAATTAGTTTAAAACTCATAATTTAAATAGTGCTAAGCCAATTAATTAATTAATTAATTATTAATGACTTTGGTAAGAATTTCTACTAATAAGGTAATTTAGTTATTCGGTTACCAAATGAATTCATAGAATTTGACTATAAATAATCAAACTAAATATATCCAAAAAATTTGTTAACAAAAATGTTTTTCATGGTGAAAATTAAAATGAGTTTTTGACACATTTGTGTATATTGTTGCTTTCGATTTAGATATGAGTAAAAAGTGTATGGAACATTATTTGAAGAGAATAAGAATTCCTTTAAAATGAATCCTACTAAAACCTTTTGCCACTAATAGTTACCGAGAAATCAATTTGTTAATTAAGGATAGCGTGTTTTCGGTGAAGCGTGTGCTTTAATTTATTTTAATTCTTATACAAAATTTTTAAATTTGATTTTAGTTGTTGAATCCCAATGGTGAAAAGTTGAAGGTATTCGGATTTTTTCTAAAATTCGAATTCTAAAAATGGGGGGGGGGGATTTTTTTAAACAATGTTATTTTTTTTTATTTCTATGAAAAATTTACTTCAAAAATCACCTAGGAGATAGCTGTTCTTCAATGAAAACTACTTTTTAAATATGAATTTTTTTTTAAATTTATAATAACAAATTGTTGCAAACAATAATTCTTTTCATATTTACAGTTTTTTGAAATTTTTTAAAGAAAGTATGGGTATAATCGTTGGAAAAAGAGGATGACAATTATTTTTTTCCCGATTTTCTAATCTTTAAATTTGAATAAGTCAAATGTTTTACTAATTCCAATCAGTAACTGAATTATAACTATGATTCAGTTATTTTTACTGATAAATCAGTAAATTTCACTGATTTATGAGAAAAAATAACTTTTTGTTGAAATCTGCAAAAATTTTGCTTTTAATTTTCTGAAATCTTTTAAAGATTTTTTAATCTTTTCAAAAATTCTAAATGTCTTTTAAAATGATCAAAATTTGTCTTAAAATTAAAAAAAAAAAAGCTTCAAAATTGAAACCAAATTGCTTTAAAATCTTCTAGATTTATTTTGACGATTTTTGAAATCTTTCGAAATGTTTTTCAATATTCTCTTAAAATTCAATTTTAAGAAAATTAAATTTTAAGAAATAATTTGAAATATTTTGAAATTTTTTCAAATTGTCACCAAACATTAATTTTTTTGAATAAAAATTATTATATATTTTCCCAGAAATCTTAAGTTAATCTCTTGATGCCTTGAAAATTTCTTAAAAAGCCTTCCCAAAACTTCAACCTTTGATTTCCCCTCTCTCTTCCCTAATTTCTTCCACATCGACTTCCCCCTCTCCGCACTTCCCCAGACAACACTTCCCTTCCCTAAATTTCCCACCCTCATTTTTCTCCCTTCCCAATACCTCATTTTCCTCCCTTCCCAACCCCTCATTTCTCCTCACTTCCCCTACATTCCGTATCACACTCTTACTTCCTCTAGTTCTTCTACCATCATTCCCATACTTCACCTCCCATAATTTCCTCCCACTTATCCTGCTTCTCCTACCCTCATTTCCCATCACTTTCCATACTTCCCCTCCCCTCATATCCCCTTTTTTCTCTAACTTCTTTCATAATTTCCTTTCTCTCCTCGTACGACCCCTTTCCTCTTTCCCTTTCCCTCTTCTTTCCTACTCATCTCTTTTTCCCCACTCCCCTCCGCTTATTTCTCCTTAATTCCCTTCCATTATTTTCCCTCTCTTATCCATCACTTCCCCTAATTTTCCTCCCCCCATTTCCCCTCACTTTCCCTCTTTTGTTTCTGCGGGGGTTATAAGATCCTAAAATTGACGATTGTTATACTCACTGCTACTGAAAAAAGGTAAATAGTTATCGTTACCGAGAAAGTCACTAAAATAGTTAAAAGAAAGTACTTATTTCTCATCACTTGTAGAAAAATATATCGTGCGTCGATCCTTCCGTCCGTCGTACCTTTTTCCTGGAATGGAAAGTGATGTAGGGAAAGTAGAGTTAGTGTGTGTGGAGGGATAGCGAGGGGAAGTGAATGAGAGTGAAAGGAGGGGGAAGTGAAAGGGATTAAAAGGAGGGGGAAGTTCGGAAAGAAGTAGTAGGGAAAGTAGGGTTAGCCGGGAAGTGAAAATTAAAGGAAAGTGAGAGGAGGAGAAATGAAGTAAGTGAAGTGCGGAGAAGAGAAGTAGGGCAAGTGAGGAATAAGTTAGTAGAAGAAGTGAAGAACACGCATGGGACATAAAGAACGTAGTTGGATAGTAATGAAAGGAAAGTCCGTCAGTCGTACTTTTTTCCAGGGATAAGTGAGGTAGAGCTTCAGTCAGAGGAGGGTAGCGAAGGAATTTCAGGTGGATAGAAAAAACGGTAAAATGCAGAAATGGGTAGTAAAGTGAGGGTCAGCAGAGAAGTGAAAGTAATTGAAGGAAAGTGAGGAAAGGAGAACTGTTGGGGAAGTGCAGAGAAGAAAAGTAGGGAAAGTGATTGATGGGGTAGTAGGGGATGTGCAGGAAGGACACACAGAGAACATGAAGAAAGGCGTAGATGGGGACTGAGGGAAAGTCCCTTGGTCGTACTTTTTCCTCGGGAGACGAACTAGGAGAAGTGAGTATTGGGTGGAAGTGAGAAAACCCTCCTTCATGTAGACACATGATATTGATGTTAAAAAATTAGGAGAAGTGAGAGAGCGGATGTAGGGAAAATTAGGGTAGTGAGTGAAAGTACGGGGAAATAAGGACAATCAGGGGAAGTGAAATGTCGGGTAGGGAGAGAAAGTAGAGATGAGGGTAGAGGTAGTAGGAAAAGCTGGAAAAGGACAAGTAGCGGAAAGAACAAGTAGGAAAAGAGAGGAGAAGTGAAGAGAGAATTAAAATGAGTGGTCACAGGGAATGAGAGAAGAAATGGTGGAAGTGAAAGGAGGGTGATTACGTATGGAAAGTGATTGATGGGGTAGTAGGGGATGTGTTAGAAAGACAGGCAGAGAAAATGAAGAAAAACGTAGATTGGGACAGAGGGAAAGTCCCTTAATCATACTTTTTTTCTCAGGAGAGGAAGTAGGAGAAGTGAGTATTGAGTGGAAGTGAGAAACCCCTCCCTCATGTAGACACATGAGATTGATGTTAAGGAAATTAGGAGAAGTGAAAGAAGGGATGTAGGGAAAATTAGGGTAGCGAGTGAAAGTACATGAAAATAAGGAAAATCAGGGGAAAGGAAATGTCATATAGGGAGAGAAAGTAGAGGAGAGGGTAGAGGTGGTAGAAAAACTTAGGAAAGGACAAGTAGCGGAAAGAACAAGTAGGATAAGAGAGGAGAAGTGAAGAGAGAATTAAAGTGAGTGGTGGCAGGGGAAGAGAGGAGAAGTGGTGGAAGTGAGAGGAGGGTGATTATATGTAGGAAGGGGGGCTCAAAGACATTGAGTGATTATGTGAAACTTGCTCGCTTGGAAATCAATGTTATCCACCCAACTTTCTCGAAGCTGGGAGACTCAATAATGAGTATGGTTTGCATAATTAAACATGCAAAACCAACCCGATTGATCTTTTCCTTTGAGCTTCATCCGCTCCATATGCAAGCTTTTTATACCTCTTTCTCATTTGTAAGCTCTTTTTATTTTCTCATATTCAGGCAGCTCTTTCCTTTCTTCTTTTTTTATCTGATCCTCTGCCTTTCTCTCTTTCGTTTCCATTCACGTGACAAGTGAAGTGAAACAAAATGCAAAAGTACTATCGCATCTGCAGTCGAGCCAATCTGAGTAAAAGATGAAATGGGGACGCAAGTACCGGAAATGAAGTTATGCACAAAGGAAATGGAAAGGTCCTTCATATAAAGCGATCTCGAATCTCTGTTTTCCTTCAAATCAGGAGCACTTTATATGAGTGAGTAACTAGCGAAAAAAAATTTTGTAATACATCAGATCCGCGTTTTATTAAGCCCCGGGTTAGTAATTCCCAAAACTGCTGGCCCACGCAGTTTCTCAACGACTCTCGCCTCGGAAGGGCCGCAGTGCACGAGTACTCAAACGTTTCGATTCTCACCCGACACTATTACTAAACCGGAAGTTTGATGTATAATGATTTTCCAGGTGTTAGCCACTACTCAAAGTTAAGTACACTCTTAAAAATATGTTTTTCGAAAGTTTTTCAATTCAACCAAAAATAAATTCAAAATATACAGAAACTTTCTTACATCAAAGAATTTTTCTGAGAATATTTTGAATTTCATTGATTTTGAGTGTAAATTAGAATTACTAGTAGTGAATAGGTCGGTTCGTTTTTCAACTTTTTTTCTAATAAAATTTTAAGACCCTGAAAAAATTGCCCGAAAAAAACTTTTTTCGATTGGACTATATATTTCGTATCTCTTTTATATATTTCGTTCGTTTAGCAAAATCGAAAATGCTGAAAAATACGGAAATAAAAAATTTCCGAAGTTTCAAATTACTGAAAAAATAAATAAAATTACTGAACATGTTTATTAACGAAATTAAAATATACTTAGAAAGTGACAGTTGAGGCGCGAATTTAGTACCTCGACTTCAACTCATGGTATTCCCTAGGAAAGTTTTTTCCAAAATCTGAAATTTAATCCACACATTCTTTGAAGCCTTGTCTTTAATTTAGGCCAATAAAACTGGAAAAATCTTAATTTGTTCCCAAGTTATGACTAAAAATGTCCAAGCGTGTCTGCACCGATTTTCATTCGGTCACCGCTGTTAAGCCCGAGAGCGGTGATCACCAACTGAAACTCGGTGCAGACACGCTTGGACATTTTTGGTCATAACTCGGGTAGAAATTAAGGTTTTTCAATTTTTCTAAGCCCTAATTAAATATAAGATTCCAGAGAATAAGTTCTGCAAATTTCAGATTTCTTTCTGGACTTTCCTAAGTCACAGCACGAGTTGAAGTCGAGATACAAAATCAGAGAAATTCTCGTCCGACTGAAACTCCATGCAGACACGCTTGGACATTTTTAGTCATAACTCAAAAACAAATTGAGGCTTTTTCATTTTTCAACGTCTAAATTGAATATAAGATTTCAAAGACTAAGTTCTGCAAATTTAAGATTTTATTCTCAATTTTTCTGAGTCCCAGCACTTGTTGAAGTCGAGATTCAAAATCAGAGAAATTCTCGTCCGACTGAAACTCGATGCAAACACGTTTGGACATTTTTGCTCATAACTCGGGAACAAATGAAGATTTTTTTATTTTTCTGAGCCTAAACTGAATATAAGATTTCAAAGAATAAGTTCTGCAAATTTAATATTTTATTCTCAATTTTTCTGAGTCCCAGCACTTGTTGAAGTCGAGATTCAAAATCAGAGAAATTCTCGGCCGACTAAAACTCGATGCAGACACGCTTGGACATTTTTAGTTATAACTCGGGAAAAAATTAATATTTTTAAAATTTTCTGTCCTAAATTAAATATAAGATTTCGAGGAATAAGTTCTGCTATTTTCAGATTTTTTTCTCAATTTTCCTGGGTCCCAGCACTAGTTGAAGTCGAGATTCAAAATCAGAGAACTTCTCGGCCGACTGAAACTCGATGCAGAGACGCTTGGACATTTTTAGTCATAACTCAAACACAAATCAAGATTTCTAAAGTTTTCTTGGCTTAAATTGAAGATAAGGCTTGGAAGATTAGGTTCTGTAAATATCATATTTTTGCGACAAATTTCCTAGACCAGGCCACAAGTTTAAATCATGGTACAAAATTCGAGAAATTGAATGTTTTTTTAAAAACTTCTCACGTGGTATATTATTTTCAAAAGGTAAAAAATATGTCCATAAGGGCTTATTCGATGCGGAATTTTATTAAATTTCCAAAGATTTTCTTTTTGATTTCCTCACTGCTTTTTTTAAATGAGTTTTTACGTTTGAAAGACAATAAATTATCAAGGAAAAAGGGAAACAGAAAAAATGTCACTCTTAAATTCGTCGCCAAGTTACGATCGTGATAAGAAGTTTAAACGGCCGTATAAATAATCTTAGAGGATGGAACATTGATCGTGCAAAATCCCTTAACTAAAACAATTCTTTTTGAAATATAGTCACGTTGCATTAAGAAAATAAAAGAGGAAATATAATGCTATAGAAGAAAAAGGAGAAGAAAAGAAAATAAATTCTGTGAAAAAGATTTTTTTATTTGGCATCAGAGTCTAAAATTTATTTATTTTTTATTCTTGTAAGAATCAATAATTTTTCAAACAATATGAAGCCATCTATTTGGTTAAAAATTTATATATTCTATTGAAAATTCGTCTTTTTGGTAGAAGATTTCTTGATTAAAAAATTATCTTTATGATTGAAAATCCAAATAATTGGTTGAAATTTCGTATTAAAAATTAATTTTTTGTTTTTTGAAGATTCGTCATTTTAGTTGAAAGAAGATCTGAAAAAAGATCCTTCGCTCCGGTGGGAATCGAACCTCACGTCTTCCGATTGCCGGTCAATCGGAGGACGTGAGGTTCGATTCCCACCGGAGCGAAAGAAAAAGATCTTTTTTTTCCAGGAATAAAAAAGTTTTAATTGAGTACAAATGTTTTTGGGTCAACTAAAAACCGTTTTTTCGTTGGCAATAAAATTTAAAGAAAATCCAACCCCTTTCTTTATTAAAGATCCCTCGTGGTTTCGTGGCTTTTGCATCATGATCAAGTTCTCTGAATTATTCATAAATTCCAGAATTTCCATGACTCACAACGACTTCCGCCAACAAATTCAAATAAAGCTCGAGTTTCCGCAATCACGGCTCAACTCGATACAACGAACAGCCCTCTCTATATCTTTCAAGTTCTCTGTCAGGAAGAAAGAACTTTCTTTCTAGTCTATATCGACAAAATGGGATTGTTTACAATACTTTCGGGATCCAAGTTTTAATTGCGCTGCAGGAAGTTCAGAAACATCGAGTGAACTGAAGAGATTGGTAAGCACCAATGGAAGAAAAATAGTCTGAAAACTTTACTTAATTTCTCAATTTCAAATAGTCAATCTTCGTTTGTGAACTTTAGAAAAACTTTCTCCTTTCATCAGATGAAATCATTCAGAAATTATACCATCTCCAGGTTTCGTAGCCTATTAGGACGATTAAATAACTCCCCCTCCTCTTCTCTCCTCTTCTATCATATCTTGTCCCATTTGATCCAACCCTATCTTATGCACTCCCATCCCACCCTACTTCCCTTTCCTTCCACTCCCATACCCTCTTTTCACCTTCACTCTACTCATGTTCCCTCTATCACCCTCCCTTCCCTGATTCTCCTACCTTTCCCTCCTTTCTCGCTACTTTACCTTTACTCTCTCTTGTCTCCTCATCTATCATATCCTGCCATATCTGATCCGACCCTATCTTATCCACTCCCATCCCACCCTACTTCCCTTGCCTTCCACTCCCATACCCTCTTTTCACCTTCACTCTACCCATGTTCCCTCTGTTATCCTTCCTTCCCTGATTCTTCTACCTTCACCTCCTTTCTCGCTACTTTACCTTTCCTCTCTCTTCTCTCCTCATCTATCATATCCTGTCCTATCTGATCCGATACTATATTATCCACTCCCATGCCACCCTACTTCCCTTTCCTTCCAATTCCATACCCTCTTTTCCCCTTCACCCTACTCATGTTCCCTTTATTATCCTTCATTTCCTAATTCTCCTACCTTCACCTCCTTCCTCGCTACTTTACCTTTCCTCTCTCTTCTCAGCTCATCTACCATATCCTGTTCTATCTGATCCGATACTATATTATACACTTTCATCCCACCCTACCTTTCATTATCCTACACTCCCTTATTCACTCTACCATCCTCTTTTCCTCCCTCCACTCTAACTCCACCTCTCTCTTATCTCTTCTTCTATCCCATCCTGTCCCATCCATTCACATTCTGTACACGTACCCCCTTTCACCTACCATTCTTCCCTTCACTCTTTTCACTTTCCCTCAATTAGCCTCCCCTGCCTACATCCTCTGCCATTCCCTTGTTTCCCTCTTCACTTTACTTCTCTCTATTTCAAATAGTGAATCTGCGTTTGTGAACTTTAGAAAAACGTTCTCCTTTCATCGGATGAAATCATTAAGAAATTATACCAGCTCCAGGTTTCGTAGCCTATTAGGACGATAATAAGGTTCTTCAAATCTACTCCTCTCATCCCTTCCCACCCGCTCCCTGCAACATTTTCTCTTCTCTCCTCTTCTATCATATCTTCTCCTATCCGATCTGACCCTATCTTATCCATTCCCACCCCACATCACTTCCCGTCCCTTCCACTGCCATACCCTCTTTTTTCCTACTATACTTCCTCTCTTATCCTATGACGCCCCCTTCACTCTACACCCCTCTATTATCCTTCCTTCACTAATTCTCCTACCTTCCCCTCCTTTCTCGCTACTTTAATTTTCCTCTCTCTCCACTTCTTATCTATCATATCCTATCCTATCTGATCCGATACTATGTTATCCACTTTCACTCCACCCTACTACCTTTTATTATCCTACCCTCCCTTATTCACCCTGGTGTCCTCTAGTTCCCACTCTCCTATCACTCGTAGGTTTTGTAACCTATTAGGAAGATAATAAAGTTCTTCAAATCTTACCCTCCCATATTTTCCCACCCCCTCCCCATCACTCTCCCTCCCTCTTCTCTCCTCTTCAATCATATATTGTCCTATCTGATCCGACCCTATCTTATCCACTCCCATCCCACCCTACTTCCCTTCCCTTCCCTTCCACTCTCATACCCTCTTTTCCCCTACCATACTTCCTCTCCTATCCTATCACGCCCCCTTCACTCTTCTCACTTTTCCTTTATTATCCTCCCCTGTCTACTTCCTCTACCATTCCCTTGTTTCCCTCTTCCCCTCTCTATTCTCTCCATTTCAAATAGTCCATTTTCCTTTGTGAACTTTAGAAGAACTTGCTCCTTTCATCAAATGAAATCATTTAAAGTAAATTATACCATTTCCAGGTTTCGTAGCCTATTAGGGCGATAATTAAGTTTAAATCTCCCTATTCCCTCATCACCTCCCTATCACTCTCCCTCCTCCTTCTCTCCTCTTCTACCATTTCCTGTTCTATATGTTTCGATCCGATGCTACCTTATCTACTCCAATCCCACCATATCTACTCTCATCCCACCCTACTATTCTTGACCTCACCTTCCCTTAAGTTTCCTCCATTATCCTCCATTCCCTACTTCCCCTACTATCCCCTCGTTTATACACCATCACTCCCCCTCTCTTGTTTCGCCACTACTATCATATCCTGTCCGATTCAATCCGATCCTATCTTAACATCCACTTCCATATCACCCTTATTGCCTTTCCTTCCCCTCCCATACCACCTACGATACTTTCCCCCTCCGTCATCGCTACCCCTTCCCTTTCCTCACGTTCTAATTATTATCCTCCCCTCCCTACTACCCCTACTATTTCCTCCTTTCCCCATTGCCATTACTTCCCCTGCCTTTCTTTCCCTTTCCCAAGCTCACCTCTCTCCACCCATCCCCCACTTCCTCGCCCTACTTTCTCACCCCTCCCCACTCCCATTGAACCCTCCTCTCCTTACTGATAATTTAACTTTTTCCAATTTTCTTGAAAATAGAAGAATAGGAAGGAATCTGTATTATCATCAAAGATGGAGTTTAAAAATGTATAAATTGAAAATTTTTAATTTCTGAAAAAAAGATCTTTCTCCTTCGCTTCGGTTGGAATCGAACCTCACGTCTTCCGATTCGCGGTCGGTATTAAAGCACCTGACTGGTAGTCTGAAGACGTGAGGTTCGATTCCCACCGGAGCGAAAGAGAAAAATCTTTTTTCAGAAATTAAACATTTTTATTTTTTTTTTTTTCTACCAAAGATTTGAATTTTTAACCAAAAATAATATAAATTTTGAAATTAAAATTTTTTCATTTCTGAAAGAAGATCCGGGGTGAAGGAGAAAGATCTTTTTTCAGAAATTAAAAATTTTGAATCCTTTTTTTGATTTGAAAAAAAAGTTTCTACCAAATGTTTGAATTTTTAACCAAAAATAACATAAATTTTAAAATTGAAAATGTTGGATTTCTCAAAAAAAAAAAAATCTTTCTCCCTCGCTCCGGTGGGAATCGAACCTCACGTCTTCCGATTACCGGTCGGTGTTAAGGATGACAGTTGCTCCCAGTGGGACCCTGCGGTGGTTGTTAACCTTTAGTTTTTAATTATATATATATATATATATATAAGAGGAAATTAATCTCATGTTTTTAACCAGATTTCGTTTACAACAGAGAGTAAGGAATGCACCGTGTTGCGGTCAACTGATTTGGTATGCTTTTATAATTAGGATAGCCTAATTCATTTTGATTTTAATTTCGGTAATGTTCTTAATTTCACGTAGCCTATCGGAATCCTTTCCTCTTTGAAATCACTTGTCGGCGACTCGTCAGATATATTTCGTCGTGCTCAGGAGCACCTTTACCGACCTGAGAACTGATGATTTCTCGGTTCTTGTGTAAATCAAATCTCGTGGATTATTACAATTATCAAGAAGGAAAAGGATTGATTAAGTACGCACTGTGTATCAATAACAACATTCCTTTCTGCGTTTGAGTTCATTTCAGTGATAAATATTTCATTTGTGTTTACAATCCAAATTAAAAATTAAATTGATAAATACAAAACACACCCCTTTTGTTGCTAACCACAGTGTCACTTTACACACCTCTCCTGTATCCAAATTACCTCCTCACTTTCCTTCCACCCACACCTACACTCCATAAAATAAAGCTATTCATCACTAGCGACTCGAACAACTTCATTCTTCTTCCAAAATCGTCTGTGAACAACTTCTTTCCCATCCCCACACCTCACTCATCACGACACTTGTCCTTCTCACTCTTTCTTTTACATGACCATCCGCTCCCCCATTCCTCCGAAAGAGGGAGCCCAGGTAAATAAACTATTTTAACATCTGCACTGTCTTTCCCTTCCCTTCCACTTACCTCCCTTATCCCTTCCACCTCCTTTCCTGAACACCATAACCTTGGACTTTTCCGCATTCAGCTCTAAACTATTATCATCCAGGTACATTTTCAACCTCTTCATCATCACCATTAAGGCCTCCTCGCTCTTGGACAGCAGCACTATGTTATCTGCATATGCGAGTAACCATATCCTTAACCCCTCCTATCCTAACTTCTCCTACCACTCCAGCCGCTAGCATACTTTCCATATCCGCGATTGAAATCGCAAAATGCGTGGGTCTAAGCGGACACCCATGCCTCAACCCCCTATCCATCAAGAAAACCTCCGAAATTCCCATTCCTCCTCTCACTATCCACCACGCGCTGCAAGACGTAAATATTGTCGATGGTGCTCCTGCCCTCCCTAAAGTCCGCCTGCGTCTCCGGCAATATTCCTTTCCCTTCGACATCTTTCCGCAGCCTATGCACAAACACCACTGCGTATACTTTGTACGCCGCATTCACTAGCGTAATCCCTTTCTAATTTTCCTGCCTATCCCTATCTCCTTTCTTATACAGTGGCACAATCAACCCCTCCCTCCACCCTCTTGGGAATCGCTCTCGCTCCATACTTTCTTCACTACCTCCTTCAGCTTCTCCCTAACCTCATGTGTGCTAAATAACCAGGCTTCGTTCTCTACCCCGTCCAGCCCTGCTGCCTTAGACCTTCTCAAACTTCCATATATGCTTCTCTATCTTCTCGTCATTCAACTCCTCTCCCTCTACCTCCCTCGTTCTTCTAATCCACTCATCTCTGTTCCGTGAATCTGAGCCCTGAAATGATGCTTTAAAAAATTCCCTCCACTCCTCACTCCTTATCTTCTCACTTATCCCCACCCTACGTTTCCTAAACCTATTTATTATCTTCCTTTCTTGTTCTTTCTTCTTATACATCAACCTAAACTCCTTCCTTATTTCTACGTACTCCTCCCTTTTCGCAGTTCCCTCTTTCCACTTCCAGTACAGCACCATCACTACTCCACCACCATGCTTTACCCCCACCTCCCTAAATTCTACGAAACAAGTCCCCCTGCACCACCTACAACACCTGTTTCTCCTCGTGCCACACCCACATTTTCTCATCTACTTTTATTTTCATATACCCTACCTTTGCCGTTCTCCCTTCACTCCTCTCCCTCCTAGACCTGTCGTTCAGCATTCGCTGTACATCTCTTTCCTTCCGCGTCAAATCGTGGTCGATGAAAGCTCCCTTATCCTTTATCATATTTTTATTTCGCGTTACCCCCAACTTGTCTTCCCAGCCCTCCAATTCCACAAACGCCACTTCATTTCCCTTCTTTCCTTACAGCCTAACATTACCTACCTTGCCCCCCCCCCCCATGCTGTTTAGAAGCTCTTCCACGCCCTCTCTTTCTTTCCCGCTACTTAGCTTCAACCCTCTTACCACAATATTATTTCTCCTTTCTGTCTATTCTCACCTCTACTGCTCTTATCCTTTCTCTAGCCACCACCTCCTCCTTTTCTTTCCTACGATCGCCTACTTTCTCTGCTATCATGTGCTCTACCCTCTCCTAGATTCCTTTCTGCTCGTCCTCCGTCCTGCCACCTACTTTCATGTCCGCCCTGCCCTCTATCTTCTCTAGCCTTTTTTCCGTTCTTTTCTTTCACAGCCTAATTTCCTCTTCCATGCTTCACTTTAACTTCTTTTTCCTTCCTTACCGACACCACCACTCTCTCTCTCTCTCTAAACCTTCTACTTTCTCCCTCAGCTCTTTCATCTCCTTTTCACATTTAGCGTCTCTAATCCTCAAGTCCTCGCGGATACCTTTCATCTGCTCTTTAGTTCCCCTTACGTCTTCTGTCAATTCTCTAATTTCACCTATTAGCATGCCCAGTGCCTCCTTTTCCGAATGCCCTTCCGATTTTTGGGGTAGTGACCTACGTATCCTAGTGGTCCTCTTGAGAGGAAACTCTACCGCGCTTTTCGCTCGACCCTGGGCCACAGGCTCCTACCCGCAGTGGCGTGTGGAACGATCCCTCCCCGCCTACGTCACTACCAGCAATCTCGCTAACGCCCTGTCACGCCCTGTCGGCAACGGGGATTTTTCCATGCAGCACCTGCTGCAACCGACAGCTGTCTCTGATCTCTGTTGCCACCTATCACTTTATATTTTCCTTTATTTCGCTTTATCCCCCCCCCTTAGCAGCCCTTGCAGACATCCTTTTTTCTCCCTTGACATCCCCTAACGATACGAGAACCACCCTTGACCAGCTCGAAAGTCCAAAACTCCTGTCCACAACTTCACCTGAATCCTGGTTAACCTTATCTCACTTTCCCTATTTCACCAAACCCTACCTCACCTACGTACTAAACTTCAACACAAACACCGTAAAAATACTCTCACTACCTGTCTGCGAACACGTTCTCACTACCACCACTAACATGCCAGTCCAGTGCTGGGTAGATTTGAAAGGCAACGGAGATGACGTACCTCGCGACGAGGACGTGTGGGGCCAGTCGGTGGCGTAGGTGAAGGTGGCCGTGACGTCGA
Source organism: Andricus grossulariae (assembly GCA_011634705.1). Taxonomy (NCBI): domain Eukaryota; kingdom Metazoa; phylum Arthropoda; class Insecta; order Hymenoptera; family Cynipidae; genus Andricus; species Andricus grossulariae. The sequence continues at coordinate 296,877,108 of JAABKJ010007545.1, forward strand.
AGATGGAGGTATCGGCAGCGTGTGGAAATTCAACTTCGACAGTGTAGTCGAATAAGTGGAGTTCTTATTCGAATTAAAAAATAACGTATACAACATTGCACACGTTCCTTCTCAAGGTATAATCACAAGAATCAATGTCTATGAGAAAGCAACCTATAAAGTTATACTACATACCCAATGTAATGTGTACTATATCACTATAATGAGAGTCCCGCCAAATCGATGGGTGCAAATGAGACTTTTTCATCATTTTGTTCTGAAATTAAAAAGACGCACCCGTCGAAATGTGCATTTTCAAGAAATGTGTGTAATCACAAATTTGTAATTCATATTATTATTAATGAAGATATTTTGCTTCTGATGTATGAATAATTTAAATATTATAATCTAGTATTGACAAAAATGATTTATTTATTAATAATATTAGTATTTAAATCAGTTCGTAAAACCGCCGACAAGCGCCCTCACTTAATGTTTTCGTACGAAAAGGTTTGCCGTTTTTTTTTTTTTTTTTAATTTCGAATCCTGCATGTTGGTTTTGAGTCAATTTTTTGAATTTTTGGGACAAAAAGTCGAAATTTTTATGTATTTACATAGCAACGCTATGATGAGTATTTTTCTAAGTGCGCTCAGTATCTTTCCATCTAAAAAATGAGGACGGTAAACCTAGTACTTTTTGTTCTAAGCGTGCTAACAGGGTAATTTTAAGTAGGAAGTGCTCAATTTTCATGTTTTTGTATAGCAACGCTATGATGAGCACTTAGCTCATCATATTCCTTCTACTCTTACCTCTCGGTCCTCTGTCAGAGGATCTGGGATCTTTCCTTCTACTCTTACCTCACGGTCCTCTGATAAGAGGATCTGGAATATTTCCTTCTACTCTTACCTCTCGGTCTTCGGACGACTGGATCTGGGATTCTATTTATCACCAAACCTCTCGGTCCTCTGTCAAAAGGACCTAAAATCTTTCCTTATACTCTTAACTGTCAGTCGTCTGACAACAGGTTCTCAGATTCTTTTCATCACCAAACTTCTCGGTCCTCAGTCAAGAGGATCTAGGATCTTTCCCTCTACTCTTACTTCTTCGTCGTCTCTCAAGAGGACCTGGGATCTTCCCTTCTACTGTTAGTACTCGATCCTCTAACAACAGGATCTGGGATTCTATTCATCATTAAACCTCTCGGTCCTCTTTCAAGAGGATCTGGGATCTTTCCTTCTACTCTTACCTCCCGATCCTCTGCCAAGAGGATCTGGAATTCTATTTATCACCAAACCTCTCAGTCTTATGTCAAGAGGATCAGGGATCTCTAATGATTCTCCTATGTTTTGTTTCTCTACTTACAGAATATGGGATCCCCAACCTACTAAGTTATCCAATAACTCTCAGTACTCTACCCGTGGATCTGGGAACCCCAATTCTCACCCTACTGTATCTCGGCTGAAATTTCCTATACAAGAACAATGAACCTTTTCATATGGGCATACATAACTAATATTTTTATTTGAGAAAGTTAGCTAAGAAAAGAATCATTTAACAAACTTACCTGAAAAGGTAACTTATAAAAATAACGCTGCCAACACTAATGCAGCCTACAATACTCAAATATTTGTTAGCTGGAGTTCCAGTTAATCTACGTGGCTTTCTGACTGAAGTGTCCGTTGGATCAGGCCACATGTCTTCTGCCGAAAAACAAAAAAACTAGATATTATTTTAATTTTAGATATATTCATTAAAATATGTCTAAAAAAGATGTAAATTGTAAATGATGTTAATTTTTTCTTGAACAGGAAATATAAAAATGAAGACTCTTAATTCATTGTCTTCCAAGTGTTCTAATTTTTAGAAATTCGGATTATTATTGATTATAATAATTATTATTATTATTAAGAAAAATCGAAAAAAGGTGAACAAATATTTATTGTAAAAGAAATGATCAAACTACGAATTTATTACAAAATAAACCATAATGAAAATTCAGCGCAAGAAGGAAACAGACGGTTAGTAACACTGCACTTAACGCAACTAAAGACGCAATTTTTTCGAAAAGCGACACGATATTTACTACAAAACTATATACAAATATTGGAAAATCATGGTTTTAAAAAAAAAATCTGGTTTTTCAGCTTTTTCGAGGTATTCAAAATTTGAGGCCGGTCTTCTATCCAAGACAATAGCCATCCATATCTTGGGTTCGTTTGCACTTTTGAAATAAAGTCTGGGAGAGGGGGGGGGGCTCAAAAGCTGTTACTACCTTCCAATAAGAAGCCGCATAAAAGGTTTGTCTTTGGCTTCAACTGTCACGAATTTATCCAGATATGTGACCCCACACGTAACTCACTACAAACTATAAGGGCCCTTTTCATCCGTAAGTCTTCATATATACTCTGGTTGGTGCAAATGCACATTTGACCGATGAAAATAGTCAATGAAGACAGTAAATGATGAATTATTGTGAAATCAAGCGCATTCAAGCACACAATGAAGCCGGCTTTGAAATTTTGTTATTTTAATGGGTTGTTAAAATAAACTTTGCCGGATGTTCATACAAACAAATTATTGATATGTTGTTGTGAGATATTACAGTGAACATGATTCGAGGAAAGGGGATTGAGGCACGGGGGGAGCCATAACCCGCTATAGAAAATGTCAAAAAGTAATAATTTTGCACTGAAATGCGACATTGGCTTGTCGAGAAGTAGCAGTAGACAGGAAACATTTTTAAATGTTCAAGCTCTGGTGTTGTGTTATGTGTGCCTTTATTCATCATCGTGTTCGCTTATATCTGATACAGGTCTTCTTGTTGAAAAGGGCATGTTGAAGAGGGAATGTTTTCCCTCGACAATAAAGAAGCACGGTTAAATTCTAAAAATTTTTGTTGTCGCCTATCTTATTGAAACTCCACCAGATTGTAGAGCTAGTGGACCTCTTTAAATTTTGTAAAGGGGGTGCACCTAAAGTCGGGGCCAAAATTCCAGGCTCCTCACTTCTTTTGATTGCATCTGAAAGCTTAAAGTATTTCGATGACAATAGTAACAATAATTTAATTTGATTCTCACTTTTTGATAGTTGGAGAATGATTTAGATATATTCTAAATGAAATTTTCAAACCTTAGTTACTAATAAAATAATTAACCATTGTGGCGGATGATTCTCCTCACCTGTTATATTTCGAGATACTTTTTGATGAGTCCCCTTACCTCTCACGTTTTGGGGTGTTTTTTGGTATTAATCTCCTTGACCCTAATTAACCTTTCACATTTCGAGGTGCTTTTTGATGTGAGTCTCCTCGCCTTTCACATATCAGGGTGCTTTTTGATGTGAGTCCCCTTACCTCTCACGTTTTTTGGTGCTTTTTGGTGTTAGTCCCCTTGCCTCTCACAGTAGTACTTAAAAAATGATTTTTTAAATTGAATTTCACTTTTACTTTGCTCTTCTCTTCGCGATCTTTCTCTTTGGGAAAATGTAATGCTGTAGAGATGACGAATACAATCTTTGCAGAATCGAATCAAGTTTTAAGGTTTTCTAGTTACTAGGTGCACACGCTTTACAAAATATAAAGAGGTCCACTAGCACGACAATCAGGTGGAGTTTCAATAAGATAGGCGACAACAAAATTTTAAGCTGGGACACTTGGTAAATTTTATCCCATATGTGTTTTAAAGTTTACCGAAGCTTATGTCATTCTAATAGTTAAATCCAAAATAACACTATAAGTAATCAAACGTAAGGATATACCCCATGCATAATATTAACTTCGATTTGTCCTTAACAAATGAGCGAATTTTTTCATCTGGGATACAAGATAGCACTGGCGACTTAGTAATCGACTCAATAGACCATGTTCTCAAGTCGATGTATGATTTTGGATTAAGGATTAAGGATGGCGATAGGGATTTGTAACATGCGTGTTTAAGCAATTCCGCCTATATGGTGTTTTGAGAGATCGACTTATGTGGCATTTTGAGAGTTCGCCTTCTGTGGTGTTAATTTGAAATATGACATACATTTTGCAGTATTATTTATAAATATTTGATCACCCTTCACAAATTTCTTTCACTGCCTACTTCTTCATCTACTATCTTTCCTCCCCCCCCTTCCGAATTTTCAATTTTTTAAATATTTTATAATGACACTGTTTTGAAATAAAATTATCGGGTAGATCGGAGAGATGGGCATAGAGAGTAAGATGAATCACTCGGAGGTTTCGGATACGACATAAAAAAATTAAACATTAAATCCTTATTTCTATGAGAAATGTATGGATAGATTTCGAAGTTATTTACGAACTGTCCGAATTTCCTACGAACAGTTCTCGAAGATTTCAGACTTAAATATAAAAAGGAAAAATTTTATTTGTGCGATTTAATTTCTATTAATATTAAAATTCGCAACTCAGAGGATTCAAACACTCGTATACAGCTGACTCACCAGTTTCTAAACATAAGCCAAGAGCGCGTAAACACGCGCAGCCGTCGAGGCCAAACAATATAGGCTTAACAAAACTTCTAGCCACTTATCAGACGAACTCGAACCACACATACGCGCGCACACACGAACCGCGCATTTGCGCGATGAAGTCTTTTCCCAATCACACGTAATAATTTTGTAATTATTCACGAAAAAAAAAGTGATGAACCGTTTTAGAATTTTCACATCGAGTTCGTCAATTCTTTCTCAAAGTTCGCAGATTATTTACAAAAATACATCAATATCCTATGAATTTTTCTCATATCCGAGACCTAGCTACTAGTTCGGGACTTTCTTAAGGACAAATTTTTTCTGTGTTAACGAGGTAGTATACGACGTTGTTTCCTACCCCACATAGCACAATTCCGTCGAGAAACGGTTTTTTTAGGACTTAGACCCAGGTTAAAACATACGTTCATGTGCACCTCAATTTTTTTCTTAAAAAATAATTTAAATAATTTTTACGTTAATTCAATAATAAAAATGATTAAAATTTTTTGAACTTTTTCACGGCCAGTGGGACATTTACGTCTAGCCTACTTTGAAAAATCATAGCTTTCATAAAAATGAACATATCGGCATCGTGAAAGTCTTATTTTAAATAGAAAGGGTGCATCTAATTACCTCAAATTTATCGAATATGAGGGTTGCACCCCTTCAGTTTTACACTTTGTCCAAAAGTGCATAAAAGTGAGCATAGCTTTTAGACAACATTTTTTTACATGGTACTCTCAGGTATATGTTTGGAAATTACATAAAAAATATGTAGAAAAGACCTCAACAGTGGTAATGCGTCTTAAACTCGACCTTTATTGAGGTTCAGTTCATATATTTTTTTAAAGGAAGTCAAATTTATGTTCAAAATATGTATAAGATAAAAAATACCCCTGACATTAACAATATGTCGAAAGCAGGCGGGTGGCACTCAAAACTGAAAATTAGGAAAATGCTGACCGGGGCCAAGTGGCAGCACTGGCGGTACTTTTAGGTCGACAATTATTCAAATGCATTAGGAAAGTGTCAAAAATGTTAGGTTTTGTATTTTTTAAATTATAAAAACGGACTTTTTCTATTTTTCTTTTTTTCGCTTTAGAATTAAATTTCAAGTCTTGTAGACTGGAAATTTATCAAGGTTTTTTCAGATGAACGTGAATAATCGGTTCTTTTAAGACTTTTAAATTTATTAAAACAGGTCAGAAATCAACGTAATAACTTTCCGAGTTTTATATTTGGCGCTTTGCTCGCTTAACTCTGTCTGGGTCGATCTATCGAGTTACTCACTCCATATATAGCGTTGGCTGCGTGTGTATCTCTACGAGTGTTCGCTATGACAGTTCTACAATAAAGTTTTTCTCATAAACAATTCTGGAGTCTGATTCTTTACAACCCCGATTTCCAAAAGGTTATGGGGCCCAGCAGTCATCTGCCGACAGACGACGGGTCACGGCGGGGTGAGTAGATGTTTTTCCTTCTCTAAAAGATTTGATAAGTGCGGTGTGCGTGATCATGGGTTTGTCATCATAGATGCGACGGTTTTCGTGGGTTAAACTAAAAAGACGAATTATGTGGCATCCCTCTGATCGTAATGACGGACCGTGACGGTCAAACGGTCTATGTTCGAGGGTATTAAAACTTATATTTTCTGTAATTAGTTTAAAAGGTTATTAATAAATCAAATTTTCATAAATGAAAGTTCAAATTTGAAAAAAATTAAGTAAATATTATTTGAATTTTTTAATAAAAATTATAGTTTAAGATTCTTATTTTGTGAAATGATTAATTAATTATCAGAAGATTAATTTTTTCACGATAATAAATTAAATAAAGATTAAAATTTCGTTTTTTCTAAAATAAGTAACGTAAATTGATCATTTGCCTAAAGATGATATAATTGAATATTGGGTATAATTTGTATAACAAAAGTTTATTTATATTTAAAATACCCTTATTAAAATTAAATAATTTTTCAAATGTGCCTGATTTTGTAAAATGAGTATCTGAATTTCGCTTTCAAAAATGTATGTGAGTATGTTTAATTTTTTCTGAAATTAGTACAAAAGGTTGCGAATAAATTAAATTTTTAGAAATCGAAGTAAAAATTAAAAAAAATGTGAAGTAAAAATGAATAAAATGTTTTAATGAAAGTCATTGTTTAATATTTTTATTTTTCGAACTAATTGATTAATTATTATATTATTAATTTTTTCACAATATTAAATTACATGAAGATTAAATTTTGATTTGATTAAACTAAGTATGTACATAAATTGATCATTTACTTAAGGGCAATGCAATTGAATATAAGCTGGAATTTTGATAATAAAAGGCTATTCATGTTTAAAATACCTTTATTCCAATTGTATAATTTTTGTACATTTATGTGATGTTGTGAAATAAGTATCTGAAGTCTCCTTTGAATATTATATGTACAATATATATTTTATTTTTCTATGAAATTAGTTTAAAGGTTATTATTGATTCAAATTTTCAGAAAAATATAAAGTAAAAATTATTTGGATGTTTCAATGCAAATAATATTGTTGATTGATTTATATGTTATGAAATGATGAATTAAATATTTATTAACTATTGATTGATTATTCTTTTTCAAAAAGTTGAATTACATAAACATTGAATTTGAATTATTTTCAATTAAGTCACATAAACTGATTATGTTTAAAATTACATTTTGTGGAATTAGTTAAAAGATTATTAATAAATAAAAATGTAATCAAAGAAACGACCAAATTAAAAAAAAAAATTTATAAAGTGAAAATTATTTGAAAGTTTCAATTAAAATAATTTACTCATGCATTTTATGTTGTCAGCTGATTAATTAAGTATTAGCTGATTATTTTTTTTCATATAATATCAAATTACATAAAGATTGAAGTTCAATATTCTTTAATTAAGTAACATAAATTGATTATTCACTTTAAGGTTATGTAATTGAATATAAGCTATAATTTTCATAACATTTTTTTAAAATACCTTCATTATAATTATATAATTTTTTTGAATGTTTGCGAAGATCTGAAATGATTTTATGTATTCAATTTTCAAAATATTATGTACATACGTTTTGACTTTTTATAAAATTTATATAAAAGGTTATTAATAATTTAAATTTTAATTAATGCAATTGAAAATTTCAAAAATATAAATTAATAATTAATTAAATATTTCAATAAAAACATTTGTGTAATGCTTTGTATGTTTTGAAACGATTGATTAATTATTTATTCTGTTAGAACTGAAATTTTATGTAATTTTTTCAAATCTTATTAATATATCAAAATATACAAAAATTAAAGTTCAAATTAAAAAAAAATAACATGTAAAAATAATTTGATTGTTACGATGAAAATAATTGTTTGAGGGTTTTCATGTTGTGAACTGTTTGATTAATTATTATTAGCTGAGTAATTTTATCCACAATATTGAATTACATAAAGATTGAATTTAAATTGCTTTAAATTCAGAAACATAAATTGATCATTTACTTTGAGGCTATGTAAATGAATACTGGGTATAATTTGCATAATAAAAGTTTATTTACACTGAGAAAAAAATCTGCTTCTCCCAACACGATGCGTCGTGTTGAGAGTTCTCGTTTGCCGTAACACGACGATCGTGTTGGCGCGACACGTTGCAAGTTTTGGGAGAATACTTCTTTAAGTGTTACGGAAAAACGATAGGATCGTGTTGTGTCAGCACTATCATCGTTTTGAGACGTTGAATGCGAAGGAAGTGAAAACATGAGAACCACTGCAGAGTCTCCAGAACGTAGGATTTTTCGGCCCCCGAGGCCCGACCCCGACTTCACGATTCGCTTTCGGCGGCTATTAGGAGATTTTAGTTGATTTCTGTTTGCAAAAATTGACAACTTGAAGAAAGACTTCAAAAAATGTAATGAAGTCTTGAGATATTTAATGATTATGTTTTTCAGGAATTATTGTGAAATGTTTTAGACTATCCGATTCTGCAGTTTCTTTTTTTCATTATTTATGTTTTAGTTTTCAATTGATTTTAAATATTCTACTTTACCACCGAGCAATTCACGCCTACCCCGAAAGGGAAACGGCTTAATGATATAATAATAATAATAATAATCCTTACATAATTAATGAACGTTACCTTACGAGGTATTTATTATTTTAAGTATTCTTAATTTACAATTTCGTTGTTAAGGCACCAAGAATTAAATATTTTATTCACAATTGAAAGCGTTTAATATAAATAAATTTTTAACGTTATACAAATATTACAGTTGAAATATTAAAAATTACACAATTTAAAAAATAATTCAGAATTGAGAAAGTTTAATTTTAAATCGGGCGATATAGAAAATAATTGCAATTATTATAAAAGCTAAAATTTTATAAAGATTGATAAATAAAGAATTAGAAATTTAGAGCATTTAAAATTAAACAAAGTTAAAAAAGTATTCGTAATTAGAAAACTTTCAATCTATAAGCTTAGAAATTTAATAATTAAAATTGAAGCTTATAATTTTAAACAATTTCAATTTAAATTCAGGTATTTCATATTGCAACATTTCTAATTTTGATGAGTTTACAAGATAAATGCAAATTCCAAGCATTCGGAATTCAATGTTTTATCAACGAGAAGAGTAACAATATAAAAATGTCTAAAATCGTGAGTTTTTAAATTTTTTGAATGAAAAAAGTTAAATATGGAAGGATTTTAATTAGGAATATTGAAAACTTGGAAAACATAATAATTTGAACTATTTTAAATATTATGATTTACTGACAAAGTTATGTACGCCTTAATAAATCTAATAAAACAGAAAATCGGTATCCTTTTTAAAACAAAACGAAGCTGTCTTAAATTTTTATCAAAAGTGCTCAAATTTTGAAAATCGTGAAATTTAAGAGCGACAATAGTAAAAAGAACTTTTTCTTACCTTTTTTAGTTCATCGACGTAATTATTCATAGCTTCGATGCGACTCATGTTGCCTAAACGCATCCAAGCGTCCCATTTTGCCTTTTTTACCACTTCCCAAAATGCTGGTTTTGGATTTTGGCATGGTCCTTCTGTCGCTTGCTTGTAATAACTGTAGAAACGGAGCATAAGTTCGTTGCTTGGCTGATAAGCTCCTGTAACAAAAACATTCCTTTAAACTTCAAGTGTCTGAGCTATAATAGAAAATTATAGTTAATCTTAAATTATACAATTTAAAGAAATTAGAATGTTTTTCTAAAAATAATGAAGAAAAGGGATGTTTGAGGAAGAATGAGCAAATAAAATAAAAATAATTAAATCCTAATTTGCATAACTTTCAAATTTGGAAGACTAGATTCAGACTCTAGACTTAAAAGCCTTAAGATCCCAATCAAATGATTTTGGTTTCTTTTCAAATTATTACTCGACCGTTTTTTGCGGAATATTTATTTTACGATGTGAAAATATTGTACGCAAAACTTTAAAATAATCGTGGGATGCATTCTTTCAAAATTTAAAATATACTTTTTTATTATGCAAGGATTGTAAAGGTCATGTAGGTATGCTTCGGGGACTTTTAGGAACAGAAAATAAAATTGAGCTATTTCCATAAAAGAAAAAACTTTCCAATTCTGCCCTTTTTTAATTCGATGATATTCTTTTATAGTATCAACTTAGATTTTGATTATTTTAAAAGTAGAAAAAAAAGGATAAATAGAGAGAAAGAAGCTTTATATATTTTTACAATTATTTCCATCATCAATCAAAATCATTGAAAAATATATAATATCCAGCTTGAAGAATTAATTAATGTTATCGAGCCTATGAATATCGTCAAGACAGTTTAACAAGAATGACGTTATTCCACACGTAATTATGCATCTATACTTTGCTCAGTTTGATGAATTCGAATCAACTTTTTGTTTATTTTTTTTTTTTTTTCGTTTTTCCTTCGACGAGACAAATAATACTCTCACGATATTAATCCCATACATGAGGAATATATGCATCGCAAAATCGCTGTTAAGAAAGATTATATCTGGAATACATTATTTTATTTAGAAACGACTAGAAGTGTTTATCATGTGACCTTTAGACAGAATATCAATATACGTCACTACAGAATTATTCTTCACGAAGTGCACTGCTTTTGAAATCATGTCACTCCTGTAATTTTCAACATTACCAGTTATGTATGACAGAATGGCTTATAAATAAAAATTAAATAAATCTCAAACAGAATTAAAATAATTAAAAGAAAAAATATGTGGAAAAAAAACAATTAAATAAAATTTTTTTTAGTAATTATGTATGTAATTAAATCAATTTTGTTTTAATAACTGATATTGTCGAAAACAAAAAAATACATGAGTTTAAAGATTTGTATCAACAAAACATGAAGTTCAATCATTTCTTTTTATCATTAAAATGTTTGACGATAAAATTTAATCAGAATTTCAGATAAGGTTTCAAACATTTCAATATTCATTTCTCGATTTACTCGAATACAAAGTGCGTTTGGTTTTTTTTATTGGGAGATTTTAATAAGATGATAAAAAAGGAAACTGTGACGCAATATATGCTGAATAAACTACTAAAAAATTGTACACTTTATCTTTTATTTGTAATGATTTTCAAAAATTCCAAGCAAGATATATTTTTAATTGGGTTTTATTCTTATATATCTGAAAGCCTACTTTCGATAATAAATTGACTAACTTAGTCATAAAATTTAAAACCCGATATACTTTGAATAATATTTATATAAATTAGGTTCTTATTTATTCCTTTATACATTCATTACGACTTTTTAACAATAAAATAAAAACTTTCACACTAAATTCTCTGAAATATTTTCCAAGTTAGCTTAGATTAATAAACAAGAAGTCGACTTTTCCATTGCCTTTCCAATAATTATAATTTTATATGCGTAAAAAATAATATATTCAGTATTAAGAATACAAAATCTACTTTTTTCATTCGAGTGCATTCGACTTTCACTTAATTACTCTAAGATCACACCGTAACTCGTGGATATAGTTACACATGCGAAGTATCCGACTAGATTCTGGAATCTAGAATTAAAAATGAAAAGTAAAGTGTAATTTAAGTCATCAAACAGAAAACTGCGAAAACTCTATCAAGAAGAAAATTGTGTCAATGATGCAAAAGGGGGAAAGAAACTTGAAGTGATAATAATGTATGAAACCTCGTAAACCGTACTTGTGAACGTTTGACCCTGATTATTTCAAGACTGCGTTATTCAAGAGATTGCAATCCCCATTACAAAAGCGTGATATAAATAAGACAAACTTAAAAACTTGAGAATCTACCTTGGAATCTACCAGACACCAAATTTATTATGTTTCTTGAAACCTTAAAACTTCTTTTAAGAATATTATAATTTTTCTTATGTACAGACTTCACAGTCCGAAATGCTCTCAAAAACGGGGAAATGGGGTGATTTTTCACGAAAATAGGGGAATGATAGAGGAATAAATCCTTTTAAATAACATTAATGTAGGTAACATATTCCTAAGATTCCAAGTCGAAATATATTGCATTTTCAACAAAATAGGTGCATTTACAACCAAATAGTTGAATTTTCAGACAAACCAAAATAAATGATATGTTTACAAGACAATTGAATTTTCAATCCAAAAAGACAAATTTTCTATCCAAAAAGACGTATGTTCAACAAAACAGTTGAATCCTTGAACAAAAAAGATGACTTTTCAACCAAGTAATTAAATCTTCAACATAATAGTTGAATTTTAAACTTACAACGATGAATTTTCATCCGAAAAAATTAATTTTCTAACAAAATACGCATTTTCAACAAAATAAATGAACTTTCCACCTAATAGTTGAATTTTCAACCAAAATTTTTAATCTTTAACAACAAAGCAGTTCAAATATCAACTAGTTGAATTTTGAATCGAAAAATATTAAATATCTACCAAAAGAGATGAATTTTCAACCCAAAAAGACCAATTTGCAACAAAAAAGTTAAATTTTCAACTCGAAAATGTGAAGCTACAACATAAAACATAAATTCTCAACAAAATAGATGAATTATTATCCAAATAGTAGGTAAAATTTCTCCTAAAAAGTTAAATTTTTAACAAAAAAGTTGAATTCTCTACACTAAAAAAAATGGATTTTCAACTAAAAAAATGCATTTTCAACTAAAAAACATAAATTTTCAACAAACAATGGAATAGTTAAACTTTCAGTTAAAAAATTACCTTTCAACAACAAAAAAACCCCAAGTTGCAGCAAAAAAGTTCAATTTTAAAACAGAGAGACTGCTTATCAACTAAAATGATGAATTTTCAACTAAAAAAATAAATCTTTAACAAAGTAGTTCACCCAGGAACCAAATAGCCGAATTGGCAAACAAAATAAAATTTTTCTTTTATATCAAAAACACTCAAGTTCATAAAAAAGACCCCTCAACCAAAACTGCATTTTCAATCAAACAGTTGCATCTTTAACTAAAGAAAAAATTAAATTTCAACCAACAAGTTTAATTTTCTACCAAAAATACAAAGTTTAAAGAAAATACATAAATGTTCAACTAAAAAATATCAATTTTCAACCAAAAATGGAATAGTTATACTTTTAGTTAAAGAAATTAATCTTCGCCCATAAAAGTTTTTTATTTTTATTTAAAAAAAACGGTTTAATTCTGCCAAAAAAGACGAATTCTTATGAAAATAATTCAGTTTTTAAGTAAAGAGATGAATTTTTAACTAAAATTATGAATCTTCAACAACAAAAAATAATTCTGAACAAATTAATTTAACTTTCAACTAAGTAGTTGAATTTTCAACAAAAAATGATGAATTAATAACGACAAATGTAATAGTTAATATTTCAATCAAAAAATATATTTATTCTAAAGAAAAATCAGTTGAATTCAACAACAAAAAAACGAATTTGCAACAAAAAAAGTGGAATCTTCAACCAAAACAAATTAACTTTCAACCAAACAGTTGCATTTTTTCCAAAAAAGATTAAATTTCTTCTGAAAAGAGATGAATTTTTAGACCAGGAAGGCGAATTATCCAAAATCAACACAAAAATATGAACTTACAACAACAAAATTAATTTGATACCATAGTTGAATTTTTAACGCAGAAAGACGATTTTGTTGTTAAGTTCTATCAATTTTAGTTCGCATTTGAGCAAAAAAAAACGAGAAAAAAGGAAAGTTTCTTGAAAGCAGGAGAAAAAGAGGAATTCTTGAAAAAAGTGTAAAATAGGGGAATAGGAGAAAGAGTGTGAAGTCTGTATGTATATATAACTTCGAAAGGTATGTTTACGAAATACAATTGAAAAACAGTTAATTAAGAATACATAAATTCTACTTTTCTTTCAAAGGGTCGTAACATTTAATTTACATAATACTTCAACAAAAGAATAGTCTCGCCAATAAATAAATAATGCATAAGCAGAACTTTTAATTTGACCTGATTAATTTTCCCGCTCGTTGGTTTATAGTCCTCCAATTAAGGGAAGGGGTAATTAAAATTAACATCTACACACCTAAATTATATGAACTATATTAAGATTCTCTATTGTATTACTCATATTAAGTTTTTAAAAAATTATGCTGACAGAACTGTCGCAATGAATTTTTGCTTATAATGACAAAATACACATACTTCTTTCAAACAATATTTGTTTCCACAAACATTATTATAATATTATTGATAGCCTTCGGCAAGTGTCATAGCAAAATCTTTTAGAAGATATTAATTCAAAAAATAAGAAACTAATTACTTTTGCAAAAATGAGTAGAACTATATAGAGATTTTTTATTGATTCTGAAGCGTATTTTTAACTATAGACTTGTTCAAACTTTAGTTTATTCAGAGTGTTGGATATTTGTAAAGAAAATATAATTTTTGTTTAATTGTAGGGGATGTTTTATACCTACCCGAAAAAATACGTAATATTAAAAATAGTCGAGTTTCCACACTGAATAATTGTGAGTTAAGAATTTGATTAAAAAGAAAAGAAACGCAGTAACGTGAAAGGATGAAACTTGGAACCTTGAAAGGATTCACAAATTAATAATACGACATTGAAAATTGTTGCACCTATTGAGTGAAAGTACAAAATGAATAAGACAGAACAAGAAAAGTGTAACCTAAATAAAACAAATAAAGAGCGATTTGTACCAAATGAAATATAAAGTTATTAAAATTCGAAAATAAAAAATAAGGGAAATAAAGGGATCAATTGAAGAAGAACATAAATAAATTCTCTGCAAAGAGTGGAAAGTAACATTTTCCTCTTCTGTCTTTCAGTGTCATCGGAAATGTAAGCTGAGATAAGAAAGAAAGAGGAAAGAAAGAGAGTGATAAGAGAAAGAGAGAGAAGATTGCAAAGTGTTTTTACCATTTTTTGGCAGATTCCTTATAACATTCACAGCCGCGTTGAATTTTTCTTCAACTGACATGTTGATGGAATGTTTAGACCGAATATTCTTGAACACTGTCAACAAGGCTCGCCGAACCTCAAACTTTTTGCAGGAAGCACTGACGGTACGAACACGAAACGAGATAAGCGAGAAAACGACACTCAGAAACACAAAAACAATATGCTAGCTTGGCCAAGCGACAGCCAAGCGCAAGCGATATGATGCGAACAAAGTCGCAAAGTCGGGATGACTGACAAATTACCAATCCAATCCAAATGGCGCTTTGGTAGTAGTAGTGGTTGACGGTGATTGGTGATTGGTGATCACTGGTTCACACGTTCGCACGATTCACGTTCATGACACACAACTTCAGGGGCGTAACAAGCTGCTCTCAAAGTCATTAGTGCCCTGGGCTCGCACAATCACCTCTAAGGACTAAGGGTACCCTTTCACGGACCTCGATTTCGAATTACTGATTGAATAATACATATTTTACATAGGGTTCGCCTCTAGGTTCTCGACCAATCAGATTTGCCATAAGCCAACAAGGTAACTAGAAATTAATCCTATTTAAAATATTAACTCCAGGATTAATTCAAAATCCATGCTGCGTGAAAAGGTACCCTAATGGGACAATCGTGAGTGGTCCGAAAATTCGACTTTAGATTTTGGTGGATTTTGGTAATCGATCCCCCCAATTCGTTCACTTTCCGGATAAAGAAATACCCTATTGTTTTCAAATTGGTCAACATCAAACCGTGCCCCCGAGCTTTTGAAATGAACATGGGGGTTTTAAATGGGAAAAAGCTCGGCTTTCGAAAAAATGGAAAAAGGAAGTACTTGTTATTAACTTTTTGTAAATTAAAGTTTAGTCACCTCTTAAGGGATGTTTAGGGAATAATTTCCACCCAATAACTTTCAATTTTTAACCCCCAATCCCCTTATATTGTTCCCAGAAATGCCCCAAAAAATATGAAATAGCAGTTTTTTTTTTGTTTTTTTTTCAACATTAATTATTTTTATTCGATAAGTGACAAGTTTCAAAGTATTTTTATCTAATTCTCAATTATTAAAACAATTATTACTTATTTAAATCATTTTTTCCAGTAAATCGTAAAAAGTTACTATTTTTTGGAATAAGTGATATAGTTCATAAATGTAAAAAATAATTTTTTCAAACATATTTTGCTATTGTTTGAATAATTTCTATCTGTATACATTTTTGTCCGCCAAATCGTGAAAAGTTGGTATTTTCCGGAATTGATAACACAATTAACAAATGTTGAGAGTAATATCTTTTTTTAGACTATTTGGCAATTATTTAAACAATTTTCATTTGTTTAAACATTTTTTCCCCTGTTAATCTTCAAAATCTATTATTTTCTAGAATTAATGACGCAGTTAATGAATGTCAATAGTAATATTTTTTGTGAAAATAGACAGTTCGAAATTATTTAAACAATTAAAATCACTTGTTCCTTTTCATAGGAAAGATGGAAAAAATTCTGGTTTTTTCGAATCTCTTACACACTTACACCATTTCTCTCGACGAAATCGATCTTAAAAAACTATCATCCATACCGTAACTGAAAAAAAATTGTTTAAAAACTCAGGTTGTCTGTTCTGAGATAAGAAAATGCTGAATAATAAGCGACATAGAGTAAGAGATTCGCAAAAACTAGATTTTTGTCGACCTTCCCTATGAAAAGGCGTGAGTGAACGATTATTAATCGTTTAAATAATTCTAAACTGTCTTCCACACAAAATATCACTCTTAACATACATTAGGTGCGTCACTAATTACGCGGAAAAAAGTAACTTCTCCAGATTTATAGGGGAAAAATACTCTTTAAACGAACGAAAATTGTTTAAATAGTTGAAAACTGCCTTTCGGAAAAAATATCACACTTAGCTTTCATGAACTGCGCTAATAATTAAATAATTGTTGAAATAATTGCGAAATATCGTTAAAATATATAATCCACTCAACATTCGTTAATTGCGGTTAATTGTGACATTAGTACCAGAAAATAATAACTTTTCACGCTTTATAGGGGGCAACATTGTTTAAACAAATGAACGCTTTTTAAATAATTACCAAATACTTTAGAAAGGAAATATTACATTTGACATTCATTAAAGTTATCATTTATTCTGAAAAATAATAACTTTTCACGATTTATTTCGACACGAATAAAAATAATTCGTTTCGAAAAAATTCCAAAAAAATGTCGTCGTTAGCAAGAATTTTCACATAAAACTGCTATTTTGCATTTTTTGGGGCATTTTTCAAGAACGATACAAGGGGGTTGGGGGCTCAAAATTTTAAGTTATTGTGTGAAAATGAATAAAAAAATTTAAAATTCAACTAAGTATTTGGTTGAAAGTTGAACTAATTTTTTTTTAATTCATTTTTTGTTGTGGAAGATTCATCTCTATGGTTAAAAATTTAATTATTTCGTTGAAAATGCCTTTCTTATTTGGTTGAAAAATTAATGTCTTCTTAAAAAAATGTATCTTTTTTGGTAAAAATGCAATCTTCTTAATTAAAAATGCATCATCTTAGTTGAAGATTTTTCTATTTATAGTTAAATTTTAAAATTCTTTTTGATCAAAATTCATTTTTCTTTTTTAAAAATTCATAATTTTAGTTTTACATAGTTGAAAATTAATCTTTTTGGCTGAAAGTTCATCTTCATTTTCAACCAAAGTGATGTGAATCTTCGATAAAAAAATGAATTATCAACGAAAAGTGTAGTAATTGCTGTTTTCACCAAAAAATATTTCACTTTTCCATCAAAAACAGTTGAATTAAACCAAAAAATACGAATTTTAGCCAAAGAATTGAATTTTTAACTAATATTATGAATATTAAAAAAAATTGATTTTTAGCCAAATATGTAGTTGAATTTCCAACACAAAAATAATTTTGTATCAAACGAGACAAATTTTAAACAAAAAAAGATCTATTTTAAAGAAAATAGTTAAATTTTCAACTAAAAGAATGAACTTTCAACCAAAAAGATAAAGTTTCAACTAATAAGATTATTTTTCTACCAAATAATATAATTAAAAAGAAGTAATTAAAAAATTTAACATTATTGCCTTTGATGAAACATTTTTAATATTATGTTAGATAAATTACAAGAGATACCAGTTTTTTATACGTTTCTGAGAATGACGAACCCATCAACCAAACCAAACAAAGACTGGACAGTGGACGTATGCGTATACGATATGAACGAAAAAAAAAAAAATAAGATTTGCACTTCAAATAAAAATTTTCCTTATTTTCTAAAGAAATTTGCATGCGTAATTATTTGTTTTGGTGCAGAAAGCGCAGATTTATATATACGATTCATTTATTCATACTCTTTCATATTTATTTATATATATTTATTTTACGGTTTATTTATCTGCTTTATTTAGAACCATTATTCAAATTTCCCACAACTGGCGGGAAATTTGAATAATCTAGAAAAGTTTTTTTCAAATTTTAAATTATTAATGGAATTTAATAACAGTACCAAAATAAATATGTAAAAAGAATTTAGTCTCGGTACAGATAATAAATAACTTTGCTCGAAATCTTGTAAAGAATTAGAATAAATATTTAATTTGCCGTTACTGATATTTTAAGCCTATAGATCGCATTACCATATAATTATGAACTTTTTTACATCTACTTGCAGACGTGCGAGTCTGCATTTTGTTATGTATCTTTAATCTTAAATAAAAATGAAAACCGAATAGACCATTTTACCTAACCTGACCTGACTATCGAAAGTTTATTTGCGCATGTGCGGCTGCCATGTGCATCCCGCGTAGTATGAAAGTTGCGCTCATATTTTGTGAAAATGTATACAATTGTAAGTTTTGGCGGAGTGAAATCAAATGAAAATTATGTTCCGGTACAAAATTGGGCAAATGTGAAATAGAAAAACGTAGTTTTGCTCAATTGAGACGGTCTTCAAGTTGTTGGAAGCAACCTATTGGTGGTAAAAAAAGCTGAACTTGTAAACAGGTTTGCAGGTTAAGTTTCTCATATTATTAAATTTTAATTATTTTATTGTGATTCCAATAAATAATAAAGGTAATAAAACAGGCTTTGAGTATTGTCATTGTTTTAAAATAGAATTGGTGATGTTTTGGGAATAAAATTGTAACAAATAGTTCTTGTATAGTATGGTGTTACAAAGCCGAAATTTTCGGAAATTGCCAAAGAACCTCGCAGAATTTGTACAGAAATTGGCTTTCGGCTAATTTGTTTGTAATTGAGGGAAAATGTAGTTCATGTGATGATGATCAAAAGTCTCAATGACCACAACTGTAAAAAATGAGGTTTTCGTGGCGTAATTGGTGTTCAAATATCACTATGTGTGGATTCGAAAAGGGCCAATTTTTAGAGTTTATGACATTTTTCTCTGTAGATACTTGAGGAGATTAGCTCCAGTTAAGCCAAAAATATATGCGCAGTAATCCTTGGTATGTCGTCGCGTCAGCATGTGCAGTACTGGTGTGACGTCATGGTAATAACTGTGCGAAAAGTGAGGAGTGAGTAGAAGAAGTCGAAGAAGCACTGGTGCAGTGAGGCCAACGCTGGAAAAATAATTATGTGCAGGGCCGTGATTGATTTAGGAGAAAAATCAGCCCTATGCATCGCCTCCACTCTTTCTGTTCTCTTAGCATCCGGAGGGATATCGTAGTTCAAGTAAATCCAACAGATAGCGGTTCGATCAGGTTTGCTCGTTTTTGCATTGTTATGTATAGCAAATATACTCAAATTCGTTTAAAACTTGATACTTTTCATGAGTATAAAAAAAGAACATAGTTTCCAGTAACAATAAGAGCAGCTGTAATTAGTAAAAAAAAAAACATTAATGAAAACATGTAATTTAATAGTAGGAAAATTGAATATAAAGATGAGTTTTTTTAAAACAGTTTGAATTATATTCACATTTTTCTATTGTTTATTTTGCTGATGTAATTAATTCATTTTATAAACAATTGTAATTGTCACAAATTTTAAACATTCATTGATATTATTCAATTAATAATGGTAAAAATAATATTTAAACCTGATTAATTAGCCTTATAATATACTTTTTTATTAATTCATCTAGAAATTTCCTCTTTAAAAAATATATATTTATATATAATTCATTTATAATAATTTATATATTAGGGTGGTCCAAAAAAATTATATTTCTGATTTTTTAAAGTAGGGGAAACCACCCTACAGTAGATAATGATTTGCAGTAGATATTCTTAATTAACTGGAAAATTTACGAAAAAAAGTCCTTTACTTTTGTTGGTATAACATTTCAGCAAGGATGCTGTATATTCTGACGAAGTTTCATTGAAATTTTATAATTAATTAATGTGTGAGAGCAAAAAATTAATGTTTAATCTGAGAAAAAATTTTCGCCTGTTCATTCATACTTTTTAACTTAATGAAACATTTTTATCGCATGCTCATGCATTAGAATCAAAGCTTGAAGTTTAATGAACAATAACACAGAACTGCCTCTGGAGGAATCTTTCATTGCAGAATTGACGTAGCGCCCGATACCCAATAAATCGAAACAAGAGAACAAAATTAAATATCCGATCCCAATACCCGCGATTGAAGACAAGCCGACGAAAGCTGAACCAGCCTTAGAGGATTTGAAAAATCAAACCAGTGAGGCCCCGAGTCAGGGTAAAACGGCCGAGTCTAAAGAGACCCCTAAACCGGAAAGTTTAAGTGTCTCTCTCAATTTGAGAATAGGTCAGAACGTGAAGATGAGGAAAATGATCACAGGGGGGAAAATCTGGGTTCCTAATTTCCTCCGAGACGTGCACAGTGCCCCAGAATTAGTTAACACAGCGGCCGTCAACCAAAATCAGCATATTCAATTTAGCGCCCCTTCAGTCCTCACCTCTAAGGCCCAGAAACATGCGGAACCGTTAGTGAAAAGTACGGAAGCGGAAAATTAGGCAACGTAAAGTGAATAGATGTATGGTTACAGGAAGTTGAAGGAGAGCCTGTAGTCTCTACTGTATCGATAGTATCTCCACCGGAGAAGCTATTGTTTTCAGTGAATTCAAAAGTGCCAATGGATGTTGATAGTTTAGAACCAACCTTAGAAGATTTGATATATTTCACGCATGTACTGACGTGTGGTGAAATTGAAACATCCGAGAAGTTACTTCGGCTTTTCGCGAAAATAAAGATTGGAAACGAGATCGTCGAAGCATTAATAGATGGTGGATCAACGCAGTCCTTTATCATAGAGCCTCTTGGTAGACGATTGATGATGTAAAATGTTTGATTTAATGGAATAAACTATGCGCGTATCTAATGAAACCACTTAATTGATTTTGGGTCGCGTATTTTTCCCGGCGGAGTTAGACGGTGTAAGCAATGAATCCGCATTCAAGAATAGCTATAAACGGACGCCGGACTGTATTTCGGGGTAGGAATTTATGAAATAATTTTGCATTATCTAACATGGTTATTAGAAATCGTAGTACTTGGCAAAGGGACCAAGGAAATAACGCTTAGCCCACTATGGTGACGGTGACATGGTTAGAATGACCGCAAAAGATTTATTCAACCAAAAAACGTCTTGGGGTATGGTAGAACTGTCAGAACCCAAGAGCGAACGGCTGAAACAATTCTTGTCAGACGTGATCCCCCCGGACGCCCGACCATAGACAGAACTAACCTCGTGGAGCACAACACTGAGGTTCATGATCACCAACCCATCAAACAACGACACTATTGAGGTTCCCTAGTAGTTATGCCCCTCTCTTTCCTAGAGGACATCCTAGATAAACTTCGAGTAGCCCGTTACGTATCGACAATAAATCTTAGTTTAGCCCCGATATGCGTCCCTATTGTATCACGTATTTTGGCAATATCATTATCGTGACCAAAACTTTTGAAGAGCACCTGTTCTCGCTCAAAAAGGTTCTGAATAAGATATACGAAGCCGGATTTGCTATCAGCGATGAGAGAAGCGTCTTTTGTCGTTCTGAGGTCCGTTACTTAAGTTTTCGTGTTAATAAGAGAGGCCTTGAAACTGACTCTGAGCGGGTAGCCCTGTCCTTGACTACCCGGTCCCTGACCATTTAAAACAGTAAAGATGGTTCATCTGCATAAAGAATTGCTATTGCCGTTTTTTTTTCAAGTATTTGCGTCTATCACGGAACCCCTTACTCGCTTTTTCTTAAAGATTGAGCTGAGCGGAAGTATTCGACTGCCGAACAGGAATGTTCATCGGTCGTATGGTCGATTAAGAAATTTAGGCACTACATAGAAGGATTCAACTTTACGGTTATCACGGACAAAAGCAGCTTATGCTGGCTTTATATCCTCCAAAATCCCACAGGTAGGCTAGCTAGATGGTCGCTAGAACTTTTAGAGTATAGTCTTGAAGTATTTCACCGTAAAGGAGCCATGCATGAAGTTCCCGAGTCACTGTCCCGCATGTTCAAAGACGAGCTTTCGATCGAAGTTTGTGCCGTGGAAGTAATAAACGACCCCTACTATAATAACAGCGTAAAAGACGTTATAAAGTGCCCTCATAAGTATCATGGGTGGAGGGTGGTCTAAGGGCTACTATATTACTTTCGATCTAATCCGTTAATTGAACCGACTTTCAAAAACCAGGCCGCCCGGAAGCTAGTTGTCCCCTCAGAGAAACGTACGCAATTTCTTTAGGAGGACGAACCTCAAGCCGGCCGCCTCCGCATTTTAATGTCATAAAAGAGAGCGACCTTAAACTATTAATGGCCAGGTATATTTCACGATACTCATAACTACGTGCGTGAG
This sequence comes from Andricus grossulariae, assembly GCA_011634705.1. Taxonomy (NCBI): domain Eukaryota; kingdom Metazoa; phylum Arthropoda; class Insecta; order Hymenoptera; family Cynipidae; genus Andricus; species Andricus grossulariae. The sequence continues at coordinate 296,899,795 of JAABKJ010007545.1, forward strand.
TGTAATACCTCTCAAAAGATGAAAGCACAACAGCAGGCTCCCCTGGGCTAACGGGAAAGATAATGGTTGACCAACCGTGTTCAGTAGTTTTCGGAGATTGCATCAGCCCTTATAATCGTAGTAAGGCCGGAAATTAGTAAATCATAGCTTTTCACGATTATTTCTCAGAATGGATAGAATGTAAAGCACTATGAGCGGCAAACGACAAAAATTTTGCACGGTTCTAGACGACCTAACTATCTCGCGTTGGAGAAAACCGGATGTCATCCATACTGATAATGGAACAGAATTCGTGAACAAAATTATGGTAGAATTCACTAGGTTTTACGGAATTCCCGACTGAACTAACCCTCCCCCAACCCAAATCAAAAACCTTTTCTCAAATGAAAATAAAAGCATGTTCTAATAAGTGACACAACCACAAACCAGTGAAAATCTTGAATATGCAAAAATCGCTTTAATTATTTAAATCAAATAAACAAAAAGCCACTTCAAATAAGTAACCTACAATATATATAAATTGCAAAAATTATACCAGGAACCTGCGCGAGAAATCGTTCTAGCCTTTTATGATTAATAAATTTCAACTGTTAAGTCTCACGAACTAACAATGGAAATAAGTAATTCCCACGATATATAATTGAAAAAATTATGACAGGGATCAAGGCTGCAGTGGCCCGGCCTGTCATGAATAATAATTTCTTTCGCTAAGTCGCAAATAATGTCAGTCAAAATTGTAGCAGGAACACGAGCGTGATAATGCACTTTGCTGCTTTTGATTATCTGCCAAGATATATCCCACAAACCAATTTCAATCATTCACATATATGTGAATATAGACACATATGTCTAGTCAGTTTTTATCTGATGAACGTCTTGATCAAATAAAAATAATTTTAAGAGCACATCGTGCGGGTTAACAATTACGCGCAAATAAAAATTAAATGCGAAATAGCTTGTGATCTAGAAAAAAGGGAAAATTTTTGAAGACCCAAAATCACAGAAATCGCGCGGCTTGATCACGCAAATAAGCAAGAAATAATAAAAAAACTCATTACCCCGCGAATCTGACGAAACACTCAACGAATTAATTTCATCTCCAGATGAGATAACAAATAAAGTCACATGACTTTATTGAAACAGATCTTAAGAGTCTCAGAATTCATCGTCAGCAAACAATGAAATTAGACACCGTGGTGGAAGATAACAACGCGAAAAATAAGAGCAAATTGAGCGATAAAGAAATCTGTACAGGTTTTGTACCGTCTTAGGTCAAATTTTCAATTTACTTAAACTCATTATCATGACCGAATAAACAACACTTCTCTGGAAGCTTTCGCAATCCCTTGTCGCCACTTTCGTCAATATTACACTCCCAGACGTTAATAACTCAATAGATTCAACACCTCATCTTTTCTGCTATAACTATGAAACTATTGTCCCGTAATTGTTTGTAAACACCTATGGGAATAATTCAAGTTTAACTTTGTTACCCTATTTTAACAAGAAATCATATTACTTGGCAAAGAGATAAATAAAAAACTTATCACATTTAGTCATATAGCATTAAGCGACTAAATTATTTTTCGGCATCTTCTTTGTTTATAATTTTCCCTCTTAAGTTTTTCTTGTAGAGAACAACTCAATGCGAAAACTGACAATGGAAAATTTCAAAAATAGCAATTACGAATAAAGTCTGCAAGATCTAAGTGTTTAGGTATAAGGTTAGCTAGATTTAGATAAGTTTCGAATCATCAGCTAGTGCTGGCGACTGAAATCAGGTAGGGCACCAGCAGGTTAAATCACAAAAATCCTTATTTACGTAGACCTTTAAAAAGATATAGTTAAAATCATAGACATATTATAATTAATCATATTCACCAGTAAAATTGAGGATAACCGCTAATGATAAGCCTAGAGTACAGAAACTCCTCATCTTTTCAAATTTGAGGAAAAACTGATAAATGTAGTAATGAAGAATCTAACTGACAATGTAACCAATGGAAACTCTAGTTCTTCACTGACTTATATGATCTACAATATAGTCGTTATCTCTTAGACGTAAGGCGTCAAATTTATCCTTCTGAGATATTTACATTTGATAAGAGGAATTTCAAACAAAAAAAAAATTAGCTACGTAAGAATGAATAATATTCCAGATTTCATGAAATTATATATTTTAAATGGCACTGGCTCCCAGAAGAATCGCGGTAAAGCACACCTATGGAAGTGCCTCACCACCATGACAGAATGTCCAATAAAAATTATATAATCCACATAAAATTTGAAATGAACAGCAGAGCAACTGCTTAGTACAACTAATCTGAATTTGAAAATATTGTTACAAAAGTCATTAAAACTGATGTCACCATTTATGTCATCTTTTACCATGTTTGGAGAGCTGGTCTTTCGTATTCAAGAAAATGATTACTTATGATCCGAAAAGCATTCAATATTTTAACCGAATCTCAGAGAAAGAGCTCGAAAAGTTAAGCAACAGTCGCTCAAAATTTATTACGCAAGGGCTTTATACTATTTTAGATAAAAACTCCGAATTCTAAGCGACAGCTTATGCAAACTTAAAACACGATTGCTCAACCAAAAAAAGTTATCTTCGAAATTATCGTTATATGCTCTTCATTTTTATGATTGATAACACGCAATTCGAACACACAATCACTGAGACTTATAATCACACGTAATGAAAAATCGTACGCGCTATCGGACTGTAAACATGAAACACTAAAAATCTAATTGGAATCGAAGCTATGTCAAAGACTTTCAAGATGATTTCTTTGAATCTTGTATCATGTACTACGATATAATGATTAATTAAATGTCAATAAATATCCTTTTTTTATTAAAACTAAGGACTAAAAAAATAATCTCGATCAGGAAATGTATCATCTGCTATTTCCCGATCAGATAAAGTTTAAGGCTTAGCAAATAACTTTTCACCCTCAAAAAGGCAAGCAGGTCTCACAGGCCCGGCGCGGTAGGTCACGATTTTCGAGATATAAAGGATAGTGTATGAAGTAAGGGATTTTGCATGGAAATTTCTTTTGGTGAAGTCTAAATACTTGAAAAAAATTAGGATATTATGAAAATTCTATTTGTGGAATGCTCCACGGAAACTTATATATTTTTTACATACACAAACAGGCAAGCCGGGCCTAGAAGACCAGCTTTTCATTGCAACATCAACTATGAATATCGTGATGAAAAGAGTATTCATGTCACTCATGTTTGCATGAAAAAACCAGTTTTGAGGAATTAATTTCAGTTTTCGCAATTGATTTTTCAATGTTTTGAAGGATTCATCTTTTTTTTTGGCTAAAATACATTTACTGCTCGCGTTTGTCATATATGTCATATATGTTATAAATATGCTGAAAATGAAACTGGTGTGGTTTAAGTTTTTTCCCAACATGCGTACCATATTTGAATATTTAAAAAATATAAAGGGGTTTCAATAGATCACACAAAATTTCAAAGAATGTCATTAGATTTTAATAAAATTTAAAAAGGATTTCCAGAGTCTTCAGAGGACTTCTCAAATTACAATTAATTACTAATATTGCGAAATTCTAAGGAATTTCAAAGTATTTCCATGCTGTCAGGGGAATATTCAAAAGATTGCATCTGATTTCATAAGGTTTGAAAGATTTGACGGCATTTTTAATATTTTCTGGAATTTGAAACTATTGGAACGAACTTTAAAGTTTCAAATGATTCGGAAGGATCTATAAGGCATTCAAATAATATGAGAGTTTACGGTATTCTCACGAATTAATTGTATTTTAAATGATTTGATAAGATCTGACAGGATTTCAAAGAATATGAATGACGTCACTGGAATACATGGGATTTCAATAGATTTGAAAAGATTTTATAGTTTTTCAATAACTTTAAACTCTATAAAGAAATTTAATGAAATTTCAATGATAATGAAGGTAAGCAATTTTGTTAGCCTCGTCTACAGTTTCGAAATCAGCTTAGCAGCAGCTACACGTTCACCCTAAACTCAGCATATTTTTAGACTTCGAAACAAATATTGTCTTCCAGATATGATACTTATCTAAATAATTAGATTCAGAGGAGAAGTTAATTATTCTCGAAGTCTGATGTACATATACAATAAATCAGTGCTCATGGCAGGTGTTATGAAATTTCAATCTGAATCCTATATTTAGACCAAAAAAAAATCTAAATAACCAACTTTTGAATTATATTAATAATACACAATATTACTTATATAACTAGTAATAAAATGTATTAATTTAAAATTTGGAGTTTATTCTGTATAATTGGAACGCATTTCATGATATGGGTTTTAACATTATTGCGTATCATCATCATTACCACCATCGCCATTACCTCAACCTTAAATGGGTTCATTCTTTTCTACTAGATTAATCAAAATTTATGCATTCATCTATAACCTTTAGAGACCATCCCTATGTGATGAATTCCCTAAGCACGACAAGAAAATATTGCAATAATCCAAGCATTATCTAATATCAACAAGCCCCAAAAACCACCCCTAGCTGTTTTACCGAAACAATTCCGAAGTGTCTCCACGTAAAACAATCATTTGATTCTTTATTTGAAAATACTCACACAGGTGGTGTTCAGAAAACTAAACATTATGTTCCCAACCCTATAGTGATATTCCACAAACCCCTCAAAAAAACCCTCGCACTTTCAACGAAACAATTCCAAACTCTCTTTATGTAAAATAGCCAGAAGATTTTCAAATTGAGAATAATCAGATGAGTCAACTTCTAAAAACTCCAGTTTATGTTCTTTTCAAAGGACTAGTGAAGAGGTGATATTGCTACCCGTCGCGTTTATGGATGGCAGATAGGGAAACGTTCACTAGAAACGGTGCTCTAAACCTATCTGGTTTTACAGCGAGTTTGGTGATGGAGCTGATGTAAGCTTTCTCTGCAATGGTACAAGATGCAACCAGATATTAGGAATCCATCCCCTTCAGGCCTTGTTCAGGGTGGATGTAGTGGCTACTGAGGTCGAAATCTGCAGTTCTCCGGGTGAGTCCGGTCCGTCCGTGCATTCTTGAAGCCGGTAAACAAAGGTAAACAAGGGAACTACGGCAGGGTTATGGCGCCAGGTGTGTGGCTAACAGTCACACCGCTCACAGCAAAAAAAAAGTAAAACTGTCCGTTCTGAAGCGTTCCTAATAGAGTTAGAAGACGGCCGAATCTACACAGTTAGACGTATGTAATCGAAGGTTAAGCCATGACTCATCTGTAGTCATCAACGCAATTAGGAAAACACGTCATTCCGATACCTGCTAGAACAGGGTGCCAGAGCGTGAATCATAGTCAAGTTTGGCGAAGCTTCAGCGAAATCTGTGGAGAGCACTGACGAAATCCTCCAACTCCCTCTAAGGAGCCAAATTGAAATCCGGGACTTAGATGTAGTTACCGAACCGAAAAAGATGAAAAAAGCGCTCAAAGCTTTCCTTGGCGAGGACTGTAAGGAGGAGTCTAAGATTAATATTACGAAAAAGGATTACAGATGGGAGCCTAAAAGATTTCGCACACTGTAAAAAATGTATGTTGGAACTTTTCATTGAACGTATTAGAAGTTTATTTCCGAAACGTAAGGTAACGTTTCGACATGTTACGTTAACGTTAACGCCTCAATTGTAGTATTTATGTGCTGCTATTGCGATGTTACCATACGTGTATTGTAGTATTACCAAATGTGTAATGCAATCTTTAGGAAGAACTTTTCTTTTTAAAACTAAAATTTGCAGACCACAAGGCAGCTGAATGCACCAAGTATCCTAGATGAATTCTTTGTTCGTATAGGAACCATGGAAGCCTTGTGGGTTACATCATTAACCCTACCGGGTGTGCGAGCTAGAGGGAAGCCGACCGGGTCAACTTTGAAGTCGAAAGATGATGAAGGTTCCCTGGAAAAATGTAAGCCCCTGTCGGCTGGCTCAGAATTTATTGCATTAGATGGAGTTGGAAAAAGAAACAAACGTCTCGGAAATTTTCGAGCTGTATGCTAAACCTTAGAGTACAAATTTGTACGTCGATACGATGGACAGGACTGTAATATGGGTAAGAGGCTCCACTATGATGTCGGTTGATAGTTATGGCAAAGGCTATGGCTATGTATGGATCAAAAGTGGGGGAAACACCTTAGTTGAGTGTTATTTGTCGCTAAATGCAGGAATAGCTATATTTCGATCAAAATTGAACAAGATGGAAGATCTGATTCGTAACCTTGAAAGAGAGGTCATACTAGTCGGAGAATCTTGGTATTATGAATTATCCATTGTTAAACAACATCCGATATTGCTTATTCAGATATTAAAGAATACATTACAAGCTTTATTTCTAATAATTCTTGTAAGATTCGTTCGAAAAAGGCGCATTCTGTCGAAAAAAGATTTATAACAAATTTGTAGATATTTTTCGTTTATTTGATGAAATCCTCAATTGTCAGCTTTTACGTAAAATTAATACATTCTCATTATGATGAGAATGTAAACAGATTTTCGTAACAAAATAAGACATCAGATAAGAATTTGGCTGAAGTATTTTCTCCACCCAGTTGCAAACCGGGTAAGAATCGGATAGGAATCGAGTACATATATTGTATGATGCCCGGTAGAACCCGGTTAGGTATTGGTTATATCTCTGAGACCAAAATCGAGTAATGCGCGCTTAGGGATGGTTTAAAGTAACTCCTATCAGGATTCTGTCCGACGTTTCAAGCAAGGACGGTACCATCTGTTTACGTCTGAATTTTGACGTGCACAGTGTGACAACCAGACTGAATTTTGAATATTCCCTCTATAAGTCAATTTATCAAGATGTCTGAGACCAGTTCCGGATAAACTCCAATCACTTGATTTCCCGAAAATATATGCATGAGCGCGGACTTTTCCTTAGAATTGCGGAGCGATAATTGGCAAAATTTGTCATGTGGCCCACTGGTAGGAGGGAACCGGCACGGGGCCGACTGAAATAAGGGAGGAAGCAGGCAGAACTTGACTGATTGGTAGCAGGATATTTTTAGACTTCAAAAGAAATATTGACTTTCAGATATAATACTTACCCGAATAATTAGATTCAGAGGAAGAGTTAGTAATTCTAGAAATCTGATATACATATACAACAAAACAGTGCTGAATTCAGATTTTATGAAATTTTAATCTGAACCCTATGTTAAGTCACAAAATTATCTGAGATTCTCAATGTAAAATAATATTAATAATAAACTTATCACACGTATTAGCATTGATAAAATGTGTTCACTTGAATAAAAATGTAAATATTTTGAAATTATACAATGATTATAACAAATTTCATTCGATAGGTTCTAACATCTTCGATCATCATGATCATGACCATCACCATCATTATCATCATTAACATAACCCTATGGACTCATTATTTTCTTTTTGATTGACGAAAATTTGTGTAATCATTTTCAATCATCAGAAACAAACCCTCTGTAGCAAAGTTCCCGACCAGTATAGGAAGATATTGCTCAAATGCGGCTGTTATCTAATATCAGCATCCTTAAAAAACCACCCCTAGCAGTTTTAACGTAACAATTCCAAAATGGCTCTATTTAAAACCACCAAAAAATATTTAAATCTATCTAATTTCTTAATTCAGATTAATCACACACGTTATCTTGAGAATACTCCAGGCTATGTTTTCAACATCATACTAATTATTCAACAAACCTAAAAATTACCCCAGCACTTTTAACGAAACGATTTCAAAAGCCGCGGAGCAGGCGGTCGAGACGTTTGGCCTGACAAGAAAATGCATGCAAACTTTCACAGAAATGTAGAATATTAGTTCTTGTCAAAGGAGCAAACTTTTGCTTTCCTCAGATCATCAGGACATGCCAGAACAATCTCATTTCCATTTGGGTATACCGTTACCGCATTTTACGTCAAGAAGATACCAGCGATAGGTGCAGAGCGTGTCATGCACACGCTGAGTACTAACACATACTATCTAGGTGTTAACTCTCACGGGAATGACCTTAAGGCCCTTTATTAGAATATGTAATCAGTTCTGCATTTGTAGACCGCACGGTTGAATATCTTTGTCTAATTTTTTGCATACGATATCTTCAAAAGCATATATTGGAGCAAGCAGAACCGGTATTTTGATAAAATGTATAAATTTTGTTTCATAATCAAAAATAAATAACAATAGCAGTGTCGCTCAGTGTAAGCTGCACATTCATTTCCCCAGCGCGCCTGTTCACCCTAATCAAACTCCAGTCGGCAGACACCCCGGACTGAGTCGAATTATCCAGAACGAATGAACCCTTGCATTGTTATGAGATCACGGCCAGTTAGAAAAACTCATATTATGAAATCATAGATTAATATAATTTTAATTAGCAGAATCACTTTATTTCTAATATTACAAGAAAGTGAAAGAAATATTAATGAAAATTGGTTAACTACTTATCAATTTCTCATCAAACACAGTTTGTAATTATTCAAACAATTTTCATTTTTTTCTCCTTGAAATAAATGTCAGGTTTACGGTTTATCTTTTTTTGGGAAATGAAAGAAGGGAAATGGGGTTGGTCACCAAAAATGAAAAATCGAACTTTCATAGGCCTAAATTTAGACCACTTTTTTACTTACCCTGCACGAATTACTCTTGAAATTCGTGGATTGTGTCATTAATTGCAGCAAAAAATGTCTTTTCACGATTTACAGGAAAGTAAACTGTTTAAACAAATGAGAATTTGCAAAAAAATGGCTAAATATGCTTAAGAAAAAAAATATTACTCTCAGCATCGGCTAATTGTTTCATTAATTTCAGAAATAACTTTGCATAATTTACAGTGGAAGCAATAGTGTAAACAAACTAAAATCGTTCCAATAATTAGCAAATTCTACTGAAAAAGATGTGACTATCAACGTTCGTTAATTGTGACATTAATTTCCGAAAACAATGACTTATAACCATTCCAAGATGAAAAAATGTGTAAACAAATGAGAATTGTTCAAATGATTAAAGAATTTTGCTTCAAGATATGATTATCTGAATGACGTATGCAAGATATTAGACAAAGATATTCAAACGTGCGGCCTCAAAATGCAGAACCGAGTTAATTGTGTAATTAATTGCAGAAAATATTTTTTCACGATTCACGGGGAAACATTGTTTAAACAAATGGAAGGTTTTTTGAAAAGTACTAAATATCCTGAAGGAAATATATTACTCTCGAAATATTTACATTGTGTCGTTCATTCCAGAAAATAACTTTTCACAATTCTTACGACTTACAGGAGGAAGAAATTGTTTAAATAAATAATTATTATTCTACAAAGTAAGATTTATTTTAAAAAATACTTGAAAACCCTCTACTAATGCATAAAAAATCATTCATGTGGAAAAACTTCCAAATGATACATTTAGGGGAATGTGGGTGCAAAATAGCTCGAAATTGGTGAGGCAGTTTATGGACGGCTCCTTAACCTGAGTCTGATAATACATCCGAATGTAAAATTATCAACAACACAAAACGGATATTCTAGGAGAATATAATCTATCTATTATATATATATATATATAGTATATATTATATATACTATCTATTTCAGCTAAACATTCATCATTTTACTTGAAAATTCACCAGTTAGGCTGAAAATTAATTTTTTTAACTGAAAATTTAACTATTCCATTTTTTGTTGAAAATTTGTACTTTTTAGTTGAAACTTCAAATACTTTGTTAAAAATTTATGTATTTTGTTGAAAAATTGTCTTTTTCAGTCGAAAATTATTCTTTTAGTTTGAAATTGTATCTTCTTGTTTGAAAATGTATCTTTATGGATGAAAATTCAAGTATTCCAGTTTAATATTCATCATTTTAGTTGAAAATTCATCTTTTTCGTTGGAAATAAAACTGCCTTGTTAAAAATTCATCTTTTTGTTTAAAATTCATTTATTCCGGGTCATAATTCATAATTTTATTCAAAAATTCATCACTTTGGTTGAAATTTTTTTTTTGTGAAAAGTTAATTTCTTTAACTAAAAATTGAACCATTCCATCTCTGGTTGAAAACTGATATTTTTTAGTTAAAAACTCAACTATTTGGTTGAAAATGTATCTTCTTTAGTTAAAAATTCATCTATTTGGTTAAGAATTCATGTATTTTGTTGAAAAATCGCATTTTTTTGTAGAAAATTCAACTATTTTGCCAAAAATTCATCTATCTTGTTGCAAATACAATATTTTCACTTAAAAAGTTAGGATTTTGAAGCGGTTTTGACTGAATTTGATATAGTACCCGCATTAATTTTACCTAAATATGCACTGAATTTTGAGTATAAGAAGATAAAATAAAAATTTGTTTGAATTTGTATTCGAATACGTGGACTTCAGGAACAAATCCAAGAAATGATTAATTATATTTATAGTATTATTTAATTGATCGATGGCGCTAATATATTTTAGATACCTGGAGTTGTCAGGGAATTTTTTTCCAGGATTTGTGTAGACACCCTGATGGTCGTAAAAAACCTGATTGGTTGTGGCATTGCGTGAATTATATGACTTTTAGTGGCCGTTTTCAGTTTGTTTATTTATCACTAATTATCATAAATTTTTCGCACCATCAAATTTTTAAATAAAAATTTCCAAATAAGTAATTTTATTTCGTGCTGAAATTTATTGTTAAATGTTTCTAAACATTATTGATAAAAGAGAAAATTTTAATTGTAAATGATTTTTTAATATTGACGAATAATGATGTTTTTTTTCGGTTTCATTTAAAAAGATTAATTTGAGGATTTGAAGATTTAAAAATATATCCAAAAAGAATCGGGAACATTTTAAGACAATGTTTTTAATTTTGCAGAATTTGTAGACAATTCAACTATTTTATTAAAAAGTCATCTTCTTCGGTTGAAAGTTAATTATTTTTGTTTGAAAATATGACAATTATATTTTGTGTTCAGAGTTCATTTCTTTTGGTCAGAATTTGTACTATTTGGTGCAAAATTTAAAATTCAACTTTCGGTAGAAAAGTAATCTTTTTTGACTGAAAATTCATCTTTTATGGTTGAAAGTTAATTCTTTTGAACTTGAAAGTCTACTATTATATTTTTGGTTCAGAATTCATCTCCTTTGGTTAAAAATCCATCTTTCTTGGTTGAAAATTCAACAGTATTCTAAAAAATTCATCTTTTTGGCTTGCAAATTCAACTATTTTGTTGAAAATGCAACTATTTTTTGTTAAAGTTTAATCTTCGTTGTTTAAAAATTCGATCATTGGTTGAAAATTTAACTATTTGGTCAAAAATGCCAATTTAAGTTGAAAATTCGTCTTTTTTGGTAGGAAATTAATCTACATAGTGGAGGATTCATCTTTTTGTTGAAAATGAATTTTTTGTTTTGAAATTTCAACTGTTTGGTTAAAAATTCATCTTTCTTGGTTGAAAGTTAACTTTTTTGTTTCAAATTCATCTTTTCGGGTTTAAAAGTCGATAGTTATTTAAAATATTCGACATTTTAGCTAGAAAACTCAACTTGAAATCTGAGGAATATGGTACCTAAATTATGTTAGATAAAAGAATTTATTCCCCTATCATTTCTCATTTTTCTCAAAAACTCATCCTATTTACCCTGTTTTGAGAGCATTTTTGGGCTGTGAAGTATGAAATCGCTTTTATAATAATTTACATTATATATTATACTTTGAAGTTCTAAAATGTTTAATTTAAAAAAATGGTGTATAATGAAGCAATGAATAATTATTATTATAAACGTCAACCGGGAAAAATGTAATTTTTGACCGGCTAAACCAGGAAATAGCCTGGATTTTTTTTTTGTTAGTTTGAGTGGCCACCCTGCCGAGCCTTAACTAATTTTTCAATGTTTTCAGGGAGTGGAGATGCAGACAACCGGACCCGCTAATCGATTTGATCGAACATTGGATGCCCTTACTCCCGAGCTGGATCTTAGACAACATTTTAGATATGCTAGTGCTTCCAAAATTGACCCTTGAAGTTGAAGATTGGAATCCATTGACGGATACAGTCCCAATTCACACCTGGATTCATCCGTGGCTTCCTCTATTACGTAACCGTTTAGACACCCAGATTTATCCCATAATTCGCCGCAAACTTGGATCAGCGCTTGGTGGTTGGCACGCAGCCGATAGATCAGCCAGACTGATGTTAGAGCCCTGGTCTCAAGTATTTCCAAAAGGAGACTTGGAGGCTTTCCTAGTAAAGAATATTGTCCCGAAACTTCAGATAGCACTTTCGGAACTCGTGATAAATCCCCACCAGCAGCATTTGGACCAATGGCACTGCGTTTATGAGTGGAGAGAACTACTACCGATCCACATTATGGCGGGTTTGCTCGACAAGTTTTTCTTTCCAAAGTGGCTTCAAACCTTGGCTCTTTGGCTGAATCATTCGCCTAATTATGATCAGGTTACGAATTGGTACATCGGGTGGAAGGGATTGCTTAATGATAAATTACTAGCGGAACCAGTTATCAAAGAGCATTTTAAAAAAGCTTTGGATATGATGAACAGAGCTGTTTCCGTTACTGATGGACTTCAACCAGGAGCTATGGAGCAAGTTTCGTATTTGACGAGTTTGGAAAGGAGTCAGCCGCCTATTTCACAAATGCCTTCTAATGTCCAGCCCAGAGTTGAGGTAAATATTTATTTTATTAATTAAAACCTGGAAATCAGGGAAGAGTTAGGGAAAAGTCAGGGATTTTCAAAACAATCTTGCAAAGTCAGAGAATTTCTATAAGAGGCTCTTTAAGGATAATAAGGATAGTCAAGGATATTAAATTTGATATATTATATTTTAATTTCAATTTCTTTTCAATCTGTTCATAAAAGATTCTATGGTAAAAATGTTACAAGATTAAGATTCTGGCCTTTGAATATTAATGGCCAGGGAAAATGAACAATTGGATAGGGTAAAATTAGGGAATTTAAAAATGAAGTTTTGCGGCCTGCCTGATATAATATTGCTGTCAGTAATTTATTTACCTTGTATTTCTATTTCTTTCTTTTGTCTGCATTTGCCTTCTCCTGACGATTATATTTTTAGTTATAAATTTTATTATTTATTTGAAAATTCAACGATTTTTTGAAAAAAGTCATCGTTTTTGTTTGAAAATGCAACTGCTTTGTTAAAAATTTGTCTTGTTTGTTTGGCAATTCAACTATATTGGCAGATTCATCATTTTGATTTAAAATTTAAATCTTTTTTGTTGAAAATGGATCCTTTTTAATGGAAAATTCATCTTTTTGGTAAAAAAATCATCATTTTAGTTGAAAATTCATCGCTTTGGTTGAAAATGTGACTATTATATCGAACATTCTTTTTTGTTGTTGAAAATTCATTTTTTCACTGAGAGTTTAACTTTTTAATTTTTTGTTGAAAACCAATCTTTTTTTTGTTGTTAAAAATTCAAGTAGTTTGTTGAAAATTCAACACTGGTTGAAAATTGAACTTTTTTGTTGTAAATTCGTTTTTTTTCTTGGTTGAAATATTAACTATTACATTTTTCGTTGGGAACTCACCTTTTACATGAAAAATTATCTTTTCGGGCTTAAAAGTCAACTATTTTCTATAAAATTCGACTTTCTATCTTGAAAATTCAACTATTTGGTTAAAAATTCAACTATTTTCTGGAAAATTTAATTATTTGGTTGAAAATTTAAATATTTTGTTACAAATTCATCATTTTTGTTCGAAAGTTCAACTGTTTTGTTGAACATTCATTTATTTCAACAGAAAATTCGTCCTTTTGGATTGAAAATTCATCTTTTTTTTTTGTTTGAAAATGGAACTGTCCTCTACAAAAATTCAATTATTTGGTTTAAAATGCAACCGTTCTTGGTTGAAGTTTAATCTTTTTTGTTCGAAAATTCGACTATTTGGTTGAAAATTCAACAATTTGGTTAAAAATTCAACTATTAATTAATTAATATTAATTCAGCTATTATATTAAAATGTAATTATTTGGTTGAAAATGTAATTAATTACATTACCATTTTCTTACTATACATTACTATTTTCTTCAAAAGTCAAATTTTCGTTGTTGAAATTCAACTGTTTTGTTGAAAACTCGTTCTTTTTTATTGACAATTCATCATTTATTGTAGAAAAGTCATCTGTTTTGGTTGAAACAAATAAATAAATTTGATATTTTTTAATTTCAATCTGAAATTGTTTGAAAATGAAGTTTTTCAGACAGCCTGTCTTTTTTTTCTTGTCAACTCTGCAATCGAAACCACTAATACTGAAAAGTGAAAAAGGGAGGCAAATTTTTGGGTGGCCTAGGGCGGCTTGAGTCCTAAATCAGATTCTCTTAAAATTACTATTTTGTTCACAATTCTATTTCCTTTTGCAGAGTATAGCAGAAGCAATGAGGATCGTAAACCAAATTCCACACGGATTTAAAGACTTTGTTCAGAAAAAATGCGAAGAGAGGGGAATCCTGTTCATGCCGATTCCGAATAGATACCGAGAAGCAAAGCAGGTTTACAAAGTTGGCAATATGCAGGCATATATTGATGGGAATGGTCTCTTCGTTTGTCACAGCGGTACCAATTGGGTTCCGACTAATTTGAACGCCCTTTTAGATATGTGCGAGATCTAAATCCAAACCAGGAAAGAAAACTGGTAAATAAATAATTAACTATCTCTAATTATTGTAAAAAGACAATTTTGTATTTATTGCTTGTATAATTCGAAGTCTATTTAGTAACTTAGGTATAAGAAAATAGGGAAATCGTACAATATTGTTTGTAACATAAAGTACATAGTGACTTGAATAATGTTCGTCTCTCTGACTGTTTAATAGAGCCACTGAATGATTAAAAGAAGTTTTTCTAATTCTGTCTTTTATTTCTAGGATTACTGGATTATTAATTTGGGAAATAATTTTTGTAATCAATGTCCAAAGAAGAGTACAAGAAACGGTAACATGTTGCCTCAATTCGTTTTATCAAATTAGAAAACACGCGAAAATCGAGACTTTTAAAGCCCGACCATGAAAGTTTCGATTTAAAATGATCAAATTTTGCGGATTTTTCTTTTATTTACTTTTTCAGATCAGAAAATGTTAGTTGGAAATTGTTCACTTGAAGCCTTTCAATTGAAAAGTAATTTTGAACTCGTTAATTTACAAAGTTTAAATCTTAACAGGCTTAAATTGAAATTGTAGAGTGTATGGAGGATTTGCATTGAAAGAAATGTTTGGTACAAACCAAGTCCCATGCACTTTTCACTATCTCTTAATCGGAAACATTAATCCAAGTAAACTTGTTAAAAAATTGTACCAATTTTTATTTTATTGTTAATTAACAATATATGCAAAGGTGTAACAGAGCTCAGAATTTTGTTGCTGCCTCAGAAGGTCCACTTGAACGTTTCCAGCAAAAAAATTGCTATTTATATTTTGTTTTAGCAAATGGAATTTTTTCATCTAATTTGACTGGACTATTTATCGATATGTAAAGTCCAGGCTTCACACTCATTCGTCTCTTCCCCTCTTTACGCCTTTTTGAAAGAATCCCTCTTTTTCCCCCTGTTTTCAAGAAACTTCCCCCTTTTCCCCTTTTTTTCGTTTTTCGCTTAAATACGAAGTGAATTGATAGAATCCAATAAGTAATATCCACTTATTTTTTGTTGAAAGTTGATTCTTTTTGATTGAAAAGTCTACTATTATATTTTTGGTTCAGAATTCATCTCTTTTTGTTAAAAATTCTATTCCTTGATTAAAAGTTTAATTATTCTGTTGAAAATTTAAATATTATCTTAAAAAGTAATCTTTTTTTGGTCGAAGATACCATTGTTACATTCTCATCATTTATGATTGTTTTGGCGATGGAATCTGTCTGCCTGTCTATCTGTTTCTCCGTCCGCCCGTAAACAAGATAACTCTCGAAAAAATGAACGGATTAAATCGAGCTTTGGCACACCTTTTTTTTAGTCTTAAAAGAAAGAACGAATGGGTTTGTCTATCGAAAATGCTATACAAAAATCAGATATTCCACTTTTACGTCAAACGACGACAAATACGTGAAAAAGTTTAAGAGAAGAATTGAAGCTTTTCAAATTATCTCAAATTTTTCTCTTAACCATTTTTTGAAAGGACTCGTATTTTTCATTTTATGCATCGAAAATGAATAAGTTGAAAATTCTATTTTTAAGTCAAAAGACGACAGATAAGTAGAAAAGTTTAAGAGAAAAATTGTATTTTTCGTATAGACCTATATTTTTTCTCTTAACCATACTTTTAGTAAGACTTGATATTTTGGTTTTATTTATCGAAAATACTGCGAAAAATAATAAAAAATTCGAATTTTGAGCCAAACGACGCGAAATATGGAAAAAAATCAAAAAGGAATGATAGCTTTTGAAAAGTCCTATAAAATGTCTCATAACCATTTTTTGATAGGCCTTGTCATTTCGGGTTTATTTATCGAAAATACTATGAAAAAAATAGAAAATTCAAATTTTAAACCAAACGACGTGAGATACGGGAAAAGTTCCATAGATGAATTGCAGCTTTTAAAAAGTACTACAAAATTTTCTCTTACCATTTTTTGATAGGACTTGTCATTTTAGTTTTATTTATTGAAAATACTATGCAAACAATCGAAAATTAAAATTTCAAACCAAACGACTTGAGGTATGGAAAAAAGTTTCAGCGAGGAATTTTAGCGTTTAAAAATTTCCTAACATTTTTATTTAAACCATTTTTTGACAGAACTCGTCGTTTTAAATCTAGTTATCCAAATTTATATGCAAAAATCGAAAATTCCAATATTGAGCCAAGAGATGCGAAATATGTAAAATGTCTAAAAGAAGATTTGTATAGGAGTTTTTGTTTTATCCATGAAAAATGCTATAAAAATTTCTATTTCATCATAACAATGCGAAATAGTGAAGAAAGGAAGAAAGTATTGTAGCTTTTTATTGTAAGGTATCTCAGAAAATAAATATACATTTGAATATGTCCGTCGAAAATCGAGTGCGAAGCGCGAGTGTCAGTATGAAAATGTGTACTTCAAAGCCTACGGAGCTTTAAGCAATTAATTCTTTAACTAAACTTCGTGACCAGTGGTGTTGTTCTCAAAGAAGAAGTGGTCTGGCGGTACTTTCCATAAACTAAGTTACCAGTTAAAGGGGGGGGGGGGACAAGCTTGGTAACAACGGGGCTGCTATTATATTTTTGGTAATTTTTTTTATCAAAAATTCATCTACTTTCTTAAAAATTCATTTTTTGAAAATTCAACTAATTGGTAGAAAATTATTCTTGTTTGTTGAAAAGTTGTCTTTTTGGATACAAAATTATTCTTGTTTGTTGAAAGTTCGACTTTTTGGTTGAGAATTTAACTATCTTGTTAAAAATTCATCTTTCTTGTTCGAAAATGATCTTTTTTGTTAAAAATTCATCTTTTCCGAGTTAAAAGTCCACTTCTTTCTAAAAAATTCGACTTTTGAGCTTAAACCCTTTACTTTTTTGCTGGAAATTCATCTTTCTTATTTGAAAATGAAATTTTTTGATGATAACTCAACTGTCTTCTGAAAAAAATTGTCTTTTTGTCTAGAAAATCTTTGTATTCTGAAAATTCAACTATTTGGTTAGAAATAGCAAGAAGTAGTTTTTAGCTTGAAAATTGTACTATTTTGTTAAATCTTTAACTTGTTTTTAAAAACTTTCCTCTTTCACTGGAAGGTTCATCTATTTGGTTGTTAATGCAACTATCTAGGTAAAAATTAATTTTTCGGTGTTGAAAATTCATTTTTTTGTGTTGAAAATTGATCTCTTCGTGTAGAAAATCTTTTTTAGTTGAAAATTCAACTACAGTGGAGTCTCACCTATTTCCCATCTCCTTTATTTCCCGTCTCCTCTATTTCTACTCTGCCGTACACGCGGTGAAACGTCCTGTGACTTTTCGGAAGTCAGGCGACACCATCTTAAAGCGTGAACAATTTGAAATTGAATTCGTTAATAGAAAAGAACTGACACATGATAAATAGAATAAATTTATATATGTATACTAAAGATAGTTATTTGATAAGAAATTGATTGATATCAATTAGTATTACCATACGTAATAATATAAATTCAATTAATTTATTTTATGGAATCCAATGGCGCAATTGAGTGATGGTTAGGGAAATCAAGTTACACAAAAATGTCATCAAATGGTGCAATGATGGACCATATTCTCTTTCTCTCTCTCTTTCTCATAGGTAAATCCCAGCTGAAAATTCCTGTACAATAACCTCGGAGGATCCTGCACATGTTCCTGTACAGGGAGCTGCACACGAACCTGTACAGCTAATCTTGACGGTTCCTGTGCAGGAATTTGGCGAAGAAAATTGTACATGATCCTGCAAAGGAACCCGTATACAAGGTAACCTTTGAATTATCCTGTACAGGTTCCTTCACAGAGTCAGTTGAGGATCCTTCCAAAGGTTCTTTTGATGTCTTTCTGTGAGGGATCCTATACACGTTTCTGTACAGGAACCTGCGCCTCAATTTTCTTCGCAATGGAACCTGTACAGGAAGCTGTATAGGATCATTCAAAGTTTCCTTTGTCGGTGCAGGTTCCTTTGCAGGATCATGTACAGTTTCCTTCGCCAAATTCCTGCACAGGAACAGTCAAGATAACCCGTACATGTTCGTGTGCAGTTTCCTGTACAGGAACATGTGCGGAAACCTCCGAGGTTCCTGTACAGGAATTTTCAGCTGGGATGTATGGTAGATATTAGTCATAGTGATTCAGGATATCCGGTAAAGACTAAGCCGCAACCAACAGGCGCCAAAAATCAGCGATAAACAGGAAGGAGGGGTTGACTCGCGGGATGCAACCCATGAGTCAGATGGGACAGATCTTCGCCCTATTCTGTGACGTCAAGGGTGAAATCATCCGCGGGCTGATTGGTGGATAGTGTCGACATCGAAATCGTATTAGAATTGTGATTGGTTTGTAGTGACCACATTTCGAGTGCGAACCCTTCCTACGTCATCAGACTTAAGTTATAAATATAGGCGCGAGCGTTCAAAACGTCAGAAGAAAGCTTTCCATTTGTAACCCTTAAATCCAAAAACAAAACTGTGTTGAAATATATTAAGAAGTTCCTCTCAGAATTTCCAGTGATTGTAATTATTAATTTAAATAGACTTTATCTCCCTGACCTAATCTGCGCGGTTTTGGTTTTCAAACCAATCAAGTCAGCAACGGACTAAACGTTTTTTCTCGTTCAATCATCGTTGGGACCAGCGGAATTTCATCGACGCCAGCGAACTCCGGACGTAACAACGGTTATTTCCGTTTGCGCAGTTTCGGCACCTCCGACCACGGTCCCAGCATATTCTCCTCCGCGTCAGTGGCTGACCAATTAAAAAAAGGCCCGAAGAGCGGGAAGCCTTGAATTGAGTATTTTAGTATGACGTCATGGGAATACGTCATACGAATTTTTCGAGAAAATATTCGAAACGTAAGTAATAAATGTACAAATAGTAATATTTCTCAAGTGTAGAATCTATTTTCTGAGTCATGTTCCAATCTTTTGTCGATTCACGACCTTTCAGTTTTACGAAATAAAATAAAATATCCTAAGAGACAGGTGAGTGGTCCTCTGACCTCAAATTTTGGACAGTTGCTTGTATTTCGTGAAACTGAATGTTCTTCAACCGATAAATGGATGAAGAAACAGAATTGCGCAAAGGCAAAGGTTTACACTTGAAAAGATTACTATGCAGACCTTTATAACTTACCTTCACGTTTCGGAGATTTTCTCCAAAAAGTCATATGCAGTTGCAGTAACATGTACTAACCTTCCTGACGGCGTCGTTTTTTGATTCTATAATATTGATTTTTAGTTGGCAAATTGTCGTACGCCAACAAAAACACTTGAAACACACTTGAAAACCACTGATTGCATGCGTGCAGACTAACGGACCGCGACTTTTTCAACTGCGCGATAAGCCGAGACCGCCTGAACCGTTTTCACTTCGAATGCCTCATATTGCGTAATATACGCGCCAGATTACTCGCGCACTCGGCCCTTCCGATGCGAGAGTCGAAACTGTCTCTCGCCCTACGCGATGAGAAACTGCGTGGGCCAGCGGTTCTAGGAATGTTGAGTGTATTTATTTGTATTATTATTGATTTCAAATCTCCCGCGCTTTTCGGATGAAAAATTAGTCACTGGCGGCGCATCGATACAAGAAAGGGGCTGAAATGTTGGAGACTTCACTGTACTTTATATGTTTAGTTTTAAATGCTTAATGCTAAATACTTGAGTTTGTTGCTCTAAAAGTAAGAATTGTTTTTTGGTATCTTTCATTCGAAGAAATTACAATTTTTAATGTTACTCCATGTATATATTTATTTTATTTCAAAGGCTTCAGGTTAAAATGGTATAAATACAACGGCTTTCTAGTGCAAACGATTGGAATTTATAATTGGACAACTATCAATATTTTTTATTTGATATTCTGCCATTTTGAATGATGTAGATTTAACTTCATATAATTTTTTACGTGTGAATTTAAAATTGATCTGTTGAGGTTTTTATTTCAAAGCTGAACAATTTTTAAAGATTTAACAATAAAATTGAAACCAAATAATGTTGTATGTATCAATCTAAAATTATTTAATGCTAAAATGCTTTTTAAATTTCAAACAGTTTCAATTGTATATTATGAAATTTTGAACGTCTTTAATTCAACAATTTTGAATTAAAAATGCTTTCAGTTCCAAATTATTCAATTTGAAACACTGCAATCTTAAATTTAGTCAACTATTACCAATGCTTTTCATCTGAAATTTTATAATTTTGGCAGATATAAAAGTGAAATTTTCCTTAAATTCGTAATATTTAATATATACGTTTTAGTTTAATATACGTTTTTAAATAAAAATATTTCTGATTTGGAACAGGGGATTTTAGAAGAAACATCTCTAATTCTGAATTTGAAAAGGGAATTTTTTAATAGAATTATTGCAGTATTGACTTTAAACACGGCATTTTTGAATAGAATGATAATTTCGATTTGGTTAAAAGATTTTTCCAAACGGAATTATAAATTTGAGTTATGCTTGGATTAAAACCAAAAAGTATAATATGGTATAAATCTGTCTTGGAACAGGGAATTTTCGAAAAAATGATAATTGTTACTTGGAACGGAAAATTTTCCGAAGCAATTGTGAATGAAATGATGTAATTGTGAATTTTCCGACTTGGAAGAGGACATTTTCGAGAAGAATTATAATTCCGACATGGAACAAGGAATTGCTAAAAGAATTAAAATTCAGAGATAGGCTAGTAAATGTAAAAAAAATAAGTGTTCTTTATTCATAATGTGTCCCCTAAGGGTTTACATGACTTCCATTTCTTACAATACTTCTGTCTACATATTTTCGGTTTTTAATTTATATTTCCATCTTGTCTGAAATGACGTTAAAATATTTTCTGTATAGGAGAATATAACTTTGGTCGGTATTGTAGATTTCCATTTTATGTGTGGATTTCTCTTCTCGAACCGTTACCTTCTCCGATGATAATACAGATTTCTAATAATCTTTCATTCTTTTTCATTTGCTCCCCTATCACATTCTAACCCTTTCATCCACTCTTCCTCCAAACTATCCTCCCATATAATCTTTATCACATTCTCTTGCCAGCTTCCTTCATCTTCCATTTCTCTCCTACATTCTTCCCATACATGCTCCCATGTTTCCTCTCCCCATTAACAGATTCTGCACTTCCTGTTCTCTTTTTTTCGCAATACATCCCTCCCCTTACTGTATTTTCCCATCTAAATCTCAATATTTTTGTTCATCTTATCTCTCTTCATCCCTTTTCTAAATACTTTGGTACTGCTTCCATCTTTATCATCTTATACCATTGATTATATTTTGATTTCTCAATCATCCCCCATCTTTCTATTAATTGTCTTCCCCTCTCCCTTTTTTCAATTTCTTCATAGTTTACTCCAGTCCCGTCTTCTATATCTCTAACTTCAAAAAACTCCCTTCTTTTCTCTTCGCATCTCATTAATTCCATCGCCCTTCCTCTCCTTTCTTCTACCTCCAACAAACACTTTCTAAGCTGACTCCCCTCCCTTTCCCTCCCTCAGCTTCGTCTTGAAATTCCATGCACTCTCTCCCGCTCTAGTACTTAATTTATCCCTTTGCGCTACTTCTCTCACCATACATCCGAGCGTCCTCCAGTCTACCCCTAACGTCCGCCTTATATATTCTTGTAAACTCTCAATCTCTTTCCTTTAATTCCATTCCCATGTCTCTGCTCCATAACCTAATACTGGTCATATCAGCGTATCAAATAACCACATTCTCCTTCTCAAAATCTGTTTAACCTTCTTTTTCCTATTCCCCATATCTGTTTAGTTACCCCTGCTACAATAGAATGGAACAAAGAATTGAACAGAAAGAGAGAGAAGAAAGAAAAGGAAACATAGTGATAAAGGGTCTAGGATTCGAGAGAAAGGAGATGATGGAAAGAGTGGAAGAAGTACAAAGAAAGATTGATTCTAACGTAGAAATAGAGGAAGTGCGAAGTGTAGGAAGCGAAGAGCGAAGAGGGGAGAGAATGGTACTCGTGAAACTAAAGAAATGGGAACATAAAAGGGAAGTGATGACAAAGAAGAGGGTGTTATATGGAAGCTAGGAGAAAATAGAGGATGATTTGACACCGGTAGAAAGAAATATGCAGTATAAGTTAAGGAAAATAGCGGAAGAGGAAAGAAAAAAGGGAAGACCATGATTTAAGTATGGGAGAATACAGATAGAAGGTGTATAGTGGAATGATGACGAGGACAGGGAAGAGTTAGTAAAAAATGAGGTGTCAGGAAACTAGGAGAGAAAGGAATGGGAGATAAAGAAATAATAGTAGGAAACAAAAAGAGACGAAAACGAAAGATATATATATAGTAGTAATGATGGAGACGTGGCTAGATAAAAAGGGATGTGAAAGAGTAAGTGGAAGTGTACTAAGAGATTACAACTGACAGGTTCAAAATGCAAAGAGGAATAATAAAAAAGGCAGAGTAATGGGAGGAATGGTGATGGAAGTAAGGAACGAATATATAAAAGAGAAGGATAAAAAATCAAAGAACACCAAGAAGGAATTTTAGTAGAAGATATAAATATGGGAGGAGAGAGGTGGAAGATGGTGGGTGGGAAGATAGTGAGTGAAAGATAGTCCAGAGACAAGGTACTCAATGGGAAGGGAAAGAAATTGTTAAACAGCCTAGGAGAGATGGGATGGTTTATTCTGAACGGAAGTATAGAGGAGGATGATGAAGGGGAATACACCCGTTCAGGAGGAAAGAGGGGAACGGTAATTGATTACGTGGTAGTGGACGACGAGGTAAGAGAGAAGGTTAAGAAACTAGAGTGAAAGTAGAGGGAGAAATGAGTAATAACAATAAGGCTAAAAAGGAAGCAGAAGTAAAAAGAGCAGGAAGAGGGGATTGGTCAATGGAAGGTAAAAAACAGTTTTAAAAAAAGTCAGGAATATCAAAATGGGGAAAGAAAATGTGAACGAGAAAATGGAAAGAATGATAGGAGAAATAAAAAGAGTATTAGGGTGCACAAGCAAAAAAGAAGTTGTTGAAGGTGGGGATAGAAATGGATGGGATGAGGAATGTAAACAGAAGAAGAAGGAAGTGAGAAGGGAATTAAGAAAATGGAGAAAAGGGACAAGTAGTGGAGAAGAATATAGGAGAAAAAAGAAGGAGTATACTGAGTTGTGTGATCAGAAAAAATATGAGGAAAATGAAAGGTTTGAAGAAGTGGAGAAGGCTAGGACGGAAGAAGAGATTTGGAAGGTGGTAAATAGAGAGAGAAGAAGAAGGAAAATACTAAACCAGGATATTGAGATGGTAGAATGGAAAAAATATTTTATGGAGTTACTAGGAGGGTTAGAGAGGAAAGTTAGGAAAGGAGGAAAAGATGGTAGGGAAAGAGATGAGGAGGAGGATTCAACTACTTAATTGAATTTTTTTTTGATACAACTGTTTTTTTATTTTAAATAAAAATATTTCTTGATTGAAATATCTTAAATAAATGTTCAGATCTGTGTCCTTTTGAACTATTTAATTTTAAATTATTGTTCAGTTTTCATCATTTTTAATTTAATATTTAGAAATTCTCTAGAATATGAATCGCACGAAACTATAAGGGAATAAATCCTACCCGTTCATTGTACGAAGATGTTGTATTTGCAATTATATTTTCTATTAAGAAATTAATTAACTACTAGTTGAAAGGTTTCCATAAAGCAATGTTTTAATAACGATTTCAAAGAGACTCGGAAAATGCTTTCCTTCTGAATTATATTAAATTTCTTGACTGAATATTGGTACAACAAATATTGAAAAATTGTTTACAAAACTATATAAATATAAGTAATCATATGGTTTTATCAAATTTTAAAAATTTTAAAGAAGGTTTCAATATTCAAATTAATTTTCATTATTTACTTCATTTTTTTAATTTGAAGCTTAAAACAATGAAGCTTATTTTATTTCAGCAGAAATGCTTTAAAGTTAACAACTTTGTCTTGTGAACAAGTTTTCAAGAAATATTTCTATAGATGTAGAAACTTTCAATTGACTTAAAGCTTTATTAAAGTAGAACTGTTCAGGAAAAGATACTGAATTATCCGCTATTTAATCAAAAGTTAGCAACTGTCTTCTTTTTTTATTGAATATTCCAAATTTATAACTTTTTAAATTATTCCTCCATACTGAGAATTATAATTTCTGGATGTTTAAATTTTTAATTGAAATTTATATCAAATGAAGTCAAATTTTAAACCAAAACTAAGCGTTTTCAACTGAATCTTCAACTGAAATAGTTGGATTTTCAAACAAAAAAATTAATTTTTAGTAAAAAAAAAATTGTCAACCAAAAATTAAATAATTAAATTTCCAGCCAAAAGATTAATTCCTAACCTAACAGGTGAATTTTCCACTACAAATAAGGAATTTTTAGTTGGAATAAGTTAAATTTTCACTTTAAAAAAAATACTTTCCACAAAAGAAACAAAATTTTTTTTTAATAGTTATATTTTCAAACAAAGTAATGAATTTTCAAATAAAAACTGGAATAGTTAAATTTTAAAGCAGAAAGGTGATTTTTTAACTTCAATGAATCTTCAACTAGAATACTTGAATTTTTGACAAAAAACAAATTTCAACCGGGAAGATTAATTTCTACCAAAAAAATACGAATATTCTACTGAAATAATAGTTACATTTTCATTGAAAAAAATAATAATTTTGAACCAAAAAAAAATCCAAAACCAAATCGGATTTTTAACCGAAAGGAAGAATTTTTAAACAAGAAGATTAACTTCCATGAAAAAAAGATAATTTTCTACAAAAAAAATCGATTTTTTGACAAAATACGTGAAGTTTTAACGAAATAGTTAAATTTTTAATCGAAACAGACAAGTTTTCATCCAAATTGTTGAATTTTGAATTAGAAAAGATCAATTTTCAACTAAAAATGAAACAGTGAAATGTTCAATTTGCGAAATCAATTTTCAACCAAACTGATGAATTTTCAAATAAAATTATGAATCTTCAACTGGAATAGTTGAAAAAAATGAATTTTCCACAAAGTACATAAATCTTCAAACAAATAATTTAATTTTTAAATATGAAATGTCAATTTTCAACCAAATGGTTTAAGATTATTTTGTCCAATATTTGTAGCAAATTAATGTTCTAAACTGAAAATTTAATTATTTCATTTTTAATTATAAATTTATCTTTTTCAGATTAAAATTCATGTACTTTATTGAAAAATCGTCTTGTTTGATAGAAAATAAATATTCTTCATCGAAAATCCATGATTTTTTTTTAAATTCAACTATATGGTGAAAAAATTAATCTGCTTTGATGGAAATTTCCAAATTTTGTTATAATTCATTTATTGCTTGAAAATTCAATTATTTATTTTCTTGAAAATTAACCTTTTTGGGTCGAAAATTAAACTATTTCGTTGGAAAATTTAATTTTTTTGTTTCAAAATCAGCCGTATTGTTGAAAATTCATTTTTTAGTTGAAAATAATTTATTTAACTGAAAATCTAAAAATTATATTTTTAGCTGCGAATTTATCTTTTTTGGTTGAAAATTTATCTTTTTCAGTTGAAAATATAACAATTTTGTGGAAAATTGAAGTGAATCGTTAAAAAATAATTCTTCTGAAAAAATTGAGATTCCCGATGTTCGTTGTAAATGCATGGGTTGAAAGTTTGACTGTTTAGTTGAACATTAATTATTTTAACTACGAATTTAGGTATTTTTTAATTGCAAATTTATCTTCATCAGTTGAAAATTCAACAATTTTTTTGAAAATGCATATATTCTTGTTGTTATTTTGTTTTGTAAAAATAAATTTTTGAAAATGAAAATTAAACTACTCTATTTTTTATTGTAAATCTAGCTTTTTTAGCTAACAATTCAACTGTTTGTTTGAAAATTCTTCTTTTTGGGTTGAAAATTAAAGTATTTTGGTAGAAAATTTATTTTTGTTCTTGAAAAATCAACTGTATTGTTGAAAATTCATTTTTTTAGTTAAAAATCATTTTTATAACTGAAAATTTCAAAAATCCATTTTCAGTTGAAAATTAATTTTTTGAACTAACAATTAAAGTATTCCATATTTGAATGTGAATTTATTTTTCCAACTTAAAAATGCAACTAAATGGTTGAAAATTTATATATTTTGTTAAAAAATTAGTGTTTTTTAGTATAAAATAAATCTTTTTGTTTGAAACTTTAACTAATTTGTTAAAAATTCGTTTTTTAAGTACCAAATTAATGTCTTAAATTTTAAATATAACTATCCCATTTTTGTTAAACAATGCAAGGTTTTTAGTAGAAAATTCCACTAATTGTTTAAAAATTAAACTAATTTGTTAAAAATCAAACAGTTTCATTAAAAAAGTATCCGTATTTGTTAAAACGTTTTTAATTGAGGATTGAACTTTTGTATTGAAAATTTATTTTTTAATTAAAATTAAACTATTCCAGTTGAAAATTAATCATTTTGGTTGAAAATTCATCTGTTTATTTAAAATGTAACTTGTTTTTTAACAACAAAATTTTTCAATTTGAATTCCATTTTTGGCCGAAAATTGATCTTTTTTAGTTGAAAATTCAACTATTTGGCTGAAAATTAATCTTTTCTAGTTTAAACATTCATATATTTATGTATGTATATTTATATATTTATTTATGCATCTTCATGTAATATTTTAACCAGAAGTTTTTGAAATTCTCAAGAAAAATACAGAAATCGACTAAACAGTACGAAAATATAATTTTTTTAAAGGATATTGTACATATTGTTAATAAAATTTTTTTTAATTTGGCAAAAATGTGCAGAATATGCTCTAAACGATTAATAATGATTCTGAGCTTTGAAATGAAGAAAGTTTGATCTTTTTATCTTTAAAATTGAAAAAATCAAAATTTCTTGAATTTTGTACCTCGACTTTAATCAGTGTCATAATGTAAGAAAGTAGTAGAAAAAATCTGAAATTTACAGGACATAGTATTTGAAACATTATCTTCAATTCAAGCCAAGAAAACTTGAAAAATGTTCACGGGTTCTTGAGTTATGACTAAAAATGTCAAAGCGTGCCTGCTACGAGTTTCAGTCTACTAAACAGTGAGGCTGACCGGCAACACTGATCGCCAACTGAAACTCGACGCGACGCAGAGACGCTTTGACATTTTTAGTCATAACTCAGGAACTCTTGAAGATTTTTTTAATTTTCTTCGTTCAAATTAAAAACAAGATTTCACGGATTCTTTCCTGTAAATTTCATTTTCTTTCTATAATTTACCTGAGTCTTATCACGATTTGAAGTTGAGGTACAAAATCTAAGAAATTCTTTAATTTTTTTAAAGTAGCGCTCGCTTTAAATATATAAAGGGTGATAAGACTTTGAGAAAAAAATATTTATTTTTAAAAAGCTTAAAAATAGTTGAGCTCAAGAACAGGATTCAATTCTCAGTGCGTTGAAGGAATATAATATGAGTGTCATTCGTTTTGCAGAAGAAGCACGTACGACAATGTCTTTAGGCAAATCATATTACAACTGCTGTCAAGAAGAAAAAACTCATCACCTAGAGCCTACCCTCAATTTTTTTTAACAATTAAAAGCAATATAAAAATTATTTTTTTATTATATTTAAAATATTTGGAACTTCATTGAGAAGTAGAGTTTATTTCAAAGAATTCAAGATGAGTCGTAGGGAGGTTTTCCCTAAGTGGTAAAGGTCGAGTTTAGTCTGGTAAACCAAGATTCTGTCATAAAAAATGAATTTTTAATGCAAAAGGATGAATTTTTAGCAAAACAGTTAAATTTTTATACATGAAAAGATGCATTTTAAATTAAATGGTCGAATTATCAAAAAAAAAAAGAGAAAAATTCAACGAAAAACAGTTGCGATTTCAAAGAAGTAGTTTCATCTTCAAACCTAAAATACAAATTTTTTAAAAGAGAATTAAATTTTCAACACGAAAAGTTGAATTTTCTTGAAAAATTTTTATTTTCAAGCAAGGAAAGTGAATTTTTAACCAAATATAGAATCGCTCAATTTAGAGTTTAAAAAATTAATTAAAAAAAAATATATATATATAATTTTCAACCAGTCGAATTCAATAAAAAAAAGGAATTTTTAACAAAATAGTTGAATTTTCAACGAAAAATTGAATAGTTGGATAAACAAATAAAAAAATTACCTTTTGAAGAAATAAATTAATTTTTAACGAAGTAGTTGAACTTTTAACCAAGTAGTCTAATAAAAAAGTTAATCTTCAACCAACTAGTTGAATTTTCAACCAAAACAGATTTTAATTTTAAATGAACTGCATTCAAATCAATTTGAATTTCATCTGAATAAATGAATTTTCAACAAAAGAATTCAATCCTCAACCAAAAAAGTTTAATTTTTAACAAAAAATATTAATTTCTAAGAAAAAGTTTAATCTTCAACCAACTAGTTGAATTTTCAACCAAAGCAGATTTCATTTTTAAATCAACTGCATTCAAATAATTTTTATTCCACATGAATAAATGAATTTTTAATAAAATAATTTAATCCTCAACCAAAAAAAGATTAATTTTCAATCAAGTTGCATTTTTATCTAATAAGGATTTATTTACAATCTAGAAGATTAATTGTCTACCATAGGAGATGAATTTTCAACAAAATATATGAATTTTTAACCAAAAAGTTGAATTTTCATCTGAAAAAGATCAATTTTCATCTTAAAATATGAAAAAAGGAAACGAATTTTTAAGAAATAACCAAGAAAACTAATTTTTTACCATAAAAGACGTATTTTCAACAAAATACATGAATTTTCAACTAAAAAAGATCGATTTACAATCAAAATTGGAATAATTAAGCTTTTGCTCAAAATAATAATTTTTAAATTTTCAACAAATTATTTGAATTTTTATTCAAGAAAAATGACTTTATAACAGAATTGTTAAGGTTTTCACAAAATAATTTAATTTCTCATGTGAAAAATCTTTCAAGCACTTTTTCGCTAAAACTTCCTTTCCCTTAATTTTCTTGAAAACAGGAGAAAAAGAGAAATTCTTCAAAAAAAAAGGGGAAAGAGGTTAAGTCTGAAATGTCACAATTCTTAACTCTCAACTCTCAACCCTCATCTCTTAACTCTCAACTCTCAACTCTCAATTCTCAACTCTCAACTCTCAACTCTCAACTCTCGACACTCAACTCTCAACTCCCAACTCCCAACTCCCAACTCTTAACTCCTAACTCTCAACTCTCCACTCTCAACTCACAACTCGTAATTTACAAATCACAACTAACAACTGATAATTTTCAAATCACAAATCGTAATTTACAACTCACAAGGGGAGGGCAAGAAGGGGAAGTGAAGGATAATAAGGGAAGATGAGTAGGGAAAATGAGGAGAGGAGAAATAGGGAAAGTAAAGGTAATTAAGGGAGGGGAAGTAGGGACAGAGAGGGAAAATTAAGATAGGGGAAGTAGGAGAAGTGGAAGAAAATCAGGGGAAGGGAAATAAGGGGAAATAAGGGGGTAGAGAAAGTGAGAGAAAATGTGGGGGAAGTAAGGAGAGGGAAAAGTATATGAGGGAGAAGTTGGGGAAGGGAGGGGAAGCGATGGTTGAATCGTGGGAGGGGAATGTAGGGGGAGAAGGGGAGAGAAAGTATTGGAGGGGGAGGTTTAAACGACTTATTTACGTCTCAATAGTCTACGAAACTCTTTGTTGCAACTAATCTTGGACAAGAACTAAAAGAGTACAGTTATCTTTGTTATAAATAATTGTTATAAACAAATTGATTTATCTCGCATTTTTGAACAAAGACCTTTTTTTCTTTTATTGAATCATTTTCCTTCAACTCAAAAATAATATCTGGCACAAGAGATTGTCATTCAACAAAAATTGTTATTGTTATAAACAATTGTTAATCACTTACTTCGCATTTTTTAATATAGAAATTTTTTTCTATCGAGTCCCTTTTTTCATCACAAGAACAATAATATTTTGAGAATAATATTGACGATGTAAGTGAATTTGCTTATAAAAATTATTTATAACAACGAAAATTGTTGTTAAATGGCAGAAACAAACTCTAGGTTGTGACTTGCCCAAGCTTAAATAAAATATTAATTATTAATAAATTCTTCAGAATTTAAATAAAATTTTTAACACAAAGAAAAAAAACGCGTATCTTTTTTTTATTACTGTGAACTCTAGAATGTATATAGCTATTTAGGTCGTAAACTTTTCAACTTCACATTTTTGAACTATCTTAAA
Organism: Andricus grossulariae; assembly: GCA_011634705.1. Taxonomy (NCBI): domain Eukaryota; kingdom Metazoa; phylum Arthropoda; class Insecta; order Hymenoptera; family Cynipidae; genus Andricus; species Andricus grossulariae. The sequence continues at coordinate 296,930,689 of JAABKJ010007545.1, forward strand.
ATAATTTTCAAAGAATAAACGTAAAGCTAAGTTAATTTAAGATCGTGTCTACATAGGAAAAAAAAAGTTTGTTTTTACCCCCAAGGCTGTCAAAGGTTTCAGAGGAAGTCTGAAGGAGAAATAAAGTAAACAGTCACAGTTTTATGGTCTTTCTGAACGTTCTCCAATCATTGGGGAACTTTACTCTAACATGAAGCGAATTTCTTTTTCAAACGTTATAAAACCTCACTTTGAATCGCAGTCAAGACAGAAATTTATGGCAATGAAACGCCATAATTGAATTTAGCACCTCATTTTTGAAATGGTTCAATAATGTGACCTCAACCTTTCCATTTTTCACATTCACTCTTTCATTCTTTCTCATTCGTTTCTTTAGCCACCTCCAATTCTTTCATCCACTCCTTATTAAATTTTTCCTTCCCTTAAAATCTTTATCACATTCACTGTCCAGCTACCTTCATCTTCAATTCTTCTCCTACAACCTTCCCATATATGCTCACACGTTTCCTTTTCCCATTCACAGATTCTGTAGTTTCTCTTATCCTTTTCCTGATACATCCCTTTCCTTACCTTGTTTCTTAAATGAAATCTTTCTATTCTTGTTCACCTTTTCTTTACATCTCCTTCCTCTTTTATTATCTTATACAATTCATTGTATTTTTATTCCTCAATAATCTCTCATATTCCTATTAATAGTCTTTCCCTGTCTTAGTCCTATCTCCTATATCTTTATCCACGAAGAACTCCTTTCTTCTGCTCATCTCGTTCATTATATCGCTCTTACTCACCTTTTTTCTACCTCTTTCAAACACTTTTTCGCTAAACCTTATTTATTCCTTTTGCGCTTCTTCTCTCCAATCCTCTTTAAATTTTGTGATCTCCATTTCGCAAAGTATATCCCAAATACTTCCAATATTTCTTCTTTCAAGTCCGACCTATAATCTTTAACCTTCTGCCCTTTGTACTTTTTCACTGCCGGTCTACTCCTTCCTTCCAGAACTCTGGTCATCCCTCTTCTCTCCATACTCTATTGCACATTATACATGCCCATTCCTTTAGCTCTTCCCCCTTGTATTTCCAAACTCTATTTGGAATCTCATCTACAACTTTCCTTCTTTTTCTATCTCTATTGATTACCTTCCAAACCTCTTTTTCTGCCCTAGCCTTCTCTGCCTCTTCTTCAAACCTTTTATTTATTTGATCTTTTTCTGTATCACTCATCTCAGTATACTTCTTTTTCCTCCTATATTTTTCTCCGCAAATTTACTCTTTTCTCCATTTTTTTAAATTCCTTTCTTAGTTCCTCTTTCTTCTCTTTACATTTCTCATTCCATCCACTTCTACCTCCTTCTTTACTATCTTATTTGTTGCCTGAACCCTCTATTTTTTCCATCATTATATACATCTCTTGCTTTAAATTTCCCTCTCCCATTGATATTTTCGTTACTTTTTACTTTATTCCACTTGTCCTCCTCTTGTTGTTCTTTTTACTTTTACTTTCTTTTTATCGTTATTACTCGTTCCTCCCTTCAATTATTATGGGAAAGTGATGCAAATCTATACAATCGCCTCCCTCTAGTTTCTTTACCTTCTCTCTCATCTCATCTGAACTGTTACTTAATCATCAACTATTGTACCCTTTTCTCCTCTTCTGGATAATAAATTGACAGAGATAGAAGTTGTTGAAGAGCTTGGAGGAAATGGGGTAGTTTATCTCTAAATAAAATATAGAGAGGGGAAAAGAAGGGGAATATTCACGCAGAAGAGGAGAAAGGGGTACAATCTTTGATTATTAAGTGACAGTCCAAGGTGAGATAAGAGAGAAGGTAAAGAAACTAGAGGGAGGGGATTGCATAGATTTCAATCAGTTCCCCATAATAGTGACATTAAAGGGAGGAACGAGTAATAACGATAAAAAGAAAGTTAAGAGAACAAGAAGAGAAGGACAAGTGAAAAAAAGTGAAAGGTAACAAAAATAAAAATGAGAGAGGGAAATGTAAACGAAGAGATGTAAATAATGATGGAGAAATAAAAAAAATATCAGAGGGCTCAGGCAAAAAAGAAGTTAGTAAAGAAGGGGGTAGAAGTGGATGGAATGAGAAATGTAAAGAGAGGAAAGAGAAAGTGAAAAAGGAATTTAGAAAATGGAGAAGAGGGTAAATTAGCAGAGAAGAATATAGGAGGAAAAAGAAAAATACTGAGATGAGTGATTTTGTAGTCTATTTTCGAATTCAAAATTTCCGCCGATAGGTCAGATTCCTGACTGACTCCCGGTTTAGTTGACGACCGTAGGGTCTTGGGACCCAAACGAGAGTAGGGCTGAGTACGGCCGAGGGTGGCGCTGGCTGTACTTTCAGGCCGAAAATTATTCAAATGCATGGGGAAAGTGTCAAAAATGTGAAATTTTGTGCTTTTTATATTATAAAAACGGATCGACAACAAAATTATCTCGAATACGGGCAATATCAGGCAAGATCCGAGAAATTCTCGTCTCGGCGTGCATCTCTAGAGGTGTCCTCCTATTTGTTGTTATAACTTCGATTTTATAACTATCGCACAGATGCTAACTTTTCAAAGGTTTCAGAAATACTATACAGATTTCTGATGGTGTCCCGTTGGTCCGGAGTTTAAAGTGTCGATGGTTCTTCTATCGGCAAGCTTGTAATCTGCTCGTTGACTAAAGATGGTTTCTGAACTCAAACTGATAACTTGACTTAAACTTAAACTGATATCTTCTTCATGATCGGCAGTTATTATACACGTTGCCCTTCTTCAAATCCACATATGGAGGAGAGATATTAAAGGAAGGGTAGGCCTGTTACAATAAGCGTCCATAATCGGTCATGTGGAAGAGTGGGAAAAGTCTATATATCCAATTAGAATTCGGGATTTTTACATATGCCCATATTAAGTGAATTGCGCAGTAGTCCTAATGCACTATATTCCTTCCTAAGTACCAAATGGATAAGTAATTCTTGGTATAGAGGTACCCTAATAGCACAGAACGTAATATCGCGTAAACCGTAAGACATAGGTCAACATCGATGTCTGTTTATAATATGGACATCATATTATAGTGTAGTATATGCGATACTCAAAACTCAAAAAAACTTAGATTAGATATCGGATTTATGCAACTTCTTCAAAATTACCATGAAAATACGCCATATTTCGTTAAGAACGAGATTATTAGTAGAAAAATATTAATAAATTCACATATATTTGTACACAGAAATATGTTATAAATTTTATTTAAACAATTTTGTTGTTGCAAATATTAAAAGATTGCCAAATTTTTTATTTTGTTTCCATTTAGATTAATGCTTTTCCCCTCTATTTAACTGCGATACCTATATGCATCAAGTATATATATATATATATATTCTTTTTTTCTTTCTATTAAAAATTTATGTTTTAACGAGTATTTTACAAAATCGTTTACTCATGCGTAAGATGAAATCTGTATTATATCAGAACTGCGGGTTACTTTTTTCAATAAAAATTTGTTTTCTCTTGCTTCAAAAACTAAATAACTACCAATTAATTTCTGTTAGTTTTTCTGTCAATTAAAAATTCAATTTTTCATTTATCTTGCCATAACATGGTGACTTTTCTGTCAACATTTTTTTTGTTGACCTTATTGATTTTATTATAATATATCGTAATTTCTTGGTTGAGTATTGATGAAGACAAATTTAAGAAAATGCTGACTGAACGGTCTGCAATGAAATTTCTTCCTATTAATTTCTTCGACCATGATGAGTCCAAATGCGTTTTTGAGGTCCTAAATGACCAAGTCAAACTATAGAATCGAAATAAAATGAGATCTTTATTATTTTCACACTTTAAAGAAGACCAGGACATAATTTTGGATATTTTGCTTGCTTTCTAATATAAAAGATAGACTCAATTAGAAACCAAAAGTTAATTCCGAAGGTTAATATTACATATCTACTTTGTATCGATAAATAATTTTAACGATAGAAAGAGTCCACGATAAATAATATGTTCTTGATGAATGAATACATCTGGTGAATCGTCTTCTTCAATAAGAAAATGTGTGTGACCGGGTGACATTACCGGTCTAATGAACGGTGCAATTGTCTTGTTTAATTTCGTTTTAAATTTGAAAATACAATTCTTTCCTTAAAAAAATCCTGAAAACTGGCGTGTGACCCGGTGACATTTACTCGTGGGGATATTCAAAAACCAATGTCTATACTACAGTTATAAGTATTAAACTTATTATAAAGAAAGTGTCTACACGTACCAATGAAATCCAACTATACTATACCGTGAAAATCTGGCTACTTGTACCGAAATTTCGGTACACGTAGACACGGCATATTATAGACTTAATTTTTCAATTGTGTGTTCTATTCTGAACACATATACCCTTAAAAAATTTAATTGTGCAATAAGTAAAGAAATCAACGCATTCTGCTTTATGAAAATGTAATCAGGGACATGTGCTCGGGTGCCACTTTTGCACATTCAAGAGTTACGTACTATCAAATTCTATAATTAAAAGTATTTTTGGTGAATGGAACCTAATAGTTTTAAGCACAGAATATTGTTGATTTTTTATTTTCACTCATGTAAGTATTAGGTGATCAAAATTAATTTAAAAAATAATAATATACGTTCTGCAAGTATAAATAATGAAGAAGTGAAAGTTTGAAGAGTATACATATCAGTCAGAAGATCAATATAAATTTTTACTTATCATGGAATTACTTACGGAACTTTTTGAGCCATATCTGAAGACTAAGAATCAAATTAGGAAAACTTTAGGGAAATTCACTAAGATTCTAATAACAATTTTGAAAATCGTTTTTTTTTTTGTTTACTGGACACACAAATTTTGAATAAAAGGGTTGAATGTAAAATAGAGAATGGAACAATACAGAGCGAATCATTTTTAACGATATTTTTCGTGTTGTTTATTTATTGAGAAACAAAAATTTCCAAACGGGAAATAAGATTCTTTGTACTAATTATTCATGTGGCTGGCCAGGATGCATTGCTTATTTATGACAATTAGTTTAATTTACAACTATTCTGTCACTGAGACCATGAATATCTTTTAGGAATCGATTGGTGAAAAGTAGACTACTTATATTTCAGAATGATTGATGAAAAAGTAATTATTTCAAAAAATAGAAAAAAAGGAGATGTCCTAATGTTTATCAATGGTTGTCATAATAGTAAATTAAAATATTGATTCAATAGAAATCTTATTGTCATACATAAGTTTCTTCTTAAACTGTATCACTTTTTATTCATCGTTGACCCCATTTATGTTTGTGAACGTTTTTGTTGGAATTATTATTGACATTTTTATTATTATTTCTACTCTGTTTTATGAGGTAATTAATCCTATTGTGGTCCTTTAGATTCTGGAACCTGATTAAAAAACATATTAACATTTAAAAATGTATACCGAGATAATTCAATTCTATAATAGATAAATTCAATAATTTAATTCAAGATAATTCGAAAATCGTTATTTGATTCTATACTCACTGGTGATTCAGCCATATTGGCTTCATCGGATTTTCTATAGCTTCTTCAGCTTTTTCAACTTCTTCAGCTTTTTTTAGCTTTTTCAGTTTTTTTTTGGCTTCTTCAGCTTTTTCAGCTTCTTCAGCTTCTTCAGCTTCTTCAGCTTTTTCAGCTTCTTCAGTTTTTTTAGCTTCTTCAGCTTTTTTATTTTTTTCAGCTTTTTTAGCATCTTCAGCTTTTTTAGCTGCTTCTTTTCTAGCCTTTTCAGTTTCTTGAGCTTGCAATTCTTTAAAGATGTCTGAAAAAAATACATTATTTTATGATATTATAAAAAGAGAAAGTTAAGTCACCCATGAAAAGGATAACGATTTATTAGAAATCGTACCTGTATATTACTAATTTGCCATCGCCATTTTGAGTTTTATCATTTTTTGGTATATTCAGACTCGGCTGTGCCATATTAAAACTATGACTTCCCGGAATAGGAAATAGTGATATTATCTTAAAGGCTGTATTATCTTGAGAAGTTGATATTTTTATTACATTTCTATATCCGTGAGGTATAATAAATTCCTGATTCATGGCTCCGTTAACCTAACCAGGAATAAATACTTTATGTAGTGAATCTTCTGAATAAAGATCAGGCTGTGTCCATTTACCTCCATTTGTTTGAGATAATAGTTCACTAGGATCATTTTCTTTCGCAAACTAGTCACCATTTTGCGGATCACGACATTATTAAGAAAATTGATTTTATTTACATTACTTTTCATTAATAACCGTATTACTCACTCACCTTGATATTGCTAAAGTATCTTTTGCGATTTGTAATATAACGACGATTAGGTAGAACCTTTAATAATTTATTACAGGTTAATGATAATAAAAAAAATATATAAAAGAAAAACCTCAAAATAATTTTAGTCACATTTTTTCGCCTAACTCCTCTCCGCAAAAAATGAGATATCAAGATGAATATTTGGGTAATTAAATAAAAGACACTCAGGAATCGTTATATCGTGAGATAAATTTTCCTCATATAATTAGACAAACATTTATATCTGGGAATATTTTTGTTATTATAAATATGTAGCTTTTTATTTAATTACCTAACTTTTCTGTTTGACATCTCATTTCATGTGGACAGGAGTTGAGAAAAAGAATATCGGTGAAATTATTTTGCGATTTAGTATGGCATGACATGGGCCCCATCTTCTTTCTTCAGGTAGTACGTATCCACTACTCTATAAAAAATATTCACAATAATCCTTTTTCCAGTTAATAATTGTTGAGAAAAATTAATATAGCCGTAATTTTCAAAGTTTATAATAATTATTCACCTCCTGCGAAGGAAATCCAAATTCAAAAAGTAGAAGAAAACCTAACGACCATATTTAGAACAATACTTTTAAAAATTGAGAGAAATAAATTAGTTCAGCAAATATACTTATTATATACCTTCCTCTAATTATCCTTTATCTGATATCTCACTGAAAATTGTTTGTGCACTTGTTAGGAATACAATGTGAATTCGTGAGGAGAATCAATTAAAGTATAAATTATATTAGTCTTTCATTCGATCATTGTCTCGTAATTTGAATGTATAGGCATGAAATAAAAGAGATATATAAGACAAAAGGTTTAATGAGATTTAGGAGAGTTGTATTTTCGTAATTTGAATTCTATAATAATAACTTCGAATTGAAAGTGTTTTAAATTTAATAAATATATATTAAACAAATTTAAATTCAAAACGTCCCAAATAAAACAATTTTATATTAAGAGAAAATTTAAAAAAGGACAATATTTTGAATGGTATGGAAAGGAATATAACTTGCATCATTTCTAAATAAGAGTATTTAAAATTTTTAAATTTTAAAATAAACGTGTTTCAATTTCAACTTTTTATAATCAGAAACTCTTAGAATTGAAAAATTTCAGACTAAAGTTTTAGAAATTGGACAATTTTATTGGAAAGGAGTTGAAATCTTATCATTTCTAATTTAAATAGTCGAAGTTTCTCGTCGTCCCGAAATTCGGGATGACTAGTCAAATATTTTTCATAAGCTCGGCTAGTCGTCCCGAATTTTCGGGACGACTATGTCCATCCCCTTTTTCAACTCACGCAATTTTTCGGGACAACTTCAAACGAGTCTCGAGAATATTTTCCGGAAAAAGCTCTCTGTCCAAACCGGTATAATTGCCTTCAAATTATGTGGGAATTTATTACGTTCAACAATTCACCCTTTTAGATGTATAGTGGATCAAGCAAAACCGAGACTCGTTTGAAGCACCTTAAATCGTTCAAAATTGAACAATTTTATTTTGAATTGAGGAATCTGGACATTGAATGATTTCACATTAAAATTTGGGGAAAATGACGATTTTAAGACTTTAAAAATTTAATATTTTCAGATTAGAACTTTAAAAATTGGATCATTCAAAATTCAAAGAAATTAAAATTTTATTATATTTAATTAAAAGCGTTCAAAACTGCATAATTTAACATTGAAAACTTTTGAATTTCAATAATTTTTAAGTCGCACTGATTAAAATTTGACAATTTGAAATTGAAAACTGAATTGAATATTTTAAAGTCAAGGCTTATAAAATTCCAGACTTTTAAATTATTATTAAATAAAAAATTATAATTGAATATTGAATTTGATCAGACTATTTTTTTAAAGAACAGAAAATAAATTAACCGCCATTTTCGACATTTAAAATAGAAAAATTCTGGGTTCTAAACCTTTAAAATTGAATTATTCTAAAAAAAGTTCACAATAAAAAGTAATGTTCAATAGAAAACATTAGAGAGAAAAAAATTCTACTTCAAAACGTTGAAATTTAAACGAATACGAACTTCATTTAAAACTAAAAAATTTTGATGTTCAAGAATTGTGACATTAAAACTTTTTTATACTCAAACCCATTAAAAAATTTTCTTAAATTGTTAATTATATTTTTCAAAATAAACTTATTTCAATTTTAATTGTAAAATTGAAACTTATGAGAGGGAAAAATTTATTATTCCACATAAAAATTCAGAACTCTTCTTTAATTTGAAATGGTTACCATTTTAGAGTTCTGAATTTTCATGTTGAATGATAAATTTGTCATTTTTCTATTCAATTACTGAGGTATCAATTTCAGATATTTTAATTTTGATCTATTTTGATTTAAAAAACACCATTTTTAATTTTTCAATTTCAAATCGTTTAATTTTGAAATTATGGAAATTCTCCAATCAAATATTCTTTAATTTGAGGATTTATTTTTGTTAATCTTCAAATAAAAATCGGAAAATTTTAAGAAATAACATTTAAAATAAACAATTAAATTTTAAAATCTTTGGTTCTAAATTCTTCTCATTTTTGAGTCTTAAAGTTGAGAAATTATTGTCTTCGCTTTTCATTGTTTTGAATTTATTCTGGAGGCATTGGAATCAAAATTGTTTAATTACAAATTCATAAAACTGAAAATTGTGCAACTGTCAAGTCTCTTAATTTGACATTCTATGATTTAGAAAAATTTTGATAATCAAATAATTTTTTACATTTAGAATCGAAGCCAAACAATTTCGATTTTTCAAATATAAAATCATTAAATTTGAAACTAACTAAAATTGAAACCAAACAATTGAGAACATTTAGATATAAAATGTTTAAATTCAAATCTGATTACTGAGGCGCTCAGTACGAAATTTTACAATTTTTAAAGAATTAAGAGTGAAATTGTCCTGACATTTTTAAAATTTAAATTTGAAAACAACGTTGAGAAATTTCAAGGGTGTACACAATTGTAAAATCAATCTTAAAAGTCTCTGAAATGATTTATAAAATCGACAAAAATAGATCTATTATTAATTTCTGCAAAACTTGACAGAGGTTTCTAGGCGTACTTCAGAAAATAATAATTCAGGTTAAAATCATTTATTTAACAGTAGTTATTTAGAGTTTTAGTTTTTTCTTTCTCTTTAGGCAAAGGTAACAATTCTTATTTAATCCTAATGATCAAGGCCTCATTTTATACTTTGAAGGATTCTCTACAATTCTATTTAGGCGGTGTTTATTAAAATGTAAACTATAATTGTTTTTAACAATAATACCTGCATGATTTCTAAAATAATTTTTTAAATAAATCCTACCCAAATAGAATTGTAGGCCTTGCTCATGAGAACTAAACAAGAATTGTCACTTTTCCTTGAAGAGAAAGCAAAAATAAGACTTCTGAATAACTACTGTTAAATAAACAATTTTAACCAGAACCCTTCGTCCAGATTTGCAGAAATATTTTTGTCGATTTCATCAATCATTTCAAAGATAGGTTACTTTTGAGATTGACTGTACGTCATTAAATGAAAAACCTCCAAAAATTGAGAAATTTCAAGCGAAATATTTTGGAAATTAAGCTTTTTTAGCACAAAGCTTCAGTTTCAAGGTCTTAAAAATTTAACTGCTTGAGAATTTCTCATTGCTAAATATAATTTTAAGTTGAAACTGTAGAAATTTTAAGGGAAATAAATATATATTATTAATAAGTATCACATCATGAAGTTACAAGTGACATTCAAAGTGATTGGATCAGGCTCAGGTTGGCAACGCGGGATTTCGGGTGAAATCCCGATAGATCAGTACTGTTTTAAGCAATTTGGGCCATTTCACTTTCAGAATTGGGCCGCTTCTCCTGATTCCCAAACATTTTTTAACCATCTTTCCCGGGCCGATTTTCTATTTTAGACCGGCCCTGGAATGAATAGATTTTTTTATTGAAAATATGATTTCTGTCCAAGAGATCACGGCCATTTTCAACGTTTAAAATTGAAGAATTTTAAATATTGTGACGCTTTGTAGTTTAATTATTCTGAAAACTTCAAAAATTATTTGATTTGTAATTGAAAATTTTCAAAACAATGGAATTCAATCTAGAAGCGTTAAAAATTAAACAATTTTATACTTTGTTTAAAAATTGAAGCATTCTCAAATTTTAATATTGAAACTAAGTCGTTACAAATAATAATTTTCAAATTGTGCATCACGATTTAAAAAATTTAATTTTGTAAGATGACACACTCACGTATACTAATAAACTGTGACATTGATATGACAGAAAAAGTCTCACGAAAGGCGAGCGGAAACATAGCAGCTTCAATGTGGATAACGTGAATGAATTATTGTTATTAATATGTATATGAATATTAAGAAAGTCCAACAGTCGTTTTTTGTAAAATATGGAATGCCTAAAAATGGTTTCTTTGTACGCAAAATTTGTTACAAAAAACTTTAGAATTAGGAATCTTTCTTTTTATAGACTGTTCTGTTATGGCACGTATAAGTTATATTTTTTAAGTAATGTAAGGATTTCAGAATTTTGTTTATGTTTCTAAAATTATATTTTCAGGAGGAAAAAGGTATTTTTGTTTTAATTTGTTTTAATTTCTAATTTTTAAAGACTTTTATCAATGAATTTTTGTTGATTTTCACAATTATTCAGTTGAATAATAAAAAGAAAACTTGTAAAGGGCACGATGATAAAATACTTCAAAGAATGAAAAAAAAACAACATTTTTCATGAAAATAAATGTGCAACGTCGTATAATTTAGGGTAGTCCAAAAAAATAAGTAAAATTTTCTAAAATGGCACCCCTACGAATTATTATTCCTTGTAGACGGTTGCGCTGCTATAGCCGCTGATTCGATTTAATACCGGTTGGTAAGTATGCTTTTCTCCATATTTTACTTTTTTCATAAACTCATTATGCCATAAAATTCCTAGATCCCAATAGACTTAGCAGATTATGGCAAAATGAAAATATGGTGAAATGCATACTTACTGTTCCAGATGGTAGGTATTCATTTGTCTGAAATGTCATTGTTCCCAAATATAATTTCTCCCAAAAAATAGTAGATTGGTAATGAAGGATATGAAAAGACCTAGATTATATAGTTATTCTAGTGTACTTCATTACCAACCTATAAACTTTCTGGTACTTTCTAGTACTTTTTGGGAGAAATGATATTTGGAAACCAGGAAATTTCGGACAAATGAGTAACCTACCCTCTGAAATCTAATTTGGTAGCGTCTACCGACAGCATTTTGGGAAACTGAATTGAAACCATTTTCATATGAACTCGGAAATTCGGATAGATGAGTGGAGAAAAGCGATTATCGTACCAACATACGAAAGAAAGGGAGATAAAAGCAACGGCAATAATTACAGAGGTATTAGCTTTTTATGTACCGTAAGTAAAATATACTCAAAAATACTTATCCGCAGGGTAATGAACATAAAAGAAGAAAAGATGTGGGAAGTCCAAAGTGGATTTATGCCAGGAAGATCATGTACGGATCAAATATTAAGCTTAAGCCAGATCACAGAAAAAAGGTTTGAAAGTAGGAAACAAAGTTTTTTGTGAGTTTATTGACCTACAAAAAGCATTTGACAGGGTGGATAGAAGTAAGTTTTGGGAAGTCATCAAAGAGTACGGAGTCAATAAGGATGGCTCCTACAAGCAATAAAAACAATATAGACATGTAGTAAAGCAAGTGTAAGGGTTAATGGGAAACTGAATGACTGGTTTGATACTATGCGAGGCGTGAAACAAGGATGCGTTATGTCCTCATCGCTATTTATTATATTTATGTATAAGTGTCTAATAAGAATGGCCCTCTTCGACGAAGAAGGTGTAGATCTCGAAACAGTGAAGGTACGTGGGTCAGCTTTCGCAGACGACATAATTGTTATAGCAGAATCAATCCAGGACTTGCAAAGTATGTTAAGTAAACTAAATACATGCGTGAAGAACATGGGCCGCAAAATTAACGTAAATAAACCAAAAATCATAGTGTTTGAAGGAAAAGGTGAGAAAATAATATGCAACATTGTCCTAAATGATAAGAGATCAGAACAAGTAAATAAGTACATATATCTAGGTAGCCTATTAACTAGTGACGGGAAGATAGATGGGGACTTAGATAGGCGCTGAAATTGCAATACATAATTCTATATTTGTTCCGACTGTGCTACACGGTAGCGAGACATGGACATGTCAAGAAAAGGATAAGAGTAAAATTAACGCAATTGGCATGAAACCACTGCGTACAATCTGCGGGAAAACACTGATGGAAAAAGTGGGAAATGAAATAATCCTTAAAGAATGTTATGCAATAGAGACAATAGTTGACAAATGGGAAAGAAATTATTTAAGATGGTTCGGTCATGTTGAAAGAATGAAAAATGAACGTCTAATGAAACAAGTGTATAAAGGTAAAATAAATGCCAGTATGCCAAGAGGCAGACCGCGGAAAGAATGGTTAGAATGTGTGAATGATACCTTAATCCGAAAAGACATAAGAGGCCATAGAAACAGGAGAGGTTGCATGAAAAAATGCATGGACGTGAAGGAAGCTGGAAAAGTATGCCAGGACAGAAACGCGTGGCGACAAATAATTTATAAAAAGAATATGTGTAGAGTGAATGGCGCCTGAAACAAAAGAACATGGATACTAATAGGCCCGAGTGGGGAACCTCACATAACAACCTTGTGAAGCTCTTCACTTGGGATGATCGTTAGAGAGATTGATCAGCAAACTGGGTCAGAGAAGTGTTGCGGAACGAACGTGTTATTTAAATGAATAACACGAAAATTCTACATCAATCTAAAAAATCTATAACTCCTTTCCAACACTACTACTTTCCAACCAAGCGAGTCACGCCTACCCCGAAAGGGAAATGGCTTAATGGTATAATAATAACATTCGAGAACGTCCAAATTAGAACGGATTGGCGTAGGACGTTAGTGTGCGATCTGAAAAGTTGAATTTAGATATTCGAACTGAGGTAGTAGTTGCTATAGTATAGTTGATAATGACCAAATTGAACCGAGCTGACGTATGGAGTTAGTTCGTGATTTAAAAAGTTTAGTTTGGAAATCTGAACAGAGATGGGGAATGTAAAGTAAAAGTAGTTTAAAATGAACTCGAAAATGGAAATGGATTACGGTTAATAAGCTCAAAATTAAAACAAATTGACGTAGGGAAGTAGTTTTGCGATCTGTAAAGTTCAGTTTGGACATCCGATCTGAGATCAATTCAAAATTAACTTCGAAATTTCAATAGGTTACAGCTGATAATGTCTAAATTGAACCTAATTGGTTTAGCGACTGAGTTCGTGATTCGAAAAGTTCAGTTTGTAAATTCAAACTGAGATCAAATCCAAATGAACACGGACAATCTATTCAGATTACAGTAATGGAAAATGTAAACTGTAACTACCACATAATGAATTTGGAAATCAATTCAAACCGAATGGACGTAGGGGCTTATCAGTTTGTGATCTGGAAAGTTCAGTATGGAGATCCAAATTAAGACCAATTCCAAATAAACTTGGAAATCTTAATTGCAGTTGTTTTGAGCGAAATTGAAGCAATGGACTGTATTAAAACTGTTCCTTCTTTTTTTCTGACGGATAGTACTGCACTGGGTTACATATAAGAATTTTCCACAATCTATTCCATTTTGACAAGGCTGCCGCCAAAAAGCGCGGTCATTTATTGATTAAACGAAATAAATTACAAGTGGTTAAAATGACTAATCTCGCTGCCAGCAACAGGCGAACTGAAGTCAATGGTAGCCGAAAATTGGAAAACGACAGCGTGAGTGTGTAAGTCACTGAGTGTGTGTATGAGTAATTGAAATAAGACGTGTACATGTAAATAAGAATATACTGACCGAAGACCGGCTGAAGAAATAAATATTTTGACGTCGCAGCTGATTGAAGAAGAATTCAGCAATTAAATTGAAAAAATAGGATGGCCGAGAAAAGGATCAGGAGGCTATGGAAGAAATGGGAGTAGTTAACGAAATAGGGTCAGAACACTTTCCAGTCGTTGTAACGTTGAAATTCCGGAATTGCAGAAGAGAGAGAGAAGGAAGGAGGGGTTAGCAGAAAAAAAGAAAAGATGGGAAAATGGCGAGTGGGTAAGCTAAGAGAATATTCGGAAAGAATGGAAAAAGAGAATGTGATGATTATAGATGGGGGAGGCGTGGATGAGATGTTGTATCAAATGAGGGGACGGGTAGAGAAGATAGTGGAAGAAATTAGGCCAAGTGAGGAAGGAAGCAGATACGAGGGTGGAATGTGCAATGTGTAGAGAGTAAAGAATGTATGAAGTTGTCGTTGAAGAATTAGAAAAGAAGAGAGATAGACAGAAATAAGTGTAATAAAATAAAAAGGAAATACGAGAAATTACTGGATGTAAAACGACAGAAGGGGGTAACGAGGTGCATGGTGGATGTAGAGAAAGCAGTAAAGGAAGGAAGAGGATAAGAGGTGATTATTAGAGAAAGGAGTGGATGAAAAGGAATCCATGAAGGTATATAAGACCGTATTTTTTAATACATCGCTAGGAGAGGTAGATAGCAAGGTGAGGGGTCAAGGTAGAACGATCAAGGAGGGAGCATGGGAGGTGAAAATAAGGTGAACAGAGAGGATGTGAATCAAGCAATTGAAAGGTTAAAAAGGATTAATGCGACACGAGAGGATGTGATGGAGAATGAAGCGTCAAAATTTCATCAGTAACGTGTAAAATATACGCGGACGTCCTCCTGAAGAGATAAGGAGAACAGATAGAAAAGTAAGAAAGTATTCTACACAATCAAACATGATTCAGGAAGGGGACAGGGAAAGTGGATAATATTTTCGTTCTTAATTATTTAGTCAACAGGAACCTGGGACAGTAAAAAGGAAAACTGGTCGCACTTTTCGTAGATTTTAAGAAAGCTTTTGACTCAGTGAATAGGAAAGTTTTGTCGAAGGCAATAAAAGAAAGGGAGGTGGACGAAGATTTGATTCTCAGGCAAGGGCGCTTGCTAAGCCCGTTGTTGTTCAGAATATTGTTAGCAGACCTATAAGAAAAAATTGAAAAGAAAGGAAAAGGGGGCCAGTACTAGAAAGCAAGTGGATACACTCGTTAGTGTATGCGGACGGTGTGTTGCTTCTGGCAGAGTGGAAATGGTAGAGGGATTTTTTTATTTGGAATTCTGGTTCGAGGCAAAAGGTGAAAATGATCTGCAGGCGGAAAAAAGGATGGAAAGTACGATTATGATGATGGGTCAAGTGTGAAGGATTGGAAAAAGAAGATTCAAAGAGGACTGACAGATGAGAGTATGGCTGTTTGATTCACTGGAACGATTAGTGTTGTTTTATGAGGTGGAGATTTGGTGGTGGAAGGAGTGCAAAAAGGTAAAAAACATGCAAGAGAGAGGTTTGTCATTTCGAAGAGAAACTCAAGAGTGGTAAGGGTAGCAAAGTTGTACAAGTATGCCTGCAGGAAATACGAGATAGAGAAAGTAGAGGTAACATGGGACATTCGAGATGGGAGTGGGAGAGATGGCAAGTTAAGAGGGAATGGAGAACATGTAACGAGGGGAGGCAGTGGCAATTAGTAGTGGGGAATCGAGTAAGAAGCAGGAAGAGAAGAGGTGGGAAAAATTATGGAGTCAAAATACAATAAATGGTATAAATTGGTCAAGATGGAAGGCGTTCCAGAATATTTAGTGAAGTTTATATAAATAAATCATACAATTAATCAAATGATCATGAATGTTCATGAAATTATCATGTATTAGATCATTATTATTATATAACATTAGCATTATTCATCAAACTTATCAGAGGGAGAATAATTTTCATCGTAATATCCCCATCGGCGGTGATATTATAGAATTTTTGGAAAATATAGATATGAATCAAACAAAATTTTTTTAATATTTCGAACTTACTACACTCCCAGATAACAATGACAAAATTCATTTGTTCCGTGCACTGATTTGTGAAATACAAATACTTCACAAGGACAAGCTCGAGGCGTAGATAATGCATAAGATAAGAATAATAGAACATATCATATACTGTAATGAAGCCCCAGCATGATCTTCAGTTACACTGTTATATAAATTCTTAATTAATGCAGTACTCAGTTTTTCATCAGTTAGAAAAAATGATGATCTTTTCTTCTCTAGTCCTATCATTGGCGATTATCCTTGGTTCTATTGGTAAATATAATAATATAATAATCATAAAACGTCGTAGAGGGTTTTGCAAAAAGCAATTTGTCCATTTTCAGTTTGATTACAAATTACGTATTCAATTTCTGTATTATTAGTTGTTAAATTAGAAAGAAAAAATTGTTGTTACAAAAAAATCAACCATAGGCCGTGATCCTGATATTCTATAAACTTCAGCGAAACATCAGATCCTTATCATCACACATGAGTTACCATATTGTAACTACCAACATTAATTCTACTTTAGGCCATATTGTCACTAATTATTATATTAATGTTTAGCCGCTCAAGCCCATATCGATGAATGTCGTTTCTTTCGGTTAATTAATTCCTGTGACCTAATTGCGGTTTCCGAAACGCGGATGAGTAAATATTCCAACGAATTTTCAGTAGAAGTTGGTGGATTTCAGTAACCCGGCTCTTGCTCTTTCTTCTCGACCTGAATTCTTTTACTAGTTGAGCCAAATAAGACAATTTTTATATTTGAATAGTTTTAAGACAGGTGAAATGCCTCTGAAGAGCTCCCTTAGCACATCAGCTATAAGGCCTTTCGTCCCACTTGTATTTGAATAACTTATAGTTAATTCCTTTTTCCTCCAATACACCATATCGATATCTCTCACATCTGGTGAGATTTTTGCGCAGTAAATGATAATTATATAGTTTTAGAGTATAGTCAAAAAGAAGTACCGTTCTTATCTTACCATGGCATAATGCAAATTAAGTACTGATATTATATCCCCTTAACAGACATATCAATTTTTTCACTGCCGTGGCTTCCATAACCTAATCATCGACTTCTTTTCTGTTCATCTTGTATTTAAATGAAAAATGCTTAACACTTGGTAAAGGCTAACCTAAGAACCTTTTGCCACCATGAATTACACCCGTAATCAGATTGGAAATGAAGAATAAAGACAGGCTTCAGAATGCACCTAAGTGTAATAATTTCGTCTATTTGATGTCACAATTTCGTACGTCTAGAAACGCCCTAAAAATTGCAATCCACAATAGCAGAATTGCATATAATACGACTAAACTTTCAAAAATCACTGATCTAAATTAATGAGATAGTCCTTTAGGGATCTGTTATAGGGCCTCTTCTATTCATGATTTTCTTAATTGATCTGAAACTTTCCTACGTACAGTACACTATATTATATTTGCTGATCATCTCTAATTTTCCCGTCTCTCATGAGGTCACTCTTTAACGTAAAAGCATATACTGATTTGCCGCATATATCATAAAAGACTTTTGGTTTGAAAGAATAATTCCTAAGGTATTTGCTTCTGAGGCATGCCAATGTCTCACATTCACAAAGTATATGATCAGCTATATCCTCACCAAAACCACACCCTCGACGACGAGGGTTGTCGCTGAACCTCATTCTGGTCAAGTGTCTTCTCAGTCAGCAGTGTCCAGTAAGCATCTCCACTGCGATAATAATCTGCCTTCTGTCATTGTTTAAGAGTTCATTAGTCCCCTTAGTACGTGTACCAGATATAAAATTTTTTGAATTCACCATTTTTTTGGTTGCTTCCAATATCTCACATGCACCTCCGAGAGCCTTTTACCAATGTGCCGATGTGTACAGGATACCGCAATAGGGATTAGGGCCATTCCTGGACTGTAAATCTCACATATTATCCAGTGCATCTGTTTTCTAGTTATCTTTAATATTTTCATGGCCGGGAACGCAGATCAGACTGACCCAGATTTTACCGGCAACCATAAGAAAATTTTGAAGGGAACTCTCGACAAGGCTAAAAGTAAACTCTTCAGATGTGAGAAAGCCTGTTGCGCACCTACAGGCACAAGAAGCTATTTCAGCTTTTCTTACCATTGCATCAAAGTGGAGTTTCCAGGTTAACTTAGTGTCAACTGCGACTTCTAAATACTTCGCTGATTTTGGAACTACTACTTTCCTGTTGTAGAACTTAAGATTTTTAAGGTGAGAAAGCTTCCTTCTTCTGATGAAATGCATTGGTTTCGTCTCGTCCGAGTTAAGAGACAAACAACTGTCCTTGCACCATTGCTCTAGTATGTTGAGTGCTGACTGCATGAGTTCCACGAAGATGCCTTAATGCTTTCCTGTTACCAGGCAGGCCAACTCCTCTACATAGCCATTGTGTGAAAACCCGATTCGTTTAAAACATAAATCAGGTCATCAACAGCAAGGTGGATAAAAGAAATCCTCCCTGTGGGCATACCCTTGAAATTTTGGCCTTCATTTCATTGCCATGTATGTCGTGCTTTGTCTAAAAACGCTGCGATAGCTGATTCAGCCATTTAATTTTTGAATAAGTGACAATACGATTAGCTTCTTTAAAATCTTTCATTCTGGCTCTAAAAGTTGGTCCTCTTGAGGGGTATGACTCATCGGACACCAACTCATTTTTGTAATCCAACTCCGAGCCCGGGAATTGTATCGCTATTAGGTGCACAAGGATTTCATTAGTCGTCTTAGTCATTTTACCCGAAGGCCTTGACAAGGATTACCTTCCATACTTTCGTTTCATTGTTCGAGTTTCGGATTGCTATCCTCTTAAGTACTGCTGTTGGTTTCACGGATACGCTAGAAATCCAAGCCAGCAGCTTTACTGGCCTTTGGAGTTTTTTGCTGTCAATCAGTTAGATCTTAGCTTCAACCCAAGGTTGTAATCCTCCTGCAGCTTCAACGAGTCAAGTTTGAGACACTTTGTCCGAACAGATGACGATAAGGGCATCATTTTTAAGGCGGTAATCTTTAAATCTTAGGATGTCTTCTCCAAGTTGCAATCCATCAATTTTTTTCTCTGATGTTAGTTTATTGAGAATTCCTCGGTGACTATGTCCACTTTGATTTAAATTTGAAAAGCGTGGATATCAGAGACTCCTGGACCTCTGCGCCGCATCTTATTCTCCACCCTGATTTAATTCAGTGAGCTGCTATCAGAATGGCCTCTCTTTGGAGTCCCCTGGCTAGTTGTCGCGTCTGATTGATTTAACAATTGGCGCCTCAATCTCTTTCCAGCAGCTTTCGACAATCTAGCTCGTCTTGCTTTTTCCGTTTGGTTCGAAAACTTTGATAAATTTTCAACTTTTTGAAAATTTATAACAATTATGAAAATTGTTGGAAATTTGTCAACCGAATAAAACTGCATCTTCTGTAGCATGCTTTTCTCCGCGTGAAGATGCAAAATTGAAAATTCATTCATTTCTAATTGTTTTTACAGAATTAAGTTCGCAGGGCGACTCAACTCCACGGCGCGAGAAATTGCCCGTTCGCCGAAGAAATCAACCTTCTTTGAATCGACGAACCCCACAAGCCGACCAATCTATATTGGGTGAGTAATTTTTTGACCTAGTAATTCGTTACAGTTACACACATTCAAGTAACGAAGTCTATCCAAACGATCAGTCGACATCATTGGGAATTACTACTGTTTCTTTTTACATTCTCATCTCGAGGAGAAGGTATTGATTTAATGTGAAGAATGACGCTTACGAATTCCATCCAATACCGACGTTTTGAGACTTCCTGAGTCTGGAAAATTAGTTTTCACTTCGGTGTCTCTCGTTTTCGTTGCCTGTAATCACGGTAACATTTAAAGGAATTGTCCGATTGTATTGACCTCTGGCAGACTTCATGAGGGTGTAAAAAGAAAAAACAGCAATTTCGGGTGAAAATTCAAAAAGGTAGAGCATTTACAAAATTTCTGAGACAATATAAAAAAAAATTCAAGAGAAGAAAAACTTTGCTTTTCGATAAACCTACAAGAGTATCCTGAACACTTTTAGAAGTTTTTCGAAAATTCAAATTTTGATCACACGAAAAATAATGAATATTGAAAATTCCATTTTGCAGTCCAACTGTGAAAGTTACGAGAAAGGATGACGATACAAAAATTGTACTCGCGAGAAAGATCTACAAATTTGTTATTGATAACTTTTTGATAGGACGCGTCGTTTTTGTTTTATTCGTAAGAAATAGCATTATTGATGAAAAATTAAATTTTTTGAGAAACGAAACAAGCTACGAACTACGAATTTGGCACTGATGCACACATGCGGAGGGAGTACAAAGACAGGATGATCTTTCTTTGTAGCTCTGGGATTATAAAATAATTTTTCTATGTTGATGAAGCTTGAAGAATATTAATAAATGCCACCCTCAAAGGTGCATTCCTAGGAATACCAAAAACTAGATAAATTATTATTTTAGATTATTTGTAAGGCTTATTTCAAGAATTTGATGCTTTTTAAAAAAAATTCTCTTTTGAAACTCTGGGTTAATGCGATAATACTTTTACGTTGTCATATTCCTGGATGTAAATTTATGCAATACGTAAAATTTAAATTTGAATTAAGATTTTATTCATTCATCCAATTAAATAGCTGAATTTTAGATAAAGTACATGAATTTTCAACCAAGAATGGAACACTTGAATTTTCAAATGGAGAAACAATGGTAGTTATTTCAATTAAAGAAGATGTTAATTTCAAATCAAATACAGTTAACTTTATTCCATGTATAAAAAAGATAAAATGAATAGAGATAAACAGTAGAGAAAATAAAGGAAAAAAGCTTGAGGAATGGTTGAATTTTCGCGTGAAAAAGGAAATTTTTCTACAAAACAGTTGAATATTCAAAGCACAAATATGAAATTCCAACAAGAGTGTTGAGTTTCTAAAGGAATAGAATGATTTTCTGACAAAGGTGCTGAGTTCTCTACAAAATAATCAAATTTTCAACTTAGTGATAAAAATGTAATAGCAAGAATAGATTCTCAACAAATAATAATTGGGTGGCCAATCCAAGATGAATATCTTTTTCTTTCTAAATGGGTTTAAGAACAATTGCAATTTTTCTGTGTTCAAATATAAATCTTTATGACACTGACAATTAATTTTTTTTTTATTGATATATTTTTTTCGTTTAAGTGACTAGTTAAACAAACTAGATACTTTCCATCACGGCTAACCTCACGGAATTTAGATAAATGTAATCCTTTGTTTATTTTTGCAGACTTAAGTTTACATTCCGGCTTTCTACCCAATGATGAACCTGTTCCTGTTGTTCCTGGTACCCAAAATTCAGATTCTCTTGTCAGGTCTGCTCCTATTGCGAGGTCTAGATCCAGATCTCCTACGGTCAGACATTTTTCTCCAGAATGTTCTTCTTCTTCAAGGCCTGTTCCTACTGAAAGGTGCTTGGTTCCACCTACCAGGCTTCCTTCTTCTGACGGACATGAATATGGACTTGAAGATCTTGAATTTCTTCGGTTAATTCCCCACAAGAATCATTACCGGATGTTTGAACTTCGAAGATACACTTTTCCTGCTGATACCCGAATTAAATGGAGAACAAAAAATAATGCGTTGAAGCGCATGCCAACCCAAGAACAAATTGTTTTATCAACACCCGGCGGTGTCGCTTTTGCAGTTTTGGAGACTACTAAACTTTTTGCTGGAATGTATATATATCTTGATAATGAAAAAAAACGGGCAAAAATAAATATGAAAAGCGGTAAGGTTACCATATTGACCCCAGAAGAAAAAAACGAAATTCCAGTTGGTTACTACCGCCCAATCATAGACAATTTTGTGATAACGCGGCTTAACCGCGAGTAAAATGCAATCTTCCATATTAATAATTGTTTTTTTTCTTTTTGACAAATTAAATTATCATTTCTCGAAAGAATAGTCACTGGAAATTTGAATTTCGAAGATACAATTTTCCTCCCAATGCACAAATTAGAGTGAAAAATAGTAAAAGTTATACATATGAGCCTATGCTAACCCAAGCATAAGAAAATGGAAAAAAATTAACATGGAAAGCCGCACGGCTACCAACCAGTGCTCCCAATCCGGCTCCCCAACTACACTGCGCATGTGCTGCATCGGCAGTCTCATTGGCTGTACGTGGCGCGCTTTTTTAAAACTATACGGTGTGTCAATGAATTTTCAAGAATAAATCATCATTGTGTAAATGATAACAATTATTTTTTAGTTCATAAAATAGTCTTTTAGAGTGCAAGGTGAAATAATGATTTGATCGTACTATTAACAGATAAATCATCGATTCTAAATTCAAAGGAAGGAGGACCTTTTTGCACTCATGTAAATTTGAAATCATTCATAATATTTGTTTGTACTTTATGATTATTATATATTGTGAAAAATTGATTTGCGTACTCAATCATTTCAAATAAGCGCGCGACCGACATCCAATAAGGCTGCTGGTGCGACGCATGCGTAGTGCAGTTGGGGAGCCAAATTGAGAGCACTGCTACCGACTTAACCAGAGGAAATGAATGAAACTCCAGTAGGTTGCTGCCTATTCATAAGAAATTGTCAAATAAGCCGCGTAAGGATCAATGCCGCATACTAATAATTCAATTTGCTGTTAAACGTAAGGCTACAATATAATAATCATAATGATTCCAATTCAGATCAAAATGTTTCACGTAATTTGTAATTAAAAATAATAATGAGAAGTCAATGTATAATGGTTCTGAAGGTTTCATTCTGTCGTCAATTACCAGTAGTTTACAACGTTAAAAAAATTGTTTACTTCTATATTAATAAATGAATGAGTTAAAGTGCTAAAGTACTACTTCGAGATTAAAATTACTGGGAGATTTTATTCGTCAATTCCTTGTTCGGAATGTACATATATAGAACCCAGACTCTCGCTTCAGAAGGGCCACAGTGCGCGAGTACTAAGTCGAGTATATTGCGCAATATTGTGCATTCCAATTGGGAATGGTTCAGGTGGCCCTGACTGTTCACGTTTGGATCCCACCGACTTGTGGCCAAGGCTATTTGCAGGCAACCCCCGAAAACGGACTA
Organism: Andricus grossulariae; assembly: GCA_011634705.1. Classification (NCBI taxonomy): domain Eukaryota; kingdom Metazoa; phylum Arthropoda; class Insecta; order Hymenoptera; family Cynipidae; genus Andricus; species Andricus grossulariae. Next base: position 296,954,096 of record JAABKJ010007545.1, read on the forward strand.
AACCGGGAGTTCGGTATATTTTTTCAAAGATTTTAATAATAGTTGAAATGCATCTCATATTGAATTTAGTACTAAAAATGATTACTTTTCGAACCAAAAGTGATATTCAGGTTTTTATTTAAATAAATTAATTCTTCACCAAAAAGGAAACGAATTATCAAAGAATGAGTTGAATTTTAAACAAAATAAAACAATTTTCCACACAAAATGTCATTCTCAATAGAAATAGATGAATTTTCATGAAAAAGACGAATTTTGGATAAAGAAAATGAATTTTCTATCATATAGTTACATTTGCAAACAAAGTAATGAATTTTCTACATAAAAATAAGAATTTTCAACAAAGAACATGAATTTACTACTAAAAATGATAAATTTATAAACAAAAAATTAAGTAGTTAAATTTGTATTAAAATAAATCAATGTCAAGCAACAATGAAACGAATTTTTAACAAAATAGTTGAATTTCAAACAAAACAAATTAATTTTCAACAAAGTATTTCAACTTTCAACCAAATACTTGTATTTTGTTACAGATAGTTCAAATGAATATACAAAAACATGAATTTTTTTATAAAATAGTTGAATTTTCAGAAAAGAAGTTAATTTTTAATCTAAATAGATTAATATTTGTTATTGTCATTATCACATTGATTTTCTACCAATAGTAAAATGATAAATCCTGAACCAAAAAAGGCATTCAAGAAAAGAAAATAGTTTTAACTTCAAACTCCTAAATCAGAACAGATTAATCTACAACCAAACAGTAACATTTTTGATTGAAAACGATGAATTCTTAAATTACAAGATTAGATTTCTGCCAAAAAAGACCTATTTTCAACAAAATATATGAGATTTCCATCAATTAGTTAAATTTTCGACTAGGTAAGATGAATTTTCTGCCTCAAGGAGACTAAAGTAAACAATAAACTATGTTTAATAAAGAAATTGTTCACCTAAAGTAGATACACACTATTTTTTGTTAGGACGCGACGCGCACTTTTTTAATGGTAAAGACAAGATAATATCGACACTCTTTTTTTAATATCAATGCATATTATAAACTTAAACAATATAAATTTATGGGAATTATATCTTTTTCAGGGCAACTGCGAACATAGATTAATGTAAAATAAGGAACAAATATTAAAAGAATCATAAAAAATAAAATTTATTTTGCAATATCTGAGTAAGAAATTCCAGAAGGAAGTAGAGAAATTAATATAATACACATTTAATGCAATGGAGTTGAACATAATATAGGAAAGTTCGCGTTTTGGACATATAAACTTTAATTTAGTGCAAAGAGCGAGACACATGATGAGAAAATCTGGAATAAAGTTTTCTTGTCAGATCTTAGTTGATAAAAATTAGTAGCTATTATTTAAACTCTAATTAATATACCAACTTTTACAGTTGCGGAAAATTAATTTTAATTCTAATTTTTATGAAAAATAACAAAATGAGTATTTTCGCATTTAAAAGTGCCCGCCAACAACAAAAATTCGTTTTCCTTTTTTTTCGGTTGGAAAATAATTTTTTCAAACTGAAAATTCAACTATTCCAGTTTAAGATTCATCATTTCAAATGAAATATCATTTGTTTTGCGTAAACAAGATTTTTTAATTGGGATTAGGGTCGATAATATTTATTTTTGTTTTGCAATAATTTTCAAAAATATAATTACTTTAGTTGAAAATTAAACTCTTATGTTGTTTAAATTTTTTCGAGTATTGCATTGTATAACTAAACTTGTAACGATTTTATTTTTCTTTCGTAGTTGATTTTTTTAAATGAAAATTGATATATAATAGTCAGAACATTAACTTGCTGACAAAATATTCATGTATTAAAAATTCGTCGTTTTAGTCATAAAATCAACCATTTGATTTAGAGTTACACTGCGTTTTAAAGAATTAGTAAAAGTAGGCGACATTTTTAGTTGAAAATTTGTCTTTTTTAGTTGAACCTTCTTTATTTTGTTAAATTTTTTTTTTAATCAAGAATATAGCATCTTTTTATTGCAATGCTCAACTAGTTCGTTGAAAATTCATACATTTTATTTTAGAAAATCCCGAATAATCCTATGTAATCCAAAATAATCTCAGGTAATCCTAAACCATCTTAATTTATTGTCAAAGTTTCTTGTTTTTGCATTTTTGAGCGTAAAACCCGACTTAAAAAAAAAGCGTTCAACTTGATAATTTCATGCTATACCAATAAATGAACAAGCAGTTATGAAACATACAACAAATATGATGTGTTAATAATCAACAAAATGTTGAAAAACACCAAAGTAATAAATGATATTTTTTCCTAGCTTTAGTTCTTGACTAATACGTGATTTTTTCATATACCGATGTTTACCTATTAAAAACAGAAATTTCGACAAGAGACAATGAGAACTTACATGCTTCCATCACCCATACGCACATAGAGCCTATTTACAAAATGTGGCAGTTTCTGCTTCCGTGGCAAATATTTCCACGTCAGTCTCAGTCGACATTCAGGATATGTCTATTATCGGAGGAAAAATGAAAATCACCATCTGCATTCTAATTCTTACATTTTCATTTCATTTTGATTTTGTTGGTAAGTTTAATTTGGATGACCATACTTATAATTTGTATACTTATGTCCACTTTCTGAGGCTTGTGACTTTTCTCCTGCGATGTCTTTATCCTTGTGCAAGTTTTTGGAAATAGAATTCTTTAGTTGTTGAATATAAAAAGCTTTCGGTCATAGGGAAATATAATTGGTTTCTTTTGAAATTCGTTTTTATTATTCGGGAATTTTATTATTCGGGAATTTTATTATTTCGGAAATTTTCCAATTCGGGAATTTCATTAATCAGGAATTTTGTAATTAGGGAATTTTATTATTCGGGAATTTAAGTATTTGGAAATTTTCCAATTCGAGAATTTCATTATTCAGAAATTTTCCAATTCGGAAATTTCATTATTCAGGAATTTTATTACTCAGGAATTTTATTTTTCGGAAATTTTCCAATTCGAGAATTTTATTATTAGGAAATTTTCCAATTAGAGAATTTTATTATTAGGAAATTTTCGAATTCGGGAATTTTATTATTCGGAAATTTTGTAATTAGATAATTTTATTATTCTGGAATTTTATTATTAGGAAATTTTCGAATTCGGGAATTTTATTATTCGGAAATGTTCCAATTCGGGAATTTTATTATTCGGGACTTTTGTTATTCTGGAATTTTATTATTTGGGAATTTTCCAATTCGGGAATTTTATTATTCCGGAAATTTTCAAATTCGGAAATTTCATTATTCAGGAATTTTATTATTCTGGAATTTCATTATTTGGAATTTTTTCAATTCAAGAATTTTATTTTTCGGAAATTATCTAATTCGGGAATTTTATTATTTCGGAAATTTTCCAATTCGGGAATTTCATTATTCAGGAATTTTATTTTTCGGAAATTTTCCAATTCTAGAATTTTATTATTATGCAATTTTATAATTTGGGAATTTTATTGTTAGGGAATTTTATAATGCAGGCATTTTATTATTCGGGAATTTTCAAATTCGGTAATATTATAAACTGTCGGGAATTTTCCAATTCATGAATTTTATTTTTCGGGAATTTTATAATTCAGGAATTTTATTTATCAGAAATTTTCCAATTTGGGAATTTGATAATTCGGGAATTTTTCATTGCGGGAATTTTTATTATTCGGGAATTTTATAATTCAGGAATTTTTCTATTCGGGAATTTTATCATTCGGAAATTTTATTTTTCGTGATTTTTCAGTCGTCTTCAATTTTTAACATTAACATCTGTAAATTGTTTAATTTTAACAGATTCAGAATGATCTTGTAAAATGAATTATTGTTAAATTTTTAGTAATCGAACTGTGGTTCAATTTAAAAAATGATTAATTGATTTATATTTGCAGTTGATCAACTTGAAACGTTGTTTATCAAAATTTTCATTTTCGAAAACTTTTTATTCCTAATTGTTTATGTCTTCAAAACTGAAATTTAAAATTTATTAAATTTAAAATGAAGGGTTAAAAATCAAGACCCAGAATAGAAAACGTTTAATGTAAACTGAATAATTGTAAACTAAATGATTTCATAATTTACATTTTTTATTGGTAAAAAATAGACAAAAGACGAAGAATTTGAAATAAAAAATATTTTAAAGATCTACTTTATTTTAATAATTTCTGATAATTTAATCAAGAGGAACGATAATGCTATTCCTGACCATGGTCAACAGGAAAATGGGATGAAAAAATTTTGATTTAAAAATAACGAACCGGATGTACTAATTAATCCCATTAAGAAACAATTTTTATTTATTCATGAAATTTGAGATTTCATTTTCATTTTTTGAATGGGTAAATTGAATAATTACTATTAACAAAAAAAAATATTTCAAAAAAGATTCCAAATCATATTTTTATTCAATTTGGTAAATTTGAAATTTTAGACATGCACAATTCACAGGATGTAATATTTTTAACATAAAATATTTCATAATCGGAATAAAACAGTTTCAGAAAAAAAAATTTAATTTTTTTTATTTATTTATTTCAACCAAAAAAAATGATATTTTCAAAAAATAATTTAATTAAAAAAAAAAGTTAAATTTTAAGCCTAAAAATATGAATTTTGAACCACATGATTGAATTTTCAATTAAAAAATTTTTGACAAATAAGTTAAATTTCAATCAAGAAAAATTAATTTTCAAGCTAATAGTAGAATTTTCAACACAAAAATAATTTTTAACTGAATAGTTGCATTTAAAACAAAATAATTGAACCTAAAACAAAGCAAAAAAGTAATTTTCAAAAGAAAAGTTGATATTTTAACTAAATATTTGAACTTTAAACCTACAAAGATAAATTTTCAACCAAATAGTTTAATTTTCAAAAAAAAAACATTAAGTTTTAACCAAACAGTTGATATTTCATCGAAACACTGATTTTCAACAAAATAGTTGAATTGAAAAAAAATTATTTAATTTTCATCGAAATAGTTGAATTCATACCCAAATAGTTGAATTTTCCACCAACGAGATGAACTTTCCACTAAAATGATAAATTTTCAACTAGAGTAGTTAAATTTTCAGTTAAAAAAATAAATTATCAACAAAAAATTTTGCAACCAGATTAATTTTTAACTAAAATTTTGATACATCTACAAAAAATTATTTTTTAACCAAAAAAGATAATTTTTTAAAGAATAGTTTAATATTTCAACAAAAATATTACATTGTCAATTAACAAAATTATTCATTAACCAAAACAAATTAATTTTCTACAAAATAGTTAAATTTTGAACAAAAGAGATCAACTTTCAACCAAAAAATAAATGAATTTTTAACGAAATAGTTCAACTTTTAGTCAATTAATTGAATTTTCAATAAAAAAAAAGATAAATTTTCAACAAAATAGTTGAATCCTCAACCGAAGAAGATTAATTTTCGACCAAACAGTTGTGTTAAAAAAAAAAAGAAATTTAGAACCTAAAAGATTAGTTTTCGACCAAAAAAGTCGAATTTTCAACTAGAAAATATAAATAATTTTCCACCAAAAATAGTTAAACTTTTAACCAAGGAGATGAATTTTCAACTAACATAAAATTATAAATCTTCAACTGGAATCTAGTTAAATTTTCAGTTAAAAAAATTGATTTTCAATTTGAAAGAAGTAAATTATCAACCAAAAAGATGAATTTTCAATAACAACAATGATTTTTCAACAAACTCGTTGAACCTTCAACCAATTTCTTCAATTTTCTGGATTTGCAACAGAAAAGTATAAATTTTCAACTAAAATAAAATTATGAATATTCAACTGTAATAGTTAAATTTTCAGTTGAAAAAAATTAACTTTCAATTTAAAAAAAAAAAGAATTTTCAACCAAAAACATAATTTTCAACTGAAATGATGAATTTTCAACAACAAAATAATTTTTTAACAAATTAATTCAACCTTTAAACAAGTTCTTCAATTTGAAACTTAAAAATATGAATTTCAAACTAATAATGCAATAAGTAAATATTTGAACCAAAAAATATTTTTGTTATGAATCAAAAATAGTTTAATTAAACCAAAAAATACGAGTTTTCAACAAAATAGTTGAATTTTCAACCAAAAGAGCTTTAATTGAATTTTCAACGCCGAAGGATGAACTTTTGACAAAATAGTTGGATTTTCAACTGAAAAGTATAAATTTTCAACCAATATAAAATTATGAATATTCAACTGTAATAGTTAAATTTCCAGTTGCAAAAATTAATTTTCAATAAAAATACGAATTTTCAATCAAAAAGTTGATTTTTCAACTAAAATGATTAATTTTTAAACAATTAAAATAATTTTTTAACAAATTAATTCAACCTTTAAACAAGTTGTTCAATTTTCAACCAAAAAATATGAATTTTCGACGAATAATATGATAAATAAATATTTCAACCAAAAAAAAAATGTTGTTATAAATCAAAAACAGTTGAATTAAACCAAAAAGGCGAGTTTTCAACAAAAAAGACGAATTCTCAACAAAATAGATTTATTTTTAAACAAATAGTTGAATATTCATTAAAAAATATCAATTTTCAACTAAATATTTGAATTATCAAGTAAAAAAGATAAATTTTCAAACTAAAATGTAATAGTTACGTTTTCATTTAGTAATTTAATTTTCAACCCCAAAAAGCGAATTTTCAACAAAATAGTTCAATTTTCAACCAAAGAATACGAATTTTTCAACAAAAAATTAAAAATAATAGACAGATGGATTTAACCAACAATGACAATTTTTCAACAAAACAGATTAATTTCCAACCTAGAAGATTCATTTTCTACCAAAACAGACAAATTGTCAACAAAATATATCAATTTTCAATCAAATAGTTGAATTTTCAACAAAAAAGATGAATTATCAACTAAATAGTTGTACTATCAATTAGAAAAGATACATTTTTAAACCAAAATGGAATAGATACATTTTTATTAAAAACTTAATTTTTAACAATTTTCAACAAAAATAATACACCGTTGGATTTAACCAAAAAAAAAAAAAAATTTTATCAAAATACTTGATTTTTAAGCAAAAAAAATTAATTTTCTAACAAAGGGACGAATTTTTACAAAATGGATCTATTTTTAAACAAATAGTTGAATTTTCATTTAAAAAATTTTTAAACTAAAATTTCAGTTTTCAGTTAAAAATTTAATTTTCAACAAAATAGTTCAATTTTCAACCAAAGAATACGAATTCTTCAACAAAAAATTAACAATAATACACAGTTGTATTTAACCAAAAAGACAAATTTGTATCAAAATACTTTATTTTTAAGCAAAAAAATTAATTTTCTAACGACGGAGAGGAATTCTCAACAAAAAATATCTATTTGTAAACAAATCGTTGAATTTTCATTAAAAAAGATCAATTTCCAACTAAATATTTGAATTATCAACTAAAAAAGATCAATTTTTAAACCAAAATGGAATAGTTACGTTTTTAATTAAAAATTTAATTTTCAACTCCAAAAAAAAAATTTTCATCAAAATAGTTCAATCTTCTACCAAACACTTTCAACTAAAATGATGAATTTTCAACAACAAAATAATTTGTTAACAAAACCGAAAAATATGAATTTTTGGACAAATAATGTAATAAGTAAATATGTCAACCAAACAATATTTTTTTTATAAATCAAAAACAGTGTAATTAAACAAACAAAAAAACGAATTTTAAAACAAAATAGTTGAATCTTCAACCAAGGAAAATTAGTTTTTTACAAAAAAAAAAAATGAACTTTCTACTAAAAAAGATGAATTTTTAAACAAAAAAGACAAATGTTCAACCAAGAAAGAGTTCAGTAAAATTTTCATCAACAAAAATTGAATTTGTTACAAAACAATTGAATTTTCAACAAAATGATAAAATTTTAAACTAAAAAAATGTCATTTTTAAAATCCCTTAATTCTTCTCTGTCCAATTTTTCATTTTCCCTGACCATTAAATTAAATTATTGAATTTTTTTAAATTATTAAATTATTAAAGTTAATCAAATAAATTAAATTATTACATAATTAAATCAATAAATTAGATATTGGATTTAATGCCATGAAGGAAAATAGAAACACATTACGTATGACAAATGGATTTCTTGTCACGTAATACACCTTCATTTAAATAATTCTTGCAAATAATTTCTTCATCGAACTTCTTAATCGTCGCACGTCGGTAGATTATTGCGTTTAAAAATTGCGTTCACGTCAATAAAAAAAAAAATAAACAAAAAAACTTGCCGCCAGTTCTCAAAGATTTATTGATTTTACAGAAAATTATATTCAAGAGAATAAATATTTCGTTTTTTTATAAGAGGTTTGCCTTTATTATTTCAGCTTTTAAACATTTTTCAAATAATTTAAATTTCTCTTTTGTTTATCGTGAAAAATGAAATCTGATTTTTTTTCTTTTTTTTTGAAGTTAATTGGTAGATAATTTATGAAATTTGTGAAAAATTCGACTATTTTATTGAAAATTCGTTTTCAGACATTTTTTTATTTATTTTTGTCATGAAAATTTAGCTATTCCATTTTTGGTTAAAAATTAAGCTTTTTTAGTTTGAAAATTCAACAATTTGGTTGAAAATTTATGAAATTTTTTTGAAAATTCAACTACTTCGTCGAGTGTATTTTATTTAGAATTTGTCTTTTTAAATAGAAAATCAATCTTTTTCTTTAGACTTGTAGAAAATTGGTATTTTTGTCTTAAAAATTTAAGAAATTTGATAGAAAAGTTAATTTTTTGTAGAAAATTCTATTTAAAAATTTTTCATTCATTGTTTAATGAAAATTTTACTATTATATTTTTTCGGTTAAAATGTGGTCTTTTTTAGTTTAAAAATTTGACTATTTGGTAGAAAATTAATTGAATTTGTTGAAAATTCAACTATTTTGTTGAAAATTTATGTATTTTTACTAAAAATTCTTTCTTAATTAAAAATTCAATTCTTGTTGAAAATTCGCCCTTTTTTATTATAAAATTCGACTATTGGGATAGAAAATTAATTTCTTGTTGAAAATTCATATTTTGGTAGAAAATTTATGAAATTTGTTGAAAATTCAACTATTTTGTTAAAAATGTGTATATTTTATTGAGAATTTTGTATTTTTAGTATAAAATCAATCTTTTTGGTCGATAATTAAATTATTATTTAGTTGAAAAATTTGTTGAAAATTAACTTTTTTTGTTGAAAATTGATATGTCTTGTAGAAAATAGGCATTTTTGTAAAAAATTTGTTCTGAAAAATTTTTAATTAGTTTTTTAAATGAAAATTCAACTATTCCGTTTTGAACTAACAATTTATCGTTTTTAGTTCAAAAATGTTTGGCTTGGAAATTTTACATTTTAGTAGAAAATTCAACTGTTTTGTAAATAATTCGTTCTTACCATTTATTAAATTATTTTTGTAATGAACATTTAACTATTTCATTTTGGGTTAAAAATTAATCCTTTTTATTTCGAAAATTCAACTCTTTAGTACAAAAATGTATGATAGTTGTTGAATTTTTTTTAGTTTCAAAATTCAACTATTTGCCAAAAAATTTAAATAATTGGTACAAAATTAATGCTATTTGTTGGAAATTTTTTTAGTTTAAAAATTCCACTATTTGGTAAAAAATTCATGAAATTTGTTGAAAATTCAACTATTTTGTTGAAAATTCAAATGGCTTGTAGAAAATTGGTGTTTTTGGCTTTAAAATTCTACATTTTAGTAGAAAATTCAACTGTTTTGTAAAAAATTCATTCTTAGAAATTTTTATTTATTTTTGTAAAGAACATTTAACTATTTCATTCTGGGTTAAAAATTAAGAATTTGTCTTTCTCAATAGAAAATCAATCTTTTTCTTTAATTTTGCAGAAAAATTGTATTTTTGTCTTGAAAATTTAAAAAATTTGGTAGAAAATTTAATTTTTTGTAGAAAATTCGATTTAAAAATTGAAAATTCATTTTTTAATGAAAATTTGACTATTTCGCAGATAATTCATTAAATTTGTTGAAAATTCAACTATTTTGTTAAAAATTTATGTATTTTGACTAAAAATTCTTTCTTAATTAAAAATTTAACTCTTGTTGAAAATTCGTCCTTTTCATTTGAAAATTTGACTATTGGGATAGAAAATTTATTTCTTGTTGAAAATTCATATTTTGATAGAAAATTTATGAAATTGGTTTAAAATTCAACTATTTTGTTAAAAATGTTTATATTTTATTAAGAATTTTGTATTTTTAGTAAAAAAATTAATCTTTTTGTTCGATAATTTAATTATTATTTGGTTTAAAATTTAACTTTCTGGTTGAAAATTAACTTCTTTTGTTGAAAATATAAATGTCTTGTAGAAAATTGGTCTTTTTGTGAAAAATTTGTTCGTAAAAATTTTTTATTCATTTTTTAATGAAAATTTAACCATTCCGTTTTGAGCTAAAATTTATCTTTTTTAGTTCAAAAATATTTGGCTTTGAAATTCTACATTTTAGTAGAAAATTCAACTGTTTTGTAAATAATTCGTTCTTAAAATTTGTTAAATTATTTTTGTAATGAACATTTAACTATATCATTTTGGCTTGAAAATTAATCTTTTTTAGTTTGAAAATTCAACTATTTGGTACAAAATTTATGATATTTGTTGAGAATTTTTTTATTTAAAAATTCGACTATTTTGTTGAAAATTTAAATGTCTTGTAGAAAATTGGTCTTTGTGACTTGGAAATTCTACATTTTTGTAGAAAATTCAACTTTTTTGTAAAAAAAATCGTTCTTAAAATTTGTTAAATTATTTTTGTAATGAACATTTAACTATTTCATTTTGGGTTAAATATTAATCTTTTTTAGTTTGAAAATTCAACTATTTGGTACAAAATTTATGATACTTGTTGAAAATTTTTTAATTTAAAAATTCGACTATTTGGTAGAAAATTCATGAAATTTGTTGAAAATTCAACTATTTTGTTGAAAATTCAAATGTCTTGTAGAAAAGTGGTCTTTTTGGCTTAGAAATTCTACATTTTAGTAGAAAATTCAACTGTTTTGTAAAAAATTCGTTCTTAAAATTTGTTAAATGATTTTTCTAATGAACATTTAACTATTTCATTTTGGGTTAAAAATTAATCTTTTTTAGTTTGAAAATTCAACCATTTGGTACAAAATTTATGATATTTGTTGAAAATTTTTTCAGTTCGAAAATTCAGCTATTTGGCAGAAAATTTAAATATTTGGTACAAAATTAATTCTATGTGTTGGAAATTTGTTTAGTTTGAAAATTCAACTATTTGGTAAAAAATTCATAAAGTTTGTTGAAAATTCAACAATTTGGCAAGTAAATTTTATTGAGAATTTGTATTTTTCAATAGAAAATTAGTTTTTTTCTTTAGTCTTGTAGAAAATTGATCTTTTAATCCTTGAAAATTTTCAAAATTTGGTAGAAAATCTAATTTTGTAATGAAAATTTTACTATTATATTTTGGATTTAAATGTGATCTTTTTTAGTTTAAAAATGTGACTATTTGGTAGAAAATTCATTAAATTTGTTGAAAATTCAACTATTTCGTTAAAAATGTGTATATTTTGACCAAAAATTCTTTCTTAATTAAAAATTCAACTCTTGTTGAAAATTCGTCCTTTTGATTTGAAAATTCGACTATTAGGATAGAAAATTAATTTCTTGTTGCAAATTCATATTTTGGTAGAAAATTTATGAAATTTGTTGAAAATTCAACTATTTTGTTAAAATTGTGTATTTTATTGAGAATTTGTCTTTTTTAGTAGAAAATTAATCTTTTTCTTTAGTCTTGCTGAAAATTGGTATTTTTGTCTTGAAAATTTTCAAAATTTGATAGAAAATTTAATCTTTTGTAGAAAATTCGATTTGAAAATTGAAAATTTATTTTTTAATGAAAATTTGACTATCTGGCAGATAATTAATTAAATTTGTTGAAAATTCAACTATTTAATTAGAAATTTATGTATTATGACTAAAAATTCTTTCTTAATTAAAAATTCAACTCTTGTTCAAAATTCGCCCTTTTTTATTAGAAAATTCGACTATTGGGATAGAAAATTAATTTCTTGTTGAAAATTCATATTTTGGTAGAAAATTGATGAAATTTGTTGGAAATTCAACTATTTCGTTGAAAATGTGTGCATGTTATTGTTCCAGCTTCCAGGAATTTTATAAAAAATTTAAATTTCTCTTTTCTTTAACGTGAAAAATGGAATCTGAATTTTTTTAATTTTATTTTTTGAAGTTATTTTCTGAAAAAAATCAATATAAAATATACGCGATTGTATTGGATGGAAATTTTCCTGCGTATTTTCTACAATTTTTTTTTTACCTTTTGAAGAATTTCCAATGGGTGGATAATCCCAACAAAAATATTCGCGACATGTTTTGAATTTCCGTCAGGTTTTGTCTGGAATTTATTCGCGAGGGATGGAAACACAAGAATGACAAATAACAAATTAAATAGTCAAAAATACTTTTCGAATCACTATTGCGATATTAGAATCGTTCCCAAAATATTTCTCAACTAAAATCTCTTTTTACACTGATTTTTAGTTTGTTTTTTATTTAACAAATTTGATCGACTTTTTAATTGTTTAAAATTTGCACAGATTATTTATAACTATAAATTTGACCTAAATACAAAAAATTGCAACTAACTAATTAATTAATTAAATTTCGTTCTTAAAACCATGATTAAAATTTGCACCAATTTTATTGATATATAATTGCCGGCTGTTTCACCAGAATTAAATTAGTTAATTTTTTGTGATAATTCAATTAAAATGCCGCAAGAATTCCCTTTTTTTATTAATATTTTTTTATTATTCTGCACTACCAAAAATTGTAGCTACAAACGAAATTATTTTGCTCACTTCAAATGATTCAATTTGAGCATTTTTTAACTCTGACCTATTAATCATTATTTTGTTATGCTTTTTTTATTTTTAATTCCAAAATTACAATTTGTATCGATTCATTTTTTATTTCCTCTAAAACTTATCCAAATATCCATATACTCTTTCAGTCCAGTTGCAATAAATTTATTTTCAAATTTTATTTGAGCCACACCCAAAAAAATGAATCAAGACTCTTAAAAAAAAAAATTTTTTAAAGACTTCTTTGCACCAGTAACATTTTTTGGTATGGGAAAGATACTGGGTTACTTTTGTAAAAATTTTGAGAAAAATTTTAATTAAGAATTTAAGGTTGAAAGTTAACTTTTTTTGTTGAAAATTCAAATTTCTTGTAGAAAATTGATCTTTTCAGCTAGAAAATTTAACTATTCCATTTTGAGTTAAGAATTAATTTTTTTTAGTTTAAAAATTCAACTATTTGGTAGAAAATTTTAAAATTTGGTACAAAATTAATGCTATTAATGGAAATTTGTTTGGCTTAAAAATTTAACTATTTGGTAGAAACTTTATGAAATTTGTTGAAAAATCAACTATTTTGTTACAAATTTGTATATTTTATTGAGAGTTTGTCTTTTTTAATAGAAAATTAATCTTTTTGCTCAATAATTCAATTATTATTTTGTTTAAAATTCACCTGTTTTGTAGAAAAATTATTTTTTAAAACCGAAAATTCATTTTTTAATAAAAATTTATCTTTTATTGTTTAAAAATTCAACTATTTGGTACAACATTGATAACATTTATTGAGAAGTCAACTATTTCGTTAAAAATTTGTACATTTTATTTAAAATTTGTATTTTTTAGCAAAAAAGTAATCTTTTTGGTCGATAATGCAATTATTGTTTAAAATTCAACTGTTGAGTTGAAAATTCAAAAGACTTGAAAAAATTGGTATTTTCGACAGGAAAATTCAAACAGTTTGGTAAAAAATTCAACTTTTTTTTAGAAAATTCGTTTTTAAAAATTGAAAATTCATTTTTTCAATGAAAATTTAACTTTTCCATTTTGGGCTAAAAATGGACCTTTTTTTAGTTTAAAAATTCAATGATTTGGTAGAAAAATTATGAAATTTGTTGAAATTTCAACTATTTCGTTAAAAATTTGTATATTTTATTGACAATTTGTATTTTTTAGTAAAAAATTAATCTTTTTGGTCAATAATTCAATTATTTGGTTTAAAATTCAACTGTTTGGTTGAAAATTAACTTTTTTTGTTAAAAATTCAAATGTCTTGTAGAAAAATTAACTGTTTTGTAGAAAATTAGTTTTTTACAATTGAAAATTCATGTTTTAAATGAAAATTTAACTATTCCATTTTGGATTAAAAATTGAACTTTTTAGTTCAAAAAGTCAACTATTTGGTAGAATATTTATCATATTTGTTGACAATTTTTTTAGTTTAAACATTCAACGATTGGGTAGAAAATTTAAATATTTGGTACAAAATTAATGCCATTAATGGAAATTTGTTTAGCTTAAAAATTTAAATAATTGATAGAAACTTTATGAAATTTGTTGAAAAATCAACTATTTTGTTACAAATTTGTATATTTTATTGAGAATTTGTCTTTTTTAATAGAAAATTAATCTTTTTGCTCGATAATTCAATTATTATTTTGTTTAAAATTCACCTGTTTTGTAGAAAAATTATTTTTTAAAACCGAAAATTCATTTTTGTACACTACGTACATAAAACGATTTTCGAGATAGATTTTTAACCTAACCGACGCGCGGCAATGCTCGAAGTTTGTCAGCTTTATTCTTCTCCACGCATTTGAGCGTGAACGCGCTCAGAGTGGTGCTTTATGGCTTCTTGGAATCATACTCCCCTACAGCCCGGAAAACGGCAATGCTCGGAGTTTGGACTGCACTTAAAATTCGCCTAATCTAGAATATTCAGTGTTTGTTAATAAAAGTTGTTTATAACAATTATCATTAAAAGTCAACCATTTTTTCATATTGCACGCACTCCTAAGTATTAAACCCAAGTCATGCTAAGCTTACAAAAAAATTTTCCAAGAAGACAAAACAAAATTTGCAGCTTCTATCGTTTGTGGGGGCCGCACTGACAGCACAGCACAGCGAATGGTCTTTCTTTCAGACGAAATTTCACAATTTTTTCTGTAAATTTTTATAGCTTAAAAATGTATAATTTCGCCTCTAGTACCTCCAAATTCAAAAAAATTCAAGCATCGGCTCCGGAAATGTCGAAAATTCCACACAAAAATCCAATCACTAATTCAATATGGCGTAACTGCCAAAATCTATTTTTTTTTAATCCTTTGGGTGCAAAATATATCTCATATAGCACTATATTTTCACCAACTTTCATTCAAATCGAACGACCATTTGCAGGCTCTGATATTTCTGACGTGTACTGGCCCAATAACCTTTTAAACAAATTTTCGAAGAAACTAAAACATTTACATATAATTTTTAAAATGGAATTCAGATACTCATTTCAAAACAGCAAACACATTTTGAAAACTTATATAATTGTAATAGAAACAGGTTAAATATGAATAAACTTTTATTATACGAATTATAACCAATATTCAATTACATAACCTTTAAATAAATGATCAATTTATGTTACTTAATAGAGAAAAATTAAGATAATTATTTTTTTTTTTTAATTTTTACTTTCATTTCTAAAAATTTGATTTATTCGTGATCTTTTATCCTAATTAAGGGAAAAAATTAAACATATTTACTTATAGTTTTGAAAATTCAATTCTAATACTCATTTCACAACATCACACACATTAAAAAAATGATCTAATTAGAATAAGGGTATTTTAAATATAAATGAACTTTTATTTTACAAATTATATTCAATTATATAACCTTCAAATAAATGATCAATTTATGTTAATTCATTGAAAAAAACTAAATTTTAATCTTTATTTAATTCAATATCGGGGAAAAAATTAATCGGCTAATAATTAATTTATCTTCTTTATTCATAATGTGTCCCCTGAGGGTTTACATGACCTCCATTCCTTACAATACTTCCGCCTACATATTTTATAATAGCTTATCTTTACTATTTACAGTTGTTTACAAATATTGACATAAACTTGTATATCTAGTTTCTTATTTCTGTTTTTTCGATAGCGCAATTTGTGATGTGTTCGCGAACGAGTGAGTGAGCAATCGAAAGCGAGAGTGCAAGTGAGAGAGAGAGAGAGGGAGAGAGAGAGAGCGAGAACGCAACCGCGTTTTAAGCTATATATGCTATTACGTAACCATCTTTTTATATAACATAACAAATTTGTGCGCTTCTCCGTTTCCTTTTTCTTTCACTTCCTTTCTACTTCCATTTTGCCGTTTTTTTCACATCCTTTCTTTCATTCTTTTTCAATTCGCTCCTCTAGTCGCCTCCAACTCCTTCATCCACTCATCGCCCAATCCATCGTCCCCTAAAATCTTTACCCGATTCTCTTTCCAGCTTCCTTTTTCTTCCATTCCGCTGCTACATCTTTCCCATACATTCTCCCATGTTTCCTCTTCCTATTCACAGATTATGCACTTTCTGTCCTCTTCATTTTCCCACTACATCCCTTCCCTTACCTCGTTTCCCAATCCACATCTTGCTATTCTGGTCCACCTTCTCTCTCTCCATCCCTTTTCTAAATATTTTGGTTCTCGTTCCTTTTTTATCATCTTATACCACTTATTATATTTTGATTCCTCAATCATCCCCTATCTTTCTAATAATTGTCCTTCCCTCTCCCTTTTTTCCAAACCCCCTCCTTTATTCTTTCCATCTCGTTGATTCTATCGCCCTCCCTCTCCATTCTTCTACCTCCATCAAACACTTTCTCGCTAACTCTTCTACCCTTCTCTTCCTTAACTTCGTCTCCAATTGCCATGCCCTCTTTCAACTTTTAGTACTTAATTTGTCCCTTTGCGCTTTTTCTCTCACCATATGTCCCATCGTCCTGCAGTCTACCCCTAGCGTCCACCTTAAATACCTTTTTTGTAAACTCTCAATCTCTTTCCTTTCTTTACATCCCCATATCTCTGCTCCATAACCTAATACCAATCATACCAGCGTATCAAATAACCACATTCTCCTTCTCTAATTTTTTTCAACCTTCTTTTTCCTATTACCCGTATCTGGTTCATAACTACTGCTGCTTTTTTATCCTTTTTCTTATCTGAGCTCCATGATCTCCACTCGTTTGTAAGGTATATCCCAGATATTCTAACTCTTTTACTTCTTCTCATTTTATTCCAATCTATCTCCCTGTTCATTCACTCTTTCTTCCCCTTTTTTTCTAAACCTTATTATCTTTGTCTTTTCTACATTTAAATTCAACTTTTTCCCATCTGAGTATATCTATAAACCTGTAATCAAGCCCGCCATCCCTCCTTCATCTTCTGTTCTACCTTTACTCTGCTTTTTGTCTCTCTAAAAATTTCTGATACTCTCCTTATTAATCCATTTATTAGTCCAAGAACATTACTATCATTGCCACTTTCTCCTTCTTAATCCTCTTATTTACTAGGTAGTTCAGAACATATATATTGTCCATCACCCCCGTCCCTTTTCTAAACCCTGCCTGATTCCGTGGCTTTTTTTTCTCAACTTCTTTCTTTAACCCCGCCGACAAAACAGTCACATATATACTCTATACAATTTTGGCATTAGTGTCACTCATCTATAATGTTTAAACTCCCCCTCTTTGCCTTTCTTCACTATGGGTACCACCACTCCTTTCTTCTATAACTCTGGCCACCCCTAACCTCTCCATACTCTATTGCACATTATCCATGCCCATTCTTTTAATTCTGCCGCCCCCCCCCCAGCCTAATATGTTCAGACTTCATTTGGAATATCATCTATACCAGCTGCCTTTCCATTTTCTAATATCTCTAATATCTTGACTATTTCCTCCCTTCTAATGTCCTCCTCCTCATCTGTTTCCCTGCAACATTTTCCTTCTCCCCTAACTTTCCTCTCTATCCCTACTAGTAATTACATGACATATTTTTTCCATTCTACCATCTCAATATCCTGGTTTAGTCTTTCCCTTGTTCTTCTTCTTCTACTTACCACCTTCCAGACCTCTTCTTCCGTCCTAGCCTTCTTCGCCTCTTCTTCAAACCTTTTATTTGCCTCCTCTTTTTTCTGATCACACAACTCAGTATACTGCTTCTTTTTTCTCCCATATTTTTCTCCACTACTTGACCCTTTTCTCCATTTTCTTAATTCCCTTCATTCTTCCTTCTTCTTCTGTTTACGTTCCTCATCCCATCCACTTCTGTCCTTCAGATTCTGTTGTTTCACTCCCGGCAATCTTCGGAGCGTTAGCTATGAAATTCATCGGTCCTCGCGATCGACGCTAAAGTCAGGGTAGCGCTGGAGCGAAAAACCGGGCAAGCGGCAATGCTCGGAATTTGGACAGTATATATTCACTGGAAACTGTGGCAAAAACGAATTGTACAATTTGAATTTCGCTCCACAACGATACCAAAATCGTGACGTCACTCATGAGTAACGTAACTTCGAAATTTGCAGAAGAAACAAAACATACAGATAATTATATTACCAATGGTAAATACGCAATTTCTGAATCATGTTCTATATATAATATAATACAATACAATGCAATGCAACACAACACCATAAAACACAATCCACAGCACAGCACAGCACATCATAGCACACCACAACCCAACATAACATAACATAACATAACAAACCATAACATACCATAACATAATATAAAATAATATAACATAATGTAATATAATATAATATAGTATAGTATAATATAATAATATCATAATAATATTATATTATTATATTATATTATATTGTATTGCATTGGATTGTATTGTTTGTATTGCATTGCATTGCATTGCATTGAATTTCATTGCATTGCATTTCATTGCTGTGCATTGCGTTGCGTTGCGTTGCGTTGCGTTGCGTTGCGTTGCGTTGCATTGCATTGCATTGCATTGCATTGCATTGCATTGTATTGCATTGCATTGCATTGCACTGCACTGCACTGCACTGCGTTGCATTGCATTGCATTGTATTGTATTGTATTGTATTGTATTTTATTGTATTGTATTGTATTGTATTTTATTTTATTGTATTTTATTGTATTGTATTGTATTGTATTTTATTGTATTGTATTGTATTGTATTGTATTGTATTTTATTGTATTGTATTGTATTGTATTGTATTGTATTTTATTTTATTGTATTGTATTTAATTGTATTGTATTGTATTATATTATATTATATTATATTGTATTTTATTGTATTGTATTGTATTGTATTGTATTGTATTGTATTGTATTGTATTATATTATATTATATTATATTATATTATATTATATTATACAATTAACTAATGCATTAGTAAAATTTCTACTCATTCGGATTTAGAGAGTACTTTTTTCCGTTATTCAATATTAGTGTTTTTTTAACTTATTTGGACAACAATATTCCAGAGTTTGACAAGGTTTTCTATTTTTCAAAATCGTTTCATGATAGATGAAAATGTCCTAAAAATTAATCTCATCTATTATGGATAAAATTATATACAAGAAAAAAATTAATATTTATTATTCATAGATTAAAATTTAATGAAACTTGAAAATCGTTAAAGTACCTACCTCATTATTATATTCATATCATTTTTTTGCTTTACAATTAAAAAAGGGTCTAAGTGGGCACTATAAATATACCATAGATGAGCACTATGGTGGTCGAAAAATTTGACTGTCGATTTTTGCTGATTATCCCCTCCAATTTGTTCGTTTTTTACAAGAAATAAATTCCCTCTTTTTTAATTCGTCAGCATTAACCCTTGCCCCCGGGCATACGAACTTAACATGGGGGTTTAAATGGGAAATGCTCAGTTTTCGAAAAAATTCAAAAAAGGAGTACTTCTTATTTACCTTTGATACATTGAAATTTAGACGCCTTTTAAGGAATATTCAATAGGTAATTTCGATTCAATAACTTGTAATTAATATCAATATTAACACCATAAGTCCAAATTTTTTTTTAAATTTCCATGCATATCGCCCGGAATTTTGTTTGAATCCACACAAAGATGAATGAATTTTTTTTGTTTAAAAAAAATTATATTTAAAAGTTCCGCAAGCCCCATGAAGTTGACCACGTATTTCCCATATGAAAAAAGACGTTTTTGTAAATTTTATATAAAATCGACAATATTAGCATAATTAGCCATAGAATATTAATAAAACTTATTTTTCAAATATCACGCCCATAAGTCTGTTTTATAGAGTTCAGGAAGGAACCCATAAGTGAAAAATAGGGTTTTGCGAGTTTTTGGCACTAATTATGATTTTTTTTCTGTTTTTTGAATGCAAATTGTTTATAATACATAAAATACTGCTTTTTACTGATGATTAGGTGCGTATATAAATTTTTAAATAATTTATCATTGTTTTTGGCAATTTTCTCTCAGAATAGAATTCGTACTTTTAAAATTGTTTGAGTATTATTGAAGATTTTTTTAGATTTTTCAACGTTTTTTTAACTTTTCAATCAGAATGAGGTAATAATCAAATTAATTTAACATACATAATTGTTTAATCTATTTAGTATTATTTTTAATAATATTATCTTTAGATAATAGTAGAAAGTTGCAGTTTTTTCTATAATTTTCCACTTTTTATCCACTTTTAAAGTAGTGTTAGGTTCTAATTAATGCAATTTAACAAACATAATTGTTTAAATAATTTAGTTTTTTTTTAATAATATTGTTCTTGAATAATGATAGATAGTTGCGGTTTTTTCTGAAATTTTCAACTTTTGGTCCACTTTTTACTTAGAGTGAGGTAATGGTTATCGCAAGTCAACAAACATTATTATTTAAACAATTTATCATTCTTTATAACTATCTTCTCTTAGACGATTGCTAGAAAATTCCGATTTTTACTGAAATTTTCAACGTTGCTTTGGCTTTCTAGTTATGCACAAATAATAAATGAAGATTTTTAGAGAATCATTTTTTTAAATTTCCAAAATTTTCTTTTATGGCTTGCAATCAAATTCGTTTTCTAATTCGAAACAAAATTTTTACAAATCATTTACAGATCTACTCCTCCCACCTACTCCTAATTATTCCATTCTTTGTTCTTATCTCTACTTTAACCTACCACTTTAGTTTAAATTAATATTTTCAAAACATTGGCAAAAGAGTATAAATAATTCACTTTGAAAAAATACAATACTATTTGAAAAGTTATTCTTGTTGATGTTCATTCATTATTTTATGACTAAAAAGTCAAAGCACAACTGACGATTTCAGAAAAAAGTGCATTACTCTAAGAGAAGATAAATATAAACAATATTCAATTCTTTTATTAATTATATTTATTAACATGAAATAATTATTATCTCACTAAGCGAAATGTGAATAAAAAGTTCAAATTTAAAAAAATACCGCAACTATCTAGCATTACTAAATTACTACAGAAGAAGATATATTAAACAATAATAATTTTTTTAACAATTATTTTTGCTGAATTTCAATAATTATTATCTCACACTAATTGAAAAGCGGATATAAAGCGAAAAAGTATACAAAAAACTGCAACTATATAGCATTATTCTAAGAGAATATTGTGATGAATAATAATAAATTGTTCAAACAATTATCTCTATTAAATTTAGTTCCTTATTGATTTGCTCTTGTATAAGATAAAATTGCTAAAAACATTAAAAAATTGTTGAAATAATTTATATAAATATTTAATTATCAGTGTAAAGAAGTATCTTATGTACAATAAACAACTTTTATTTTTGAAAAACGGCAAAGAATTAAAATTAGGGCCAGAAACTTGCAAAGCACAATTTTTCACTTATGGGGTTCTTTTGGGACCCTATAAAACAGACCTATTGGAGTGATATACAGAAAATAACTTTTGATTCGTATTCTATGGCTAGTTGTGAAAAGAAATGCTGGTATTTAACTCAACTTACCTAATTTTGACGATTCTGAATTAAATTCAATAAAACATCTTTTTTCTTATGGGAAATGCGTGTTAAACTTCATGGAGCTTGCGAAACCTCTAAAAATCACTTTATTTAAAAACAAAAATGCATTTGTTTTTTTGTGGATTCGAACAGATTTCCGGGTGATAGGCATGAAATCTGAAAAAAAATGTTGGACCACCCTAGTGCTCATCTATGGTGATAATTTTTTTTATTTAAACCAAAATGTAAAATTTTATATTTGCAAAATGTTCAAACATTTCAATTCTCCTGTTTCGAAAACAGTAATAAATGCGAAGAAAAACGCCTAATTCTAAAGCGAAATTACGATTTTTCGCGAAAAAAATTTCAAATAATAATAACCAAAGATAAAGCCCGCAAGTATGTATTTTTTTCAGCTGCGTACTATGCATTATGGAATATTTTTGAACGATATTCTTCTCCATGTCGAATATGGCTATGCAATCAATT
The DNA here is from genome assembly GCA_011634705.1 of Andricus grossulariae. Taxonomy (NCBI): domain Eukaryota; kingdom Metazoa; phylum Arthropoda; class Insecta; order Hymenoptera; family Cynipidae; genus Andricus; species Andricus grossulariae. The sequence goes on from JAABKJ010007545.1 coordinate 296,976,535, forward strand.
GTTTGTTGGAATTTACGAACCGGATCAAATGAAAGTAAATATAAAGTTGAACCATTTTTAAATTATTTTTTATTAATCTCTGTATTATTATTTTAAGACTCTTTTAACAAGTCCAAAAAGCATGGAGAAAGCTATTGTATACAAATTCGCTCGGCCCTGGTTGGGTAATTCATTGATTCTTGCTCCAGGTAATTCCCGTAGGGGTAACCTCCCTGCAGTGGATAATGCCACCTACATTGAATAATCATTTTTTTTTAAATATTAATGTATGTGAAATAATTGATTAAATTTAATTAAAATTTAAGACACAAGACGCGGAGAAAAATGGATGGTCAAAGTTTGAGGATTAAAATTTAGAGAGCCAGTCCGTTCTTTTAGATGGTCTAAATAGCCATTCAGATTTTTTTTGAAATAATCGGAGAGTCTCTCTTTTTATGACCAGTCTGACTGTTATAAGAAATCCAGACTCACTATCAGGGATAAGCAAGGTATCCTTTCATGATGGTCAATACAATCATCTTATTTTCACTCATTTCGACCATCCACGGAAGAGCAAATGACCCATCACGGAGGGCCGACCTGATTAGTTATCGTTGACGTGTTTATTTAAAATGATTGAATGTCTAAGTCAAGTGTTCACAACAAATAATAAATGTAAAGTGCATAATAATATTAGGAATAATTGTACATTAATATTTAGGATGAAAAAGATACTCATTTCTTTAAAATTAGAACCCTAAGTTGGCCAGGTCGCCTGTCCGAGGAGATCAAGTCGACCCTTTATGATGAGCGATTCGACCCTTTATAATGATCAGTCCGCCCTCTGTGATGATTGGTTCGACTCTCTATGACGCTTGAGTCGACCGTTTGAGATGACACCAAGTCGACACTCTCAGATGATCGACTTGAACCTCTTGTTGTAACCTTCTAGAGATCGTCGCTTCAGCCATCTTCAAGGGGTGTCCTATAGTTGACCCTTCAATATAGTCTGTCTGCACATCTAGATGGCCCAACTGACCTTTCATTTTTCTCCGTGTACCTGCTAATACATCGATATTAAAATTAATTATTTTTGCCTTTATTTGTGCTCTTAGTTAATGATTATCCACTGTAGGTTGCATTATCCACTGTAGAAAGATTTCCCGTAAATATAAATAACTACGTATATTTATAATGACCAAAACTGTTGATACATTGATATTTAAAACAAAGTTGATATCAATATCATATTTCTAATAAGAATTAGCATCCAAAAATTGTGAAATATATTAACATGTTGGCAGATTGAAAAGCAAGTCAAAATATTAATATAAAAAACACTTAAGAACGTTTAGCCTTGATTACTAAAAAATTCTACAGAGAAAATGTAAAAACAACTAAAAGGAATTGTGAAAAATAATTAATAATCAGCAGAAATTTTTCTTAAAGTAAATTAGTGGCTGACTCTTCACTAATTCAGATTCAGGCTGGCCTAAAAAATTCAGATTCAAAATTCGCCGACTTTCCTCTGATTTTCCCTGACCAATTTTTCATTTTCCACGGCCATCAATATTCAAAAATCAGCTTTTCAATATTATTTTATACCGCTTACAAAAGATTCTATATAGAATCTTTTATAAACGATATAAAAGAATCAAAATTTAGATTGGAATTGAAAAAATTCAAATTTACTTATTTATTTTAACCAAAAAAGTTTACTTTCTACCCTCAAAATAAATTTTTAATCCAAAAGTACCAATTTTCAACAAAACTGTTGAATTTCCAACAATAAAATATACCTTTATAACAAAACAGTTAAATTTTTAACATAATAATTTCAACAAAATAGTTTAATTTTTATTCTATAAACATGAATTTTTAACAAAATGATTAGATTTTGGAAGGAATAGTTGACATTTTAACCAAAGTGTTGAATGTTCTACATAAAAAGATACATTCTTAGCAAAAAGTGTAATAGTTAATATTAGAAAAAAAAAAAAATTCTACAAAAAGAGATTAACTTCAAACCCAAAAAGACAAATTTGCAACCAAAAATGAAAAAGTTACATTTTCAGTTGAAGAAATTAATTTTAAACAAACAAAAAACGAATTTCCCAAAAAATAGTTACTTTTTCAATCAAAAAGATGAACCTGAGTGTATATGTGTGTGACATCCTGATCTACACACACATACACACATCCTCACGCATTCATCTAAACACAAATATCCGGACAATTGTTTAGAACATTGTATTACACATTTTTTAATTAAAGAACGTTCAAATAAACGAATTAAAATTTTTTCGAAATTGTTACAATTACAAAGCTTCCTCTATGAGGAAGCAAAGGACGAATTTTCAACGAAATAATTGAATCCTCAACCAAAGAAGATTAATTTTCAAACAAACAGTTGCGTTTTCATTAAAAAAAGATGAAATTTCCACTAAAGCAAATTGATTTTTGTAAACAAAAAAGACAAATTTGAAAGAAATAGTTGGATTTTCAACCAATGATGATGAACTTTGAACAAAACAGTTGAACTTTTAACCAAAAATGATGACTTTTTAACGAAAATTTTTTATTTTCAACCAAACAATAAAATTTTAAACTAAAACGAATTTTTAGTTTTCCCTGTCCATTAATATTCAAAGACTAAAATATTAATCTTGTAAAGTTTTTAACTTAATATAATCTTTTATGAATGGAATAAAACAAGTTTAAATTACAATTTTAAATTTTCAAATCTATTATGCTTGACCGTTACTTAAAGTTCCTCCTATATAAATTCCCTGACTTTTCCCTGATTTCCAGGCTTTTCCTGATCTACGGCCATCCTCAGGTTAAGAGAAGAAATATTTTTTTTAAATGGGAAAGAACAGATTAACCGAAAATCATTCAATTAGTCGTCATTTCACAGAAATTTGAATTCATTTAAAAATAATATTTCAAAATTGGTATTATTTCATTAGGGACATAATGGAGATGAAAAATGTTTTGCGAAATATCAATGTACCCAAATTACTTCATTTCTAGCATTCTAATACTTGTATTTTGTGTCCATTAGTTCCAATATGGCGTGCTCATCGTAAATTAATTCAAGCTGCTTTCAATCCTCAAACCCTATGAACATTTTTGCATATTTTCGATAAACATGCAAAATCAATTACAGAAAAAATGGAAAAAGAACTTGATGGAGATGAATTCCAAGTTGGCCCTTATTTGGTATCTTTTTCCTTAAATGTTGCTTTGGGTAAGAAAAGTTGAGATAAATAGTTAATAATTACATTTTATTGATGCGCATTTGTTTTATATTTAAAAAATTTTATCGTTGACTTATGCTTATAGAAGGTACTATGGGTATTTCCGAAACTTCTGACTCAAAAATATACACAGATTATACTGAATGTGTGAACAGGTATACGGAAATTAATTTATCTTATCTTTTTAAATAGGCCTTATTTAAGGTCATTTAATATAACGATTGTCCGATTCCCACCTTACTAACATTTTTTATTCACTAAATTTACGTCCGCACGATTAATAATTGCGACAACAAAGTACCCTGGAGGCTTTCAAACAAATTTTTGGATTTTAATTTTTAAACGATATATCTGCATGTGAAATTTTATTGCGCATCTTTTTTCCTCTGACAAAAAAGAGATGGCTTTTTTATTTTTCAAATTAAAGCCAAAAAGTTACTTTTTTGAAAAAAATCAACATTAATCCGTTTTTCACTTTAACTCGTGCTCTGTTCGTCAGTTTTTTGCATTTTTTAAATAAAATTTTTAGGGAATGCGTTTCTTTTATCAATTGAATTTTGAGCAAGAATAGACTTCTCGTGAAAAAAAATTTGGAGAAAACTATGATTAAGTTTATTGAAAATTTGCAGATCAAAATATTCAATAGTTTCAATTTACATACGTACATACGTACATACGTAACAGTGTTAAGATGTAAATTTGCTCTGTGATCGTTCTGTTTATGTTTAACACTACTGACCCTTGACACATGGCTACACTTTATACTCAAAGTCAGTCGCGGGCGTGCTTGAGAAGAGGAAGGTCGGGTCTCCCAGAATTTGGGAAACAAACAAAATTTAAAATGCTAAAGGTGCATATGACTCAATCAAAAAGAAAAAAAAAAAAAAAACATGTTTTTGAACATTTTCAAACAAATTGTTATTGAGCAAATTTTTTTTTTTGATTTTGTAATTTTTTATTATTGTTTACGAGTCAAATTTGTAAATATAACAAATTTGTCGTAATTTTTGAACCAATAGGAAATATTTTGAATTTTAAATCGTTAAATTATACTGATTTAAATTTTTTCGAATGCCAACCCACAAGTTTTTTCCCCCTCAGCTCAAACGATTTGATTTCATAAGTGAAAAAAAAATGGGTTTTGTGAGTTTCTGGCCATAATTACGATTTTTTTCGCGATTTTTTCATTAAAATTGTTTCTTATACATAAAACACTACTTTATACTGATAATTAGATGTTTACATCAATTGTTTAAACAATTTATTATTGTTTTTAACAATTTTCTCTTAGAATAATTAATTCGTGAAATAGAGTCAAAGTGTCAGCCATTCAGTTTGAAGAGAAAAAAATTAAAAATCGTCTTCTTTCTTTTGGCTGAATTCAACTGTTTTTATTAAAATTTTATCGGTTGAAGATTCTTTTCTTTAGTTGAAAATTTAACTATTTTGTTGAAAAGTTGTCTTTTATTTGTTTTATTTTTGGTTAAAAACTGATATTTTTTATTTGCAAAAATACATGATTTGTTGAAAATTCTTCCTTTTTGGTTGAATTCGACGGCTTTTAATTTAAACATTTTCTGGTTGAAATATCAACTGTTACATTATACTTGGTTGTTGGTCATTGATTTACTGAAAATTTAACTTGTCCATTTTTGGTTAAAAATCTGCCTCTTTTAGTTTAAAAAAGAACCATTTGGATGAAAATTCATTTATTTTATTGAAAATTCGTCTATTTTGGTTGAAAATTATTCTTGATGCTTAACAATTAATCTTTTTGGTTGGAAAATCATTTTTCGGTTGAAAATTTAACTAATTTATAAAAATTCGTTTTCCTGTTCTTTAAAATTGATCTTTTTAGTTGAAAATTCAAGTATGTCTTTGGAAATTCACTTTTTTTTAAATTATTCTTATTGTTTGTAAATTCATTTATTTTTGTTAAAAATTCATTTCTTTGGTTAAAAATTTACCTACTTTGTTACAAACATTTTTTTTTTTTTTTGAAAATTCATGATTTTAGTTGAAAATTCGACTTTCTGGTAGAAAATTAATCTTCTTGTTTGTAAATTCATCTTTTTGGTTGAAAATTCATTATTTTTGGTTGAAAATTTAAGTATTTTGTTCAAATCTCCTTTTATTTGGTTAAGATTCATGTTTTGACTGAAAATTGAATATTTGGAATATGAAATATTCCATTTTTTGTTGAAAATTCGTCTTTTTGGTTCAAAGTTATAATACTTTGTTAAAAAGTAATTTTTTGTTGTTGAAGATTCATTAATTTAGTTAAAAATTCCTATTTATATGGCTGGAAATACAACTATTCTATTGAAAATTTTCCTTGTTTTTTTTTGAAAATTAATTTTTTTAACAGAAAATTTAAGAATTCCATTTTTGGTTGAAAATGTTTTCTTTTTTAGTTGAAAATTCATTTTTTTGGGTGAAAATTCACTTTTTTGTTGCGAATTGAACTATATTGTTGGGAATTCAATTTGTTTTATCTGAAAATTTCACTATTCCGTTTTTCGTTAAAAATTATTATTTTTTTTAGTTGAAAACCTAACATATTTGTTGAAAATTCATTCTCTTTTCGTAGAAAATTTGCCTTTTTTAGTTAAAACTTCAAATATTCAGCTGGAAATTTATGCGTTTTGTTGTAAATTTGCCTTTCTAGCGCTATGAGAATGTTCCCGCGCAGATTTTTATTATTGTTAATGATATTATCTTTGAATAATGCTTGAAATTGCGGTTTTTTCTAAAATGTTCAATTTTTGGTTCACTTTGCACTTGGAGTAAGTTAATATTTAATTCAATATAGAAAAAATAATTGGTCCAGCGAATTATTATTATCTATACCTATCCTCTACTACATTAATACTAAATAGTTGCGGTTTTTTTCTGACATTTTTAAATACTTGTCTATTTTCCACTTGGAGTGACTTAATAATTATTTACTTTGAGCAAAAATAATTGTTTAAACAATTAATTATTGCTTATAACTATTTTCTCTTAGATAAGCGCTGGAAAGTTGCGGTTTCTTCTGAAATGTTTAACTTTGCTTTGCCCTTTTAGTTATGAACAAATTATAAATAAACATTGGAGAGAAACATATTTTAAACAATTTCTTTCTTTTTCGTGAATATATTTCGCTGTAGGGGGGCTGATATCAAAATATGTTAAATTCCAAATTTTTCTTTTACGCTTTGCAATAAACTTCTTGTTGTAATTTAAAACAAAACTTTTACAAGTCATTTACACACATAATTCTCCCACCTACTCCTAATTATTCCATTATTTGTTTTTGTCTCTTGGGTAAGACAGCTTCTTTGTTTAAATTGATTTTTTTAAACATTGGGAAAAGAGCAAAAATAATTCACTTAAAAAAATGAAATATTATTTAAAAAATGATTATTGTAGAGGTCCACTTATTATTTGTTCATAACTAAAATGTCAAAGCCAAGCTAAAGATTTCAGAAAAAAAAACATTCTAGCATTACTCTAAGAGAATATAATTATAAGCAATAATCAATAGTTTAAATGAGCATGTTTGTTAACTTACATTAATTATTACCTCAATAAGTGAAAAGTGGACAAAAAGTTTAAGAGTTCAGAAAAAACCGCATCTTTTTAGCACTTATCTGAAAGAAGATAGTTATGAACAATTATAAATTGTTTAAACAACTACGCTTGTTATCTTGCCATATTTATTACTTTACTAAGTAAAAAGGGGGTAAAAAGTCAAACATTTCAGAAGAAACCGTAACTATATTGCATTAATAAAGAAGCTGGTTACAAAACAATAATAATTTGTTTAAATAATTATTTTTGCTAAACTGAATTAATTATTAACTCACCCTATGTGAAAAGTGATAATAAATTGTATAAATAATTATTTTTGTTAACATTAACATTATTTTACATTAACATTACATCTCTCTAATCGAAGATTGGACAAAAAATATAAATTTTTTGAAAAAACCGCGACTTTCTATCTCCATTCTAAGAGAAAATTGCTAAAAACAATCATAAATTGTTTAAACAATTTATTTAAACATCTAGTTATCAGTATAAAGTAGTATTTCATGTAGAGAAACAATTTTCATATTAAAAAAAGGCAAAAAAAAATCATAATTAGCGCCAAAACCTCGCAAAACCCATTTTTTCACTTATGGGGTTTTTTTTGGGAGTTATTTATAAAAATTCGAAAAAAAAAATTTCGGACCACCCTAGTGTCCAGCGATTCTTAAGAACAAAATTCAAGGTCTTCTCCAGGTTTTTCAGGTCAAGAAGTCAAGCTTTCCCAGTTCTTCTTTTTTACATCAAATAATGAAATAACTGTTTGTTATAGATGTAAAAAATGAGCCATTTCATTTTTTATTGACCAACAATTTTTAATGCAAGCAGAACCATAAATAAATAAATTCTTAATTTTTTGTAAACACAAGTCGTCTTTGAAATCCTTGAAATCTTTGAAATCTTTTAATATCATTGAAGTCTCTTCAAGTACTTAAAATCTTTATGGAATCTTGAAATTTCTGTGAAATTTTTTAGAATATTTTTAAATTTTTATAAAATATCTGAATTCCTTGAAATCTTTGAAATCTTTTGAAAATTTTATGAAATCTTTGAAATCTTTGCGAAAGCTTTCTTTATCTTTGTTTGTGAAATCTATTATTTTCATTTAATACCACTGAAATCTTTTGAAATCTTTTCAAATTTGTTGAAACCTTTTGAAATAGCTTAACATCATTGAAATATTTGTGAAAACTTTCGTATTCGTTTGGAAATCATTAGAATATTTTTAATCTGTGTAAAATCTTTTCAAATCTTATGAATCTGGTTTACTTATACCCTTTTTAAAATCTTTGAAATGTTTTAAAAGTTTTAAAATCTTTGGAAATGTTCAAGATTTTTGTGAAATCTTTTAAATTTAGTGTACACACCTTTTTCAAATCTTTAAAATCCTTGCAATCTTTATGAAATGTTCAAAATTTTTGGAAATTTTTGGTGAAATCTTTGAAAAATGTTTTCAAATATATGTTTTCAAGGTCGCTGGACACCCTGAGTTTTAGAAAAGTGTTGATTTGAAACCCGAAAAAATTAATTTTCAACAAAAATGTTAATTTTCAAACAAGAAAGACAAGTTATTAACCAAATAATTACATTTTCAACCTACAAAAATGAACTTTTAACCCAATGATTGAAATTTTAAATAAATTACTTATAACCAAGAAAAATAACATTTCTTGCAGAAAGGATGAATTTTCAATAAAAAAATTTTAATTCTCAACAAAAATATAATAGTTGATATTTCAATAAAAAAAAGTTGTTAATTTGACATCAAAAACAAAAAAATTCAACAAAAAAGGTGAATTTTCAAAACAATACATGAATTATTAACCAAACAGTTGAATATTTAGTTTAAAAAATTAATTTCCAACAAAGAAAAACTAATTTTCAACAAAATACATGAATTTTTAACTAAATGGCTGAATTTATAACCCAGTTATGGAATTTTCAACAACAAAAAAAGATTGAACTCCAAACGAAAATCCAATAGTTACATTTAGAAGCAAAAACAACGAAATTTTTAAAAGACATTCGAATTTTAACCAGAAAAGTTTAATATTTTAACAAAAAAGATATTTTTGAACCAAGAAAAAATAAATGATCAACAAAAAATATAATCGTTGATGTTTTAACCAAAAAGACTTCAATTTTAAATCAAAAGCAGTTGAATTCAACAAAAACAAAAACATTTTTAACAAAAGACACGAATTTCCAAACAAATAGTTGAATATTCAGTTTACAAAATTAATTTTCAACATAATATTTAACTTTACAACAAAAGAGATGAAACTTGAACAAAAAAAAAAGAATTTTTAACAAAGTAATTGAACTTTCAACCAAGTAGTTGATATTTCAACCAAAAAATATTTTTATTTTAAATCAAAGTCAGTTAAATTTCAAAGTCAGCTGAATTTTCAACCCGAAAAGTTCAAATTTTCAACAAAAAAAGTTCATTTTTAACTAAAGATGAATTTTAAATCCAAAAGAACGAATTATCTATCAAAAACACCAATGTTCCACGATACAGTTAAAATTTAAAAACTAACAGTGAAATTTTTAAATACAAAAGATTAGATTGCGACCAAAAACCAAATAGTTTAATTTTCTAGCAAAAAAGACGAACTTTTTAGAAGACAGTGAAATTTTCAACAACAAAAATTAAATTTTTAACCAAAAAGGATTTTCTACTTAAAGAGATGAATTTTTAACAAGAGAAGTTTTCAAGCTAAAAAGTAAAAATCTTAGAAAATCATCAAATTTGAAAGCTAAATAGATGAATTTTCAACAAAAAAAAGTTAATTTTAAGCCAAGAAAGATAGATTTTCAACCAATTAGTTGAATTTTAAAGCAGGAGACAAATATTCAACAAAATAGTTATATTCTCTATCCAAAAAAGACGAATGTTCAATAAAAAAAGTCGAATTTTCCACTAAAAAAGATGAGTTTTTAACAAAATAGAAGAATTTTCAACAAAATAATTCAATTTTCAACCAAATCGTATAATTTTGAACCAAAATATGATTTCTGAACCAATTTTTTTTTTATTTTCGACCCGAAAAGTTGAATTTTTAACAACAAAGTTTCTTTTTAACAAAAATCCAAGAGAAGAATCCAAAAGACTGATTTTTCGATCCAAAACAGTTGAATTTTCGACCAAAAAAGATGACTTTTTGACAAAATAGATGGATTTTCAACAAAAGAATTAAATTTTCAACCAAACAGTACAATTTGTAACTAAAAGAGATTAATTTTGAACCAAAAATATAATAAAAAACTTTTCAACCAAAAAAAGTTAACTTTAAACCAAAAATAGTAGGATTTTCTGATTGCGTTCTGGTAATTCAGTTCGAATTTAAGCGAAAAAACGAGAAAAAGGGGAATTTTCTTGAAAACAAGGGGAAAAATTGGAATTATTGTAAAAAGTGGAAAAGAGGGGAATAGGGAAAAGAGTTTGCAGTCTATCCTTATCAAAAATTGATACTTACTTGTCATACGACCCTTCTTCCTGTCTGGACTTTCATCCACTTTAGATGCCCCTTGATTTCCACATTCCTCTTGAATCAGCTTCGTCAGCATTTCTTTAATAGGCGCTGCAACCAGAGTTTTATCTTCCTCCGTCGCATAGGGCAATTGTTTGAATCTAAAAAATAAAATTTAAAATTAACTTTACTTTTCAAGCCAAATTTCTATTCTTCTAACTAAATATTTTTAAGTATTTAGAATGAACTCCAATGTTTATTTAAAATCTTATGTTTCAGTCTGTAAATTATTAAAATTCCTATTTTTTATCGCTACTATTAATTTTTTGGTTGAGAATGCATCTTTTTTGGTTAAAAATTTTATTATTTGTTTCGAAATTCAATTATTTGGTGGAAAATTAACTTTTTTCTTGAAAACTCTGTTTTCTATTAAAATAATGTTTCCGGTTTGAAAAATCAACAATTTGGTTGAAAAATATTTTTTCTCTTCACGGGAAAATCTTTCCAGGTTAAAAAAAAACTCTTTTGTTGAAAATTCCTTTTTCGGTTAAAAAAGTGACTGTCTGGTTAAAAATTAAACTTTTTGGGTTGTAAATTAATTTTGTTGTAAATTTAACTGTTTTATAGAAAATTCATACTTTAGGCTCGAAAATTGAACAATTTAGTAGAATATTTAACTATTTGGTTGAAAATGCATATTTTTTTATTACAAATTTTATTATTGAATTCAAAATTGAATTCATTTGTTGAAATTTCAACAAATTTGTTAAAAAGTCCTTCTTCTTGGTTGAATATTTTGTTTGAAAATTCGTCTTTTTTGACAACGAAAATTGGACAATTTCATTTCATTCTTTTCTTTTTTGACAACGAAAATTTTGTTGTTAAAAAAGCAAATGTTTGGATAATCATCAATCGAAAAATTAAACAGTTTAATAGAAAATTTAACTATTTGGTTGAAACTTGTACTACTTTCTTAAAAGTTCATTTTTTGGTTGACGATTTATAATTTTAATTGAAAATTCGTTTTTTTTTTTTTTAAATTAATTTTTTTAATGAAATTTTAACTATTTTGCTGAAAATTTAACTTTTCTTCATCGAAAATTCGTCTTTACGGCTTAAAAATTCAACAATTTAATAAAAAAAAAATTTTTCTTGAATACAACTTTTTTTTGTTGTTGAAAATTGTACTATTAAATTTTTCGTTATGAATTAATCTTGTTCATTAAAGAAATTTATTATTTGGTTCAAAATTAAACTTTTTTAGTTGAAGATTCAAATATTTTGTTAAAAATTCGTCCTTCTTGGTCAAATACAACTGTTTTTTATTTTTAATTAAAATTCTTTTTTTTTAATATCAACTATTACATTTTTCGTATAAAGTTCATCTGTTTAAGTTGAAAATTCAACTCCTTGATTAAAATTAGTTTTTGTTGATTAAGTCCAACAGTTTTTTATTTTTTATACACATTTTTTTGGTGAAACATTAACTATTAAATTTTGAAAATTCAACTCCTTGATTGAAATACTTTTTTTATTCCTTGAATGAAAATTTAGCTACTCTATTTTTGGTTAAAAAATAATCCTGTTTGGTTTAAAAATTTAACAATTTCGTTAACAAAATTTGAAAACAAAAAAAGTAAACATTAATTAACTAAAATTTGCACTAACATCACATCCATTGTGCAAAATATTTATTTTAAAATGTATGCAATTTGTTGAAAATTTGTATTTTTGGTAGAAAATTAATATTCTTGCTTGAAAATTCAACTATTTTGTTGAAAATTCGTCTTTTTGGCTTGATAATTTAACAATTTTATTGAAATTTTGTTTCTATCTTGAGCAATAATTTTTTTAAGTTTAAAATTCAACCATTTTGTAGAAAAATCGTATTTCTGGGTCGAAAATTAAAAAATTTGGATGAAAATTCATTTATTTGGTAAAAAAATTAACTATTTGGTTCAAAATTAATGTATTTTGTAGAAAATCGCATTTTTGGTTAATAATGAAAGTGTTAGGTTGAAAATTAATTTTTTTAGTCCTTGGTTAAAACTTTCTTCAAAATTAATTTTTTTGGTTAAAGATTTATCATTTTAGTTGAAAATTCTTTTTTTCTTGTTAAAAATTAATTTTCTCAACTGAATATGTAACTATTTTGTTGAAAATTTAACTGCTCTGTTGAAAATTCGTCTTTTCGGCTTGAAAATTCAACAATTTGATTGAATTTTTTTTCTTTCAAGACTAATTTTTTTTTTTTAAATTCGACTATTTTGTTGAACTTTCATCGTTTTGGTTTGATAATTTATCTCTTTCTGTAGAAACTTTACCGTTTTTGGTTAAAAATTTAACTGTCTGGTTAAAAATTAATCTGTTTCGGCGAAAAATTCAACTGTTTTGTAAAAAAAATCGTATTTTCGGCCCGAAAATTCAACAATTTGGTAGAAAGTATAACGTTTTGGTTGAAAATTTATGTACATTACTGAAAATTCGTATTTTTAGTAGAAAATCAAATTTTTTAGTTAAAAATGAAAGCTTTTTGTTGAAAATTAATTTTTTAATTTGAGGATTAAAGCATTTTGTTAAAAATTCGTTTTTGTTGGTTAAATCCAAATGTTTTTTATTTGTAATTAAAATAATTTTTTGTTGGAATATTAACTATTACATTTTTCGTTGAAAATTCAACTCTTGGTTAAAACTTAATCTAATTTTTTTATCAATTGAAGGAAAATTTAGCTACTCCATTTTTGGTTAAAAAATAATCTTTTTTAGTCTAAAAATTTATCTATTTCGTTAACAAAATTTGGAAACGAGAAAAATAAAAAATAAACATTAATTAACTAAAATTTGAGCTAACATCACAACCATCGTTCAAAATATTTATTTAAAAATGTATACAATTTGTTGAAAATTCGTATTTTTGTTAGAAAATTAATTTTTTTGCTGGAAAATGCAACTATTTGATTAAAAATGTATGTATTTGGTTGAAAATTCGTCTTTTCTCGTGGAAAATTAATATTCTTGGTTAAAAATTCAACTATTTGGTTAAAAATTTAAGTATTTTCTTTTAAATTCTTTTTCTTTTTGGAGAAAAAAAATCTTCTGTGTTGCAAATTCATCTTTTTTGTTGAAAATTTAACTATTTCGTTAAAAATGCAATTGTTTGGTTGACAATTAATCTGTTTCGGTTGGGGATTCAACTATTTTGTTGGAAATTATTCCTTTTTGATTCAATTCAACTGTTTTTTATTTAAACGTCAATCTTTTCTTGATTAAAATTATAGCCTTTACATTTTTTTGTTGAGAATTCATCTTTTTTCGTCGCAAATTCAACTACTTGGTTAATTCATAAGAAACAGTAAAATTTTACTCCCCTTTCATTTAATAATTTATTTGAGAAATAGTGACATTAACGGATAATTTTGAGAAAATAGTGCTCTTGGTGTCATTTTTTTCGAAATACATAGTAGCAAAGTAGTATTATTGCTAAAAAAAAGTATCAAATAATGTAAATAGTGTGGTGAGTCCGGTTAAAATTTATTTGGTTCAAAATTAATGTATTTTGTTGAAAATTCATCTTTTTTGGTTAAAAATGAAAGTGTTTGGTTGAAAATTAATTCTTTTAAATATTTTTTTTAATTCCCTTAGATTATTATAATGTTTAAAATCGAAATTCCTCCTCTTATGGATCCCTTTTTTCTGCCAAAAAAAAAGAGTAATTTTATTTTTATTCATTTTACTTTTAAAGATTAAGAAATTACCTTGGATCGAGTGTTGTCGCAATTTGCAGAAGAAGCGTAACATTAGGATCCGCATAACGTTCGTAGAGCATTTCCGACAAACTCTCCTTAAAATTCTTAGCAGTGCCGCTATCCGTATCTTTAGTTTTCAGATGAGAGGAAACTAATTGCCAAAGAAGTGGTTTCAAGAGGGAACAGAGTGGCATTTTCTCTTCGCTGAGAGTCATGATCGTGACTTTGAATGGTTCGAGGACAGTCACGAGATCTTCGATCACTTTCCATTCATCTGGGGCAAGATCGATCAATTCCTGGTCGATTCTATCTATACCCTCAAGAATTGAAGACACAATACTGCGACGCAGCACCAATTGCTCCAGCATATTGTAGGTTGAAATCCACACTTCTGGGTAATCCATCAGCAAAGGGCTATCTTCCAACTGCAAAATTATTTATAATTAATTACTTATTCACTCATATTAATTCAGGCTAGCTACAGCAGGGCTTGGATTGACTAGAAGGCTTTTAAAAAATCGTATTTGTCGCATAAAATTACAAAGAAAAAATTGAAAAAAAAAGAGTAATTTTTAAGCCAAAACGACGAATTTTTTAAAGGACGGTGGAATTATTAATTTGAAAAGTTGAATTTTCAACAATATATATAAATGAATTTAAAACACAAATTGATTTTCGAATTTTTATCAAAGTTTTTACCAAAGATGACATTACCACAATAAAAGATGATTTTTTTATTAAAAAAACGAATGTTAAATAAAACAGTTGATATTTTGAACAAAAAAGATGACTTTTGAACAAAATAATTTAATTTTCAACCAAATGGTCAATCAAAGATATTTTTTAGAAGAAAGCTAAATTATTATCCTGCAAAGTTGAATTTTTAACAAATAGATCATTTTCAACCAAGAAAGATTAATTTTTTAACCAAATTGTTCAATTTTCATACAAAAATTATTTTTAACCAAATAGATGAACTTTTATGCCAAAAAGACGAATTTTTTAGAAGAATGTTAAATTTTGGAAAAGAAATTTAATTTTTGAACAAGAATGATTAATTTTCAACCAAAGAAAGATGACTTTTCGACCATAAAAGAAAAAAATTTCAATCCAAAAGGACGAATTTTCTGTCCAACGAATGTTTAACAAAAACAGTTGAATGTTCTACTAAAAAAGATGTTTTAACAAAATACTTCAATTTCTAACAAAATAGTCAAATTTTGAAACAAAAATGATTAAACTTCAACCAAAAACAGTTGAATTTTCAATAAAAAAAGATGAATTCTCAAACCAAAAATATAATAGTTAATATTACAAAAACAAAAAAACGGATTTTCATTAAAATAGTTCAATTTTCAACAAAATAATTTAATTTTCAACAAAATACTTGAATTTTTAAACAAATAGTTGAATTTTTATTAAATAAAATGACGAAGTTTCAACCAGGAAGATTAATTTTCTACCAAAAAATAAGAATTTTCGACTAAATAGATGACTTTTCCAATAAATAGTTCATTTGTAAACTAAAAAAGATCGATTTTCAACAAAAAGAGGAATTTTTAACCCGCAAATATTAATTTCTTACCAAAAACTTTATTTTCAACTAAACCGTTGCAATTTTAACGAAAAAAGAGGAAATTTCAATCAAAAAGATTATTTTTCTACCAATAAAGACAAATTTTCAACTAAAAAAAAATCAATTTTCAATTAAAAACGAAAAAGTTTCATTTTCAGGTAAAAAATTATTTTTTAACAAAAAAAAAAGAAATTTTCAATAGAATATTTAATATTTCAACCAAAAAGATGAACTTTCAACAAAAAAATTTTTGTAACAAAGTTGTTCATCTTCTACTCAAATAGTTTAATTTTCATTTAAAAAAAGACAACTTTCAACCAAAAATGGAAATATACTTCTAGTTAAGAAAAAGAATTTTCTCTTTTGACCGGCGAAACCAAGAAAACCCAATTATCCATTGACCTCATTTTGCAATTAAACATTATTTAAGAATAAACTATTGTGAACTTTTTTATGATTTCCTAGACATCACTGGAGTATTTTGAATATGTTCTGCAAATATGAACTCATTTCAATAATATCTGCCCGAGTTAGAACGATTTAAGTTTTAAAACTTAATTAAATCAGGGAGAGACTTTTTTTGAATATTTTGTTTTTATTATTAAAAATAAACATTTGGCAACTGAAACTCTAATAGAAAAAAGTTTCACATTCTTATTCTCTACAATTCTAAATTTTCAAAAAATTTATTTTTCGATTTTGAACATTTTCTTTTTTTGAAACGATCGGACAATACTTTTACGCGTTTTCGAGCGTCGGGCTGGTTCTTGCAGCCGGCGGCTCAATTTATAAGATGACAAACTATTTTCAAGAATTTTTTAAATAAAAATCAATGCGCAACGTATTCAAACAACATTGAGAATATTTATAAAAAGTATTATTATTTTTCTTTTTAGAATTAATGTATACAGAGTACAGTTTTTATTTGAAATTTCACGCCATTTTTTTGTACCATGTTTGACCCTAGGGCAATAAATAAATAAAAAATAGTAAATATTCGAAAAATATGTGCATTAGTTATTAAAATACTACAAAGAATTACTTTTAAAATAGTTTTGTCCTTCTAAAATCACGGGATAGGGGAAACCACCCTACAGTAGATAATGATTTACAGTAGATAATCTTAATTAACTGGACAAAAAAAGTCCTTTTGTTAGTATAACATTTCAGCAAGGATTCTGTATGTTCCGACGAAGTTTCATTGAAATTTTATAATTAATCAATGTGTGAGAGCAAAAAATTAATTTTAACCTGAAAAAAGAAATTTCGCCTCTTCTTCATTCATACTTTTTAACTTAATGAAAGATTTTTATGGCATGCTCATACATTAGAATGAAAGCTTGAAGTTTAATGAACAATATTTATTGATACAAAGAGTTCTTTCTTTAATATTTATAAATATTTAAGGGCTTTTTATCGGAAATTACATTTTCCAACAGTAGATCATCGCAAAATTACGAAAAATGTCGCTATCAAAATAGGCACCTCTGCGACTGTCTCGCAGTTGTTTTAAGTTAAAGTTGTGTTTGTTTGTTTATTTTGCTTCGTGACGTTTTTAAATTTAAGTTATTGTAAATAATAAACCAAGTAAAAAGTGTAAATTATTATATATTAAAAATCACATAATATTTAGTTGTGTTTTAAGGAGTCCTTCGGAAAAGATATCAGTTTTGGGATGAAGGTATGTAAAAATTCTGCACTTTTCTGTCATCGCAAGTCAGGTTAAATGGAATGAAAATTAAACATCTCGTACCAATCGTACCAATCTCACGGAATATGAGAGATAAAAAAAATGTCAATAATTTAAACTTTTGTGATTTTTGTAAAATAATCATGGTTTAAACTATTATTTACTCAATAAACTGATTTTAATTGTAAGTATACTAATGATAAATTATAATTATCGAGAATTGAGTATTTTATCATACCCAGGAGCAATACCAGAAACGATTATCTATTGATGGACAGAGGTGTCAAAATCGTACCCTTGACCAAGTCTAATAAAAATGTTTAATACAGCTAATTGATTAATTTCGTGATATTTTTTTCTATAAGAATACTCAATTGAATATGTAAGCTTTATTTAAAAACGATAACCTTACTTTATTTTTGGAAACTGATGCAGTTAAAACGCTGTTGAATTTTTTGCTATCTACTGTAGGGTGGTTTCCCCTATACGTGATGGTAAAGCAAAGAACAAGTTCAAAAAACTTTTTTTTCTTTGAGGGAATAAAAATTCCAGGACCATGAGCATTGTTCAAGGACTTTTCCAGTTTTTATCCAGGTGAAAACAAATTCAAGGACTTTTCCAGGTTTTCAAGGAATTCCAGGACGCTAGACACCCTCATGAACTTATTGTGAAAAATCCCAAGTAAATTTTCTTTCCGCCCTAAGTTTCGCTTTTGCGTACTCAATGAGCTCTAATAGCTCTAAATGAGTCCTTAATTTTGCTAAATTTCCAGGTTCACGCACTCAACTTTTACCTTTATTGATTATTATATACTGGAATTTTACAGATTTCGTGTGAATTTAAGTTGATTTGTGAAAGAATTTAATAAAAATCCTGCAATTTTATAAGGAATATATGAAATTCCACTCTGAATGATTGAACATAAAATACCAATCATTATTAGTGCAACAATAAAGTTATTTTACATTATTTGTTTGTAATCTTATACACTACGAGATTCACTATATGGTATTTTATGTCAAATCATTCATAGTGTAATTTTACATGGAATTTTTAACCGTGTAACTATATTTCGACGGTCCCGAGCCATTTTCACGTATCACCAGGGAATGCGTTAAGACTTTCGCATCTTGTTGTCATGTTGGACAAGTATCTTAACTCGCAGCACCCATTCCAGAGTGTCGTATCTCTTGATAGTGTTTTAAAAGTGTTGTAACTCTTTTTCTTTGTTTTTGAAAACGGAGAAATCCAAAATTCAAAATGGATTTTAAAATAATAAATTAATTTATACCTCGATTTTTCAAGCATGAAAAACGAAAACGTGTGTATTATATATTATACGTGAAGTATTATACAAACTCCAAAATGCTGTAAAACTGTTTAAACATGTTTATTATAATCAGAAAAAAACAAGTATTTTTTCCAAGAAAACCATTTCTTTCGATAATCGAATTTATTTAATTTATAATACCTTGGTTCAAATCTATATTCAAAATCTCTTCGTCGATGATGTCTCTCTCACTTAAATTGACGTTTTGATTCACTTACATGTCCATTTCTGACAGATTTAAACATGAAACATCAAAAGAAATAACACTCTTTCAACTGTTTTCTCTTCAGACGTTAGTTCAGTTAATGCGAAAATGTTTTAGGCGACGGTTACGACAGTATGGAACGGAACAAACCTCGAAAAATCATAATTCACCGAACTTTCAATAACGTCACACTTTTTTCTAATTATTTTTCATAAATTGAGTAATATTACCATTAAATTGATAAAATTGCAGTTCAATAGACTATATGAATATCAATATTTCCTTAAAAAACGAGTTACGACACTTTTAAAACACTATCAAGAGATACGTCACTATGGAATTGATGCTACGAGTTACGATACTTTTCCAACGTGACAACGAGATACGACAGTTTTAATGCATTCGCTGGAGATTCGTCAAAATGGCTCGGGACCATCGATATGTCCATGTAGTGAGCATCGATGGACAAGATTTTTTAATAATATTGGCCTAATGTCTAATTATATATATACTCTTTTTTCAAACTTTTCTGTCCTAACTTGTCTTCCTTTTTAAATAAATTTTTGTCCTACTTTGTCCTCATTTTTCACAGCTTTTTGTCCTACTTTTCGAAAATCAATTATGGACGTTTCAGAAACCGTCGTAAGTCAAGCCAAATCATTTCCTGAAAACGTCTAATGTCCCAAATACAAAAATGTCTTTGGGAGATTGGATATTTAATGAATGTTATTATTTTGAATAATTTAGGACGTTTTGGATGAGATAATAGTAACAGCTCCAACGTGTTTGAATAAATTAATAATACTTCTTATTATTCATTTAAATTATGAATTGAGCCCATTACAAATATAAGTTTCGAGTTCCTTTAGCAAAATATTGGAGCCACCATTAGTTTGAAAAAAATTCAGATTTTAAATTTTAAATCAGCTGTCCGAAAAATACATGTACAGTAAATTTGCTTCAGATCGCATCATTTTTTGCAATTTTTGAGCCCCATGTTGGAGGCGTTATTTTTTATTGAAAATTAGGATTTCGAATTTGAAGCTGTCGAAAAAGCCCTGTAAAGTAAATTTTTTTATATTAGATCATTTTTTCGAAATTTCGGGCGCCACATTGGTGCCACCATATTGTTTTTCAAAATTTCGAGCATCTGAAGTAAAAATGAGAACATTTGATATTTGTCGATTTAAAATTTAAAATAATAATTTATATCTTATTATTAACAGGGAGCAGCATATAATTTCAATACGCTTTATTTTATCAAGGCTTCAAATCTAAGATGATGAAATTTAAAATTATTAAATCTTTCGAATGTGAAAATTTTCAATACAAGAAATTTTAAGTTTATGTATATAGGAGTGACATTCTTTAAGAATAAAGCTTTCACATAAAAATTTAATAACTTTGTATGGGTTTCATCTTAACAGAAATGGAAATTTTAATTGTCTCTCATTTGTAGATTTTATAAGAAATTAGAATTTTAAGTAAAGTGTAGCAAATCTAGTAGGTATAATATACTAAGATTGTAAATCCAGTCATCAGGAATAATCCTGTTTTTGGGTTCTAAATTACTTCAATGAAAAAAATTCATTCTTTGAAGTTTTCGTTTTGTAATTCAAATAACTGGAAAACGTTTTTTTTTTTTTTTTTACAAGAAGACAACCAGGAAATGATCATGATTCATTTGGCTAGATCACGACTCAAACAGCGTGCTGAAACTCGGTATTCATATTATTTCAAAAAAAATTTCATATGAACTATATACTGACAGAACATACTTTCTAACCATTTATGTACAATTTCATCAAGATTGGTTAATTTTTCGACTTTTAAAACCTTAAAATATAAAAACAACTAATTTGTAACGTTTACACAAACTAGTACATGACACATAGGAGAACATTGAAATTTATATAATAATTTCAATAACAACGTATAATAATATAATAATATATACCATAATGTAATGCAATGTAACATAATATAATGCAAAATAATGTAATGTAATGTAATATAATATAATGTAATTTAATGTAATTTAATATAATTTAATGTAATGTAACGTAACGTAACATAACATAATATAATATCATATATTATATAATGTATGTTTAATAACATGTATACTACTACAACACAATATAGGAAAACCTTGGAAATAAGTATGTTTTTGTCGATCCAACGTTATCTCTGGCAAGGCTTTAATTTTTACTTGACATTGACTTGACATTAGTTCCTGGAATAATAAAAGGCAAGGTCATTTCTGCACTAATTGAAACTTAAAAAGGCTCATTTTGCCTTTTTAAACATTTAAAAATTTGTTGAATTCAAAATAAACTTTAATTCAAATTCTTACGTCTCTTATGTTTACATACACTAGTGTCACCAATTCTGCGCTATGCGCGTGTGCAGTTTCTTGATTTACGGAGAAAACCATTTTTAATAAATATAAAAATTTCGAATAAATATTTATTTTTGAATTTATTTTCTTTTAAAGTTATATAAACTTAATTTTCTCAAGATTCTTGATGAAGGTGAAAAACATTTTTGAAGACCGCGGATACGTCGAATCAGAATTTCAACAAAAAGTTCATCTTTAACCAAAAAGTGGAATTTTCAACCACAAAAAATCAATTATCAACTAAATGGTTGCATTTTTAGGCAATAAGATTGACTTTTTACCAAAGGATACGAATTTTCTACAAAATAGTTTCTACGCTCAAAAAAATGTCTGGTTAAATCACCCAGAATTCTGGTTAAATATGCCCTTACTATATTTTTTCTGGTTAGACTAATCAGTATTATAATCGAATTATGCAACATTTCTGGGTTATTTTAACGGAATTCCGGTTAATTCAACCATAATTCTGGTTAGTCTAACCAGAAAAAATAGTAAGAGCATATTTAATCAGAATTCTGGTTGATTTAACCAGACATTTTTTTGAGTGTATCAAAAAGATTAATTTTTTAACAAAAAAGATGAATTGTCAATGAAAAATAGTTGAATCCTCAACGAAAAAATTAATTTTCAACCAAGCAGATTAATTTTCCGACAAAAAAGATGAATTTTTAACAAAATAGTTGCATTTAGAACCACATTAAAAAAAATGTCTGGTTCAATCAACTAGAATTCTGGTTAAATATGCCCTTACTATTTTTCCTAGTTAAACTAACCAGAATTATGATTGAATAAACCAGAGTTCCATTTAAATTAACCAGAAATTCTGGTTAATTCAACCATAATTCTGGTTAGCCTAACCAGAAAAAATAGTGAGGGCATATTTAACCAGAATTCTTGTTGATTCAACCAGACATTTTTTTGAGTGCAAGAAAGATGAATTCTGAACTAAAAATGTTATAGCTGATATTTCAACCAAGAATAATTTAACTTTCATAGAAAGCAGAGAAATTCAACCAAAATACTAATTTTCAACAAACTAGTTGAATTTTTAACTAAAAAAGATCAATTTTTTAATTAAAAATATAAATTGTCCACGAAACGTGAAATAGTTACTTTTGCAGGTGAAAAAGTTTATTCTCGAACAACGAAAAAACGCATTTTTAACCAAATATTTAAATTTTCAAAAACAACAAAATGAATTTTCAACCAAAATTATGAATCCTAAATAATAAGTAAATGAATTTTTAACAATGAAGTTCAACATTCAGCCAAATAGTTGAAATTTTCAACAAAAAAAGAAACGAATTTTCAGCAAAATAGTTCAATTTTCAACCAAAGAGATATATTTTTAACTGAAATTATGAATTTTCAGTTATAAAAAATAAATGTTGAACAAGAGAGTTCAACATTCAACCAAGTAGTTGAATATTCAACCAAAAAGATGAATTTTGATCCGAGAAAATTAATTTTCTACCAAAAAAAGATAACTTTTCAACAAATTATATGAATATTCAACCGAATAGTCAAGTTTTTAATAAAATATACTCTATTTTAATTGTTAATACCTCCTTTTTCCAGTAGTTCTCAATTTGCAGGATTTTTTAAATTCGGTAAATTTATATTATCCCCTTACAACTATAAATTTATTGATTTTTAATTTCAGAATTTTGAAAAATTTCATAATGTCAATCGTTTTTCATTATCTGAATAATATTCCTAAGTGATTTAGTTTTGTGAATTTACATAAATTTTTATTTTGTATCAGTGAGAAAGTCAGATTTTCAAAATAATTTTAGAAGCTCTATAAATTATCTTAAAAGATTGTGTGCAATTTGGAAACTTTTTCAGGTTGAAAATCTAAAATACATCTGAAGAAGATGTGAAAGCTTTCATAAATGAGAATAGAGTAAGACCCTGAATCTTTTAATTGCTAAGTTTTCCCAATTTCTTAGTTATAAGTATTTTAAACGCATGGTCAAGAGTTCAGAAAACTTTGTACCTATAATTATAATCAGCATGACTATCTAAATATATTTCAAGCTTCTGAGGTCCGTCGAAATGAGTTATCCTCTTACATAAGCTAAAATTGAAAAAAACATCCAAATTTTTAAAACTTGGAAAAAGAAAATTAAAGTACAATATATGATTTTTCAGCACTCTGCAGTAATATCATTTTGAAACTTATAATTGATTCATTTAGAATTTATAACGGACCTAAAGTGAAACGTTTTAGTGTAAAGGTTTCTCTTTCTAAAAATTTTTATTGTTGATCTACAAAATTAAACATCTCTTTTGAGATTTGTATAAACACGCATGCGCGATTGGGCAATTTGAAGCTAGAAAAAAAAGAATGTTGCCAAATTCAAACACATAATGCAGAATTCCGTTTTAGTTCAACGGTTAAGAAGAATGTCACATTTATGGGCATGAAAAAAGTAACAAAAATTTGAGATTTTTCATTCTAAAATTTCGTTTAACCAAAGCCAGACGTGTTTAGCAGCATTAAAATTTGTATTTGACATCAACAGAAGTAGCTCTGTTGTCAATTATCAATCGAAACTTGTATTTTTACAACAGGTGATAATTAATCATTTTTCAATTTTTTTTCAATGCATTATTCGAATTATAATAATTATTTTTTCAAATCAAAGCGTATCCCCTGAGGTAAATTCTCACTTATTCTGTCTAAAATTTGACCTCAATTCTTACTTACTAAGCCTGAAATATGAGAAAATTCACTTTAAGTGGATACTTTAGGCTTTTGTTCCATGCTTTCCAAGAATAATGATAAATATAAAAATCTGAAATTTACAGAGTTTTTCAGTAAACCCTTCACCTAATCAACCCATGAAATTCGCGTTAGTACCAGGCTTTTTCATCCTAAAATTAAACTTTTGGAAATTCCTCAAAAATCACTATTTTGAGGTTTGGCATTTGGTTACGACTAGGTTGAAGTTGGTTTTCTTCGCAGCGAAAAATTTTAATTTTAAAGTATTTGGTTAATTGAAATTTTCTTTACAACAATGTCACTAAATTAAAACTAAAATTAAAATGAATTAAATTAAAAAACGAAACTTAAAAAACTAAAATTAAAATAAAAAATTAAAACTAAATTAAAACATTAGATTAGAACGTATCACTAATGAGTTTTGTACAGAAGGCCTTTCTTTTAGTTCTTTTTTTTTTACTTTTTTAGTATCCTAAAAGACCCAAAAGAACGATTTTGAAAACTGCTAAGCAATTGCTATTTTGAGGTTTGCAAATTTGGTACGAACAAATCTACGTTGGCTTTCGTGATTCGTTAGCACTAAATTTAAATTAGACAGTATTACTTTTATTTTATTTTCTTTAAAAAAAAAAATTTCGTTAATTGCAAATATTCTTGATTAAAGTTTTCAATTAAAAACAAAAAATTGGTAAATGTTCTTTATTCACCCCAACACTCGACGATACTCGAAATAAGAAAGAAACTGTCTAAAAAGGTTAAATTGTCCCTAGATTCTCAAAATGAACCTGTGAAGCTCATTTTTGCAACTCAAAACTGCACCAATTTTGGCACACTTTTGAGGATCGGTGTTTTTTTCTTTCAAGGGGAATTATATTTTAGACGATAACTAGTAATAAATAGTATTTAGTATGTAGAATTTATACGCTAAGGGACTCGTTTGGATCGGACTTTATATTATTACTAGTTTCTTTTGACATAATTTTTTTGACTTCAGGGGTTGATTTGGGGTCGGTTCCACATGCGCTAGAGGCATTCACCTTTTTTCGGGTACTTTTAGCGTTAAATGCTGTTATTATCCGTAAAAACATTTGGACTCTTCAAGGAATCAAATTTTCTTGCGTTTTTCGTAAACGTTGTTCTAAAAATTCAAATGCGGTTTGCTAAAAACGACGTTTTTCGAAGTGGTTGACATGATATCTTCAAAACCACCGGGCCGATTGAGCTCAAGTTTCGCGAATATTTTCAGTTAGGAATAACACTAGTTTACAGTCATTTTGTACATTTACTGCTGCTTTTTTTTTGTAATGCATTTTGGGCTGCTAAACTTGAAAATCGCATTGAAAATCTTTTTTATGAATTGGATTTCGAAACATGAATTCGAAAAAAAAATTCGATGATAGATTTACTCTGTGAACCATATCTCAAGTTAGAAACGAACAATCTGGTTGCAAAAGTTATCAAAGTAAGGATTATCGACTCTGCAACAAATATTAATGCCATGTTTCGAATGGAGCAGCGAAATCATGTCAACCAGATGGGGTTGTGTTTCCAGGACACATTCTTTTAGATGTCACAGCACCCCCTATTTTTATGATTTAATTGTACACTCATATATTTTTTTATCTTTAGATTTATAAAAATATATGTAAAAAATCCGATCAAAAAGAAACATATTACCTTTTTTTATTTAATTTTGAAAAACGTTTTTAAAAAACCTGGTCAAACTATAATGCCCCTTAACAAAGTATCTCATGGTCCTGAAATTCGGGATGAACCAATTTTCCTGAAGGACTAGACGCAGCCTACTAACGGCTACCAATGGCTATAGTTATTGGAACAATGCTGAAATAAATAAAAAATGACAGACATTCCAGCAAAATTTTATATAACTCTTATATTTAGTATTTATTTCGAAAAGTCTCCAGGGCTAAATAGTGACTTTGCTACGTTTTTTCTTGGTTGGATTGCTTATCAACACCAATCGCTTATCAGCGGTGGAATCATAGGATCATCTTGTCCATTTTTCAATTTATTAATATCTTTGACTTTTGAGACGAGAAAAAAATTTTTCAGTAAAATCATGTTCACAAATTCTTTGAAAACAATTACCCCATTCATAATTTTGCTTAAAAGCATGGTATCCAATATTTCCGCTTCTCAAAAATTGGTGGAAAACTAGGACTTTTCAGAACAAAAATTAAAAAGATAAGTAACACAATAGTCGGTGTACACTGTACACCGACTTCACGAGTTGTTAAGCCCTTGAGTAAATGTTATTAAACACATTTATTCATTATTGTCTAAATCTGTACATAAATCAATTTCACTACACCTTTTTAATGTTTCAAATGTCATTTTTTATAAATTTATTAATAATAACATAATTTTCTCTATATATAATCACCATTAAATTTGTCTACTACATTACATCAATATCCCATTGACACGAATGTATTGTTTTGAACAGTAATAAATCCTAATTCTTCGTTAAATTTAAATCTACAAAATATGGTTCTCAATGAAGAATGAAAAAATCTTGATAGATGTTTTTTATTAATTGAAAATATGTTACGTAAATACATTACATTAATAATCAATATCTGTATACATTTTTTTATATTCTCTTAGTAATAATTTTTAATATATAAAAACGAATTCATGTTTTTTTGTGACTTATCGACTTATTGTGAGAGCTTTAAATTAAAATGTCTTTAAATACTCTCCATTTGCAGACGTTCGAATTCAAAACTTTTCATTCTTTCAATGTAAATTAGTAACACCAACGCAAACTGAAAGCTTAAAAAAAAATGTTGAGTGTTAAATAGCGTTATCTAGAAGCTTTGAAAAACCAAATTCTCAAAAATAATACATGTATATAGAACCATATTATTGAGCAAATCGATTTTGAGAGTCTGTAGGATATTTTCTTCCCTAAGTTCTGACATCACAGAAAGTTAAAAACTAGCCTAGCGGCAATAATCTTTTGTAAATAAACTACCCTTATAAAAAGGAAGTGTATATCTTAATATTCCAGATTATACATCCAATACCATGTTTGAAAACATTAGCAAACAGTATTGACAAAAAAGTATGAACTCGCCTTTAATGTTTGTAATATTTAGGTATGTGAAAAAAGTATAACATTAGCAGAGAGTTTTTTTGCTAGAGTCCTGGCCAATGGTGTTCTTGAAAAATATGGTAACGACCCCAATTATAGTGTCCAATGTGAACAAATTTTACTTATGATTTAATAAAAATATTCGATAATTATTTATTCAAATAATTATTTTTTTTGATGATGTCGACTATCTATTATTGAATAAGTATTTATAATAATTATTTACTAGAATACTTATTTTGCCTGGGATGCTTTACTAAATATATATTTATATTTAGATTATGAATTGAGATCAAAGTAGTGAAATCTAGTATTTCCCGTAACACTTTTCACCAAAACGCCTTGCCAGTACTCCAACGCAAATAATTCCCTCCGCCAGTTTCTAAATACTTTTTAATAGTATTCAAAAGCAGGTTCTACTTTTATTGATAAATTTTCAGCCGTTCTCTTTCTCAATACCTTATTTCAAAGTCCACGAAAACAGTACTGGATCTGAAAATATTTTTACGTATTCTAATATTTTGTTTTTATGAGGGCTCGATTATTTGACGCCTTTAATATGTCACTTACTGTATGAATACATACTAATAATGAACTTTTCTTACAAGAAAAAAAAAATATATGTATATATTGTACAAGAAATGTATTTTTTCCACATGAATTATTCTTGATTATTATCAGCATTAATTACACAGGCCGACAAAATTTGACAAAAGTCAAAAGCCAGAAAGCAGACCAAACATTTCCGAAGGATTTTGATGCCAACCTCCTGCAAATTTAAAATTACTCTTTTGCGCACACACCTTCATCAGTGACACATAGACTGTCGTCCATCTAACGCATGCTTGCGATTGGTTCATCTTTAATTGTTAATTACTCATGAATTATTACCTTTACAACAAATTTTTATTATTATTTTCAACTTCATTTTTGATGAGGAATTCAAAAAAATAAAAATGTACCTTGAGTACTGGGACACCCTGCATATTGCGTTAAAAATTTTGGCGGGAAATGGATTATGTGTTTTTGAATATAAATATCATAATTTTCTTAATAAAATGAGGACTTGGCGCTACAGGCATCACTTATGATTCGAGAGGACTACGATGTAAAATCCTCTTGGATGTTACAGAAACTGGCATGCTTTACACGTAATTTTTGCATAATTAAAAAATATTTTTTGAATATCTTAGATTCTGCCCTTTAATATATTGGATATTGTCCGGTGAAATCTTCTTGCCCACATCTATGGACGCTCTACTTCAATATTGAGATTTCTGTCCCATAGTTAAATCGCTAAGATATAAACTTTTAATATCCAGATAATATAATATGTACTCAGCACTCTGCTCAGCATGTCAAAAAAAATGTTGTCGTAAAAGAACTTTAATCCATATGAAATTTTGTGTATAAATAGAATTGGTAATGGAATTTTCATAATCGCCAGTCAGACCGCCCAGATCCGGAACAGGGCCAGTCAGCACTCCGCTCAACATGTCAAAAAATAATGATTTCGTAAAAGAACTTTATTGGAACAAAATTTTTTTGTATAAATAGTAATTGCAATGGAATTTTCAAAACGGCCAGTCGGACCGCCCAGCTACGGGACAGGACCAGTCAGCACTCAGCTCACCATGTCAAAAAAAATCTGCCCGCGACTGTCGGTTCTCGCGCTTCGAGCTCGATAATATATTTATCTCACGCTTCGCGCTCGGTTTTTGTATTTCTCCCATATTTGTGCAAAGAAATTTCAAAATTAAAGGTCAAAGCATGAAAAACTGTAATTTCGTGACTGTGAATTTACTTTTGTTAAAGCTCCTTCGACTTTAACGAACACATTCTCATCACGTATCTCGTGCTTCGCACTCGATTTTGTCAAAAATGTGAACTTTTCTACATTATGTTCAACACTATTATGTTAAACGTATATTATATTTATTTCTGTACCTCGGTCTGTTACTGCTTATTCAGATATTGCAAAATAATGTACAAATTTTATTTTTCATGATTACTTTAATATTTGCTCCTTATATTGCACTAATTTTGATTCTTAGCTACCCTGAAATTGTATCATTTCAATAAATTTATATTATTACAATTCATAATATGCATTGGTATTGAAACATACGTATTTTCATTGTCATGTTTTTATAATTAAAAAAGGGCGCATTCTATAAAAGAATTGTTATTAAACATTTTATTGCAACTTTGGACGTTTTTTCATAAAATTACATTGTTTACTTTCAAAGTTATTTTTTTACGATTTAAACCAAAAATACGCATCCTACCGTGAAGTGGTCCGAAGCAAATTTGTAGATATAATTTAGGCGCAAATTTTTGTGAAATAAAATGTTATTGTAGCTTCTGTTTCGTTTTTCCAAAAAGTTAATTTTTTTACTTCAAATATATTTTTATAACAACAGTTTATAACAAAACTTGTAGATCTTTTTTGGTTGAACAACTTTTATCTGTACATTTTTCTCGTCTCTTGTTTCGTTTTTCTAAAAATTTAATTTTTAATCTTATTTTTACGATGAAAAGAAAATCTACTCGTCCAATCTAAACATTATTCATAACAAATTTGTAGATCCTTTCTGGGTGAACATTTTTTGTCCATACATTTTTTTTCGTAGCTTGTGTCGTTTTTCAAGAAATTTAATTTTTGATGTTACTTTTTATGATTCAAACAAAAAATACGCGTCCTGTCAAAAAATTATTGATAGCAAATTTGGAGCTGTTTTTTTGGATGAGCAACTTTTGTCCATTAAGTTTTTTCATAGCTTGTCTCGTTTGTCCAGAAATTTGATTTTTTTATTTGTAATTTCGTTTTATATGAATAATACAAAAACTATGTACGTGTGCCACTAAAAGGTGGTTTATAACAAATTTCTAGATCTTTTTTTGGTGCACAATTTTGGTCTATTCAACTTTTTCCGTATCTTGTATAGTTTGAATGCCAAATTTTTTGGATTTTGAAAATGCTATAACTCGAAAAAATTTTGAAAATACTCTAACTTTTTGAAATTTCGTCCAGAAAAGCTGGATGACGAACCCGTCCTTTATTTTCACACTCTTATAAAGTATGCCAAAGGGCAATCCAATGGGATACTTGCTTCAAATGTTATCGTGTTCACAGACTACAATGACGACAACGACAGACACCGGCTTCCGTTTCCGGTACCGATCGCGTTTGTTGGTGACTTTTATACTGCAAACTTTTTGGCTTTGGTGAAGAGAAAGAGGAAATTTGAGAGGAGAAAGGGCGGTGAGTAGAGTGTTTGAGGGCGGAGGAATAAGTGTGAGAGTGAAGGGGTTGTTAGAAAAGTCGTGAATGATATATAATTCTAAAAAGTGGAAGGGAAGGATTTTGAAGTTAGGAACAATTGTGAAAAGTGGTGTGTTTTCACGCAGGGTGAGTGCAAGGGTTGGATGAATGAGATAAGACACTTGTTCAAGAGTGGTGAGTTTTAGTGTGCGAGATTTTGAGTGATTTGTTAGTGTTGACTTCAGATCTAGATTGAACGATTTGCATGGGGGATTGGAAACGAGGGAAAAGAAAACAAGACGTAGGGAAGAATACGTGGCAGAATGCCGGTCACACGAAGTGCAGGAAGAACAGAGAGAGGGCAGCAGGAGACAGATACAGAGAGAGGGTCGAGAGTTAACAGCGAATGTAGGCAAGAGAATGAAGCCAGCGCGAACATCGAAGGTAGCATTGGCAGTAACGAAAGTAGTGATGAGGCTGAGGTATTCGTGAAGCTCGGTAAGGGGGGTGGGGGGATACGGTAGCAAGCAAACGAGGCAGAACGACGAACCTGCAAACGCTACAAAGAGCAAACAGTTTAAATAGTACGAACGCGAAGGTTTTTTTTGATAAGTGGCGACAACCAGCGACCACGAGTAGCGAAGGGGAGAAGTCGGAGGATCATAAAAGGGTTAGAGACCAGTTAGATGAGAAGGGGGGAAATGAGAAAGCACTCAAGAAGATTAGGCAGAGAACACCTTCTGAAAGGAGGTCAGGGGGGAGTAATCTAGAAGGCCTCGAGAAACTCATCAGAGGCCTCATAGAGGAAACCTGCAAAATTTTGACAGAGCGAGGACGCATACGGAAGAAGTCAGTGAGGGAGTGAAAAAAATGAGAAAGAAATGGGAGGTGTGGGATTCTCTGTGGAAGGTCGAGAAATAGGAGGAATTTGGGAAACTGGATAGTATAGAGAGTAAACAGATTAGCGGATGACGAGAGAGGGATGAATCTCATAATGAGAATGTTTGAGGAGTATGTGAGAATTTAATACTTAAGGGTAAATGTAAATAAGACGAAGGTGATGAGTTTTAGGAAGAGAAGGGCAAAGGTAGAATATAAATGGAAAATGTACGGGGAGGAAGTGCAACAGGTCGAGGAATTTAGTTACCTAGGCTTCTGGTTTGAGTCGAAAGGAGGGGTTGAACTACAGGTGATGAGGATAGAATGTGCGACTAAAGTAATGGGGCAGGTGTGAAGTATAGGGAAGGGAAGGTTTAGAGATGACTGGAAAATGAGAATGTGGATGTTTGATACGTTGGTGTGGTCAGTCCTAAGTTATAGAGTGGAGATGTGGAGATGGACGGAGCACAAGAGGGTGGAAAGTATGCAGGAGAGATTCTTGAGATGGCTAATGAGCGTGAGCTGGAGCTGTCCAGGATATATGTTGAGGGAGGAATTAAGTAGATGTAAAATGGTTATTAGACAAATGAAGAGAGCACGGCACTTTGAGGAAAAACTAAAGAGGGGAGAGGGAAGCAGCATACCACAAGTTTATCTACGAGAAGTAGTAAACAAAGAGACTAGGGGTAATACATAAGGATCAATGTGGGAGGAAGAGAGACAACAGAGGAGGAGAAAATTTGATATAAAAGCAGAAGTCAGAGTATGGCAAGAGTTAGAGAACCAGAATACTTAAGAAGGGTTTAAAAGGAGAGTAAATGGAACCACGCTATTCGATTTGGGATGTGAGAAGGAATGAGAGAGTGTAGGTACTGGATGGATGAAGAGGAAAGAAGATGTAGAGTCTGTTATTACAAGATAGAATCATCGGGGCATGTTTTAGAGAGATGTACGGGGGAGAAAACAGGTAGCGAGCGTGTGGATGACAGGATAAGGTGGATCTTTGATGGAAGTGGACAAGGGACAAGGTGGATGATGAGACTGGAAGAAATGAGAGAAAGTAAGGGGCATGTAGTAGAGAAAGGCTAATTGCACACTCATATACAAGGGCAGTAAAGATAATCAAACTTTAAAATCATTTTAACGGAAATGGTAAGAGGAAACGGAAGCCCAGGAAACTCAATAGTCAGCAAATCTCGAGAGTAATTTTCTTAAGACAAAGCGATAGCACATAAGTTAATATAACTAGAATATTATTATTTAGGTAGTATAAGTGGTTTTGTAACGTACTGTAAAGGAAGCGGAGGCCCTCAAACCCGTAAAAGGGAGTGAATAAATACATACGTAAAAGGACCTACACCGACGTAAAAACTATTTTTTCTGACTCAGGGAGCCTCAAAACGTCGACATTTGATGGAATCCGCGAAAGTCATTTTTCACATAAAACCAATACCTTCTCATTATGATGAGATTGTAATAATGGTGTCGAAAAAGAAATTTATCACAACTGAATTTTTCTGTATAAATAGTATTTGCAATGGAATTTTCAAAAAAGCCAGTCGAATCGTCCAGCTCCGGAACAAGGAGCTGGTTTAATCCTCGACCAAAACAGATTAATTTTCAACAAAACTGCATTTTTAACCCAAAAGTAAAATTTCTACCAAGAGAAGAATTTTCAAACATCTTGTAAACTGACCCGAGTTATTCCTCAAATTTTGAAAAATCATTGTAAATAAAAAATTGTCTTAAAATCTTCCAGATTTTGTTCGACATTTTTATAAATCTTATACAAATTACATTTTGTTAAAAATTTTTTGAACATCTTCTGGATTCTTTGTAGACAATTTTGGAAATCTTTTGAAATATTTTTAATATTTCCAGAAATATTAAGACAATTGTTTTATTCTCTTCAAACCTTTCAAAATTCTCAAGACTCTTCTGAGCTTTTTGTTCGAAATCTTTAACAAACTACGCTTTGTTTTAGATTTTCTTAAATGTTTTGAAGTTTCAAATTATTGTGAATCTTTTTAAAAATTCTAGTTATCTCTTAAACTTACTCAAATTTTTTGGAATATTTTGCAATCGATAATTTCTTGCAGGGACCTTTTTCCTAAAACTAATTTGCTCCATGAAAAATGACTATTTATTGCAACGCGATGAAATGAATTCTAACAAAAATTCTGTTATTTTGAAAATTATTAACTTTAGGGGATAAGTGTTTATTATCAAAAATATGAATTTCAGTTTGCACTTCAAAATGAGTGTTACTTTTTTGTAATTTATAAAAAACTTTCTAGGTTATTGACAAAAATATTTTCCTGCCACTTATTTTACACTCTATTTGATTTTGTGCAATAAACGTTCACCGGGGTGGAAAAATTCTGGAACAACTATTGTTTCTCTTGAGTTTGTCTAAGAAGAGGAAAACACAACTTCAGAAATTTCACATGTTAAATGCTAATTTTTATATTGAAAGAAAAAAATAATTTCGAATATCTCAAGAACGGCACAATTGCCATATACGTGTTTATACGTGTTTATGAATGCTTATTGTTATAAAAATATTTTATAACTGCTTTTTAGAAACGTTTTCGGAATTATACACTTCCCGCACGCTATGCATGTGCCAAAAAGCAAACATTCCGTGCATATATTACAAAAAGTAATTTTGGATATAAAAGCGCAGATGCAACGGTTAAAAGAAGTGAGCTTGCTTATACTGTGCAATCACAGATGTTATAAAACAAATTTATAACCAAATTTTTCTTGACGTGAAAGTTTCTTTACATGTAAAAGTTTGGACATAAATTTAAATTTTAAACCAAATTTTGGCTATGGGATTTAATAGTTTAATAAAGTCTTTTTACTTGATAAGGTATTTGTGTAATAACAAATAAATTGACGATAAAATTGCGTGCCATGTGAATAGCATAAATTGTTTTAGGGTTACCTTTTCATTCAAGATTTCCAGTAACAACAGAAAAAGAAGTTCTACATTTTTGATAAAGATCCTACTTTTCGCCAAAAAAAATTTCACGATGAATTTCATGCTTTCAAATAAAAGCAAAAAACTTCACGAAAATAACAAAACGCAGTACCGTAAAATGGGACTCATCGGTTCGTTTTCTTTTACGTTTTTTACAATTAAGTCCAAGAAGACATTTAAATTAGGTATTGCTGCTTCGAATATATAATCTCTATCTGACCCTCATTTGTACTATAAAGCACAAACATTCAATTAATTCACAAACAACTATTGATCATACCGCGAAATGTATGCGAATATACCCCAAATTGTAGGGCTAAGTCAGTCACTCATTAAAAAAAAAGAAAAAATTGGGTGAAAAGAAAAATTTACAGAAAAAGTAATTATTTATAAGTTTTTCTAGTAATTTCAGAGCAGAAAAGTTACTAAATCTTATGGAAACGTTAAATAATATGCTTATTGCCACTTCGGAAAAATAAAAAATAAAATAACTTGAGACTAAATTGTTAATTAAGTTATTATTAATAATTTAATAATAACTAAGAAAGAATTAACGTATCACTCACAAAATTTTGAAATCTAAAAGGAGCAATAGGAAAATAAGAAATAATTATGCAATTTGTAGATAAAATAGTTCAAGTTGGAAGTTCGGTGGAAAATCGAGTACATTCAAATATCATAAATAAATTATATTATTATTATTGTGCAATTAAGTCATATCCCTTTCGGGGTAAGCGTGACTCACTCGGTTTTCGCCTTGCTTTACTCACAGGGACGAAGGAGTTCGTAGGAAGTGTACGAGGCGTTAAAGGGCTCGGGGGAGGGGGTAGATTTTTGTATTATTCTGGAATTCCCGTGTTGATTATTTAAATAACACGTTCGTTCCGCCATACTGCTCCGTTCCAAGTCGCTGATCAATTTCTCTATCAAGCATCCCAGACGAAGAGCTTAAGAAAGTCACCATGTAAAGCTCTCCACGTAGGCCCATTTGTATCTGAGGTTGCAGGAGTCTCTCATTACACTGACACTCTTCATCATGCATTTCTTATAAACTATTTGTCGCCACTCTTTCATTCCCTGGCTTTCCTCTTTAGCTTCATTATCGTCCATACATTTCCTTATGCAAGCTCTTGGGTTTCTGTGGCTTTTTATATCTTTTCGATTCAGGGTCTCATTCACACATTCCCACCATTCTTTCCTCAGTCTGCCTCTGGGTCGGCAACTATTTACTTTACCTAGATATACTTATTTCGTCATTAGTTTTTCTTTCATTCTCTCAACATGCCCAAACCATCTCAACGAATTTCATTCGCTCTATTCAAACAGTGATGCCTCTAAGCCACATTCTTTGAGAATCCCTTCATTACTAACTTTGTCCATTAGCCCAGGTTTAGCTACCGTACAGCACAATGGGTGCAAGTACAAAATTACATATTGTAATTTTAGCTTTATTTGTTATATTTTTACTTCTGGTAATGGATCCCACCCTGCCGATAATCTTCCTGGCCTCGATTATACGCCTGGCCATCTTTCCATCGATCTTTACGTCTGTAGTAAATAGACTACCAAGGCACACGTACTTATCAACTTGTTCTATCCTGTACTGTTTTCTCACTATTTTCATCAAATACCATACTTTTTGTTTTATTCACGTTAATTTGAAGTTCCATGTTCTTCATGATAGTGTTCCCAAGGTTTACTTCTATCTACTCTATGAAACTATTTTCCAGGCCAACAAATGCATAGAAAAATTTTTTTTTGCCCTCAAAGTTTGTTCTGTGATATGTCTGAAACTAAATATCTAATCCGCACAAGATATTCCTCGAATAAATCCACAATGGACTTCCCAGATCTTTTCTTCTGTTATTTTCATTACCCTATTAATAAGTGTTTTTGAAAATATAAGGATTTTGTCTACGAAACTTATTAAGCTAATACCTCTGTAAATATTGCAGTTGCCTTTATTCTCCTTTCCTTTGTATATTGGAACGATAATCGCCTTTTTCCAGTCATCTGGAACTTCCCCCATCTCGATACATAAATTCATCAATTCGCACAGTCTGTGAGGTACTCGCCACCGTATTTAAGCATCTCAGCGAAAATACCACCTACACCAACAGCCTTACCATTCTCCAAGTTCTTAATTATATCCCTAACCTCAGAGACACTAAGGGCCGATTTCACCAACACCGATTAAATGGGCGATTAACTATTCATGATGATTTTTTAATCAATGATTAAACCGGCGTTAACTTCCATTATGTTCCACCGGGTTCTCTGATCAAATTTTAATTTCCGATTAGTTAACCTTATACCCGGTTTATAATAATTCGATTTTCTAAGCATACGGCGATTCTGATTGGCGGATACAATAAAGACGTTTAAGTTTCTTGCGCGTACACGGTACAAGCTGCCAACGACATTAAGGGAATTTATTAGAGTTAGAAAACTGGATTCCATTTTCCAGCCGCACGGTTGAATATTTTTTTTCTGATATTCTGCATACGTCATATAAATATTATTCTTTTTTGCTGACTAGAGCCGGTTTTTCGAAAAAAATGTTTATATTTTATTTTATAAACAAAAAGAAAAGAAAAATAGCATGAGATAGCAGTGACGCTCAGTGTTAACTGCGTGTGCATTTTCGCAGGATGACCATCGACCCTTATCAAACTCAGGAGGCAGACACCCCGGAGTATGTCGAATCACCCGTAACGAATGACCCTTTCATTGTTATGAGATGCAGGCCAGTTAAAAAACTGAAATTATGAAAGCATGGCTTGATGCAGTTTTAATTAGCAGAATTAGTTTATTCATATAATTTGGAGAAAGTGAAAAAAGATTCATGAAAATCGGGTAATATTTGCAGTAATAATAGAAATGTTAAAGTGCACACGAAAGTATAGCCAGATACACCGTAGCGTATCGAATCATGCGGAAAGAACGACCCTTTCATTGTTACGAGATTCGGGCCAGTTACGAAAACTAGATTTGAAAGAATGGCTGGATTCAATTTTAATTACCAGAATTAGTTTATTCATATATTTAGAAGAAAGTGAAAAAAAGATTCCTGAAAATCGGTTAATAAACGCAATAATAAAACGTTGACGTGCATACAAAAGTATAGCTGTGCCGAAAACTTAACACCTACTCACTCAATCTGAATTATAAGTCATCAATTAAAAACTGCTGGTTAAGAAGTCTTACTAAATTCGAATAATAAACCATACCAAATGAATTAGCAGTTTGCTAGTTAACATTGTGAGAAAAGCTTACTAAAGCAATTACTAACCGACTTCGGTCGATAAAAATTATCATTTTCATTTTGTGCACTTGAATGTCAAATAATGAACATTAAAAATAAGATTAAAATGTATACATGTGCAGGTCCAGGTTTTGCGAAAATATTTAAATTGAAATGAAACACCGAATTCTGGTAATAACTGCACTTACTTTTATTGCGGTTAGGCCTTTTTAATCTTTATATAGTTTCACACATAGACTGTTCTATGAATGACAAATTATACTTTAAAAAACTCCGTGAATATTATTCTCATTTTCGAAGCGCTATATCATATATATTTCAAATGTGGTTCAACAATGATAATTAATGAACATTTAAATAACATGGTGGCGCAAGCCCCATGGAGTTAAACACGTATGCCCTATAAGAAAAAAAATACATTTTTGTACATTTTATTCAGTATCGTCAGTATAATCTGAATCGAGTTGAAACTTAAAATTTATCTTTACAATTATCCATAGAATATGAATAAAATATTACTTTTCAAATACCACCCCCATAAGCATGTTTTATGGGGGTTTGCAGCTTTCTATGCACAAATTTTTGCGAAGATTTAAAATACTACTTTAAACTGATAATTAGATGTTGACATACATTTTTTAGACAATTTATATTGTTTTTAGCCATTTTCTCGAAGAATAGAGTTAGTAAATCGTGGTTTGTTCATAAATGTTCCACTTTTTGTCTAATTTTCAAAAAGAGTGAGTTAATACTTAATGTTAACAAAATGGATTTTTTGCATAATTTATTATCACTGTTCATAATATGTGACCGTCCGCGAAGAAAGGGACCTAAATGCGTCAAAGCTGAATTTTACAGGACGGGCGATCGTAGCAGAGCCCGCAAGCCAGCATTTGAGTAGTGGGGATGCGTCTACGAAAAGCACTCCCTCAACTTGCCACTACACGTTTAGACACAAGCCAGTGGAACTCACGGACACGTCACGTACAGTTGTGTGGTAAGTGGTGGGGCTGGCTTTCGTAGGCCTCTCGTTCGGTTTCCGTGTACGCTTATCATGCCTATGCTTGTAGCTTAAAAACAAGAAAAGTAATTAACTTAGAAAATTTCTGATTATTGGAAATGAAATAGTATCTCAAAAACTATCGATTGGCGTAAGAAAATTAAAATCGATTTTTTCCGCATTAGGTCCCTTTCTTCGCCGACGGTCACATATTCAATTTGAATGATGCCAGAAAGTTGCTGTTTTTCTGACATTTTCAACCATTGTTTTCTTTTCACTGGAAGTGATTTATTAGTTAATTCAATTCAGTATAAATAATTATTTAAACGAAGTATCATTTCTTGCATGTATCTTCTACTTTGACAATGCTAAATAGTTGCGGTTTCA
Source organism: Andricus grossulariae (assembly GCA_011634705.1). Lineage (NCBI taxonomy): Eukaryota > Metazoa > Arthropoda > Insecta > Hymenoptera > Cynipidae > Andricus > Andricus grossulariae. The sequence continues at coordinate 297,015,393 of JAABKJ010007545.1, forward strand.
TCCAAAATTTTCAACTTTTTACCCACGTTTTACTTAGCAAAGTAATAAATGCAAGGTCCCAAATAGTTGTTCAAACAATTTATTACTGTTCATAACTATCTTCTCTTATGAAAAGAAATTTCGGTATTTAAATATTCTTGATTTAACGTCTGGGAAATAACAATTTGAAATTATTAAGGAAAACCCTTATTACATCGACTTCTTTCAGACCATTTATTCAGAATTTTGTACATAAAAGTTACGTTTTGGAATCAGACCGATTCCCTCATCAGATTATTTATTATGAAATATGAATAATTATAACCATATTATGTAAGAAGATATATAAAACATAATGTTAAAATTAATAGAATAGTACATTATAATACCTTTAACATTTCGCAGATTGTTAGTTAGTATTTTGGAACCATGAACGGATAGATGAAATCAAATTTTTTTTTCAAAAAATGTATTAAAATAGTCATTCTCAATATAACAAGAATGCTCATTTGAAAAATAATTAGCACCTGTGATATATAACTTATATGAAATGAAATTAGATACGTATTTATGAAAATGGATGCTACGTTAGTAGGTCTATACAAAAATTTCTGATAAATTGTAAATGTACCTTTGTGATGACGAAGTATGTAGAATTTAAATAATATTTTGATTATTCGAAGTTGAAAATTTTATATAATAGTTATATTAACAAATTAAAAAATTAAAAATTAAATTTATAGGAATGAGGGAGTGTGCACCCTCCGTCTCCATCTTAACCCTTTCAGGGGCACGTACCACTATAGTGGCACCCTAGTTTTCCTCGGTTTTTTCTTTATAGCTTGAATAATTTAAGCTCTAGATGGCTCTAATCAAATATTTTCTTGTAATAAATTTTGTATAATAAATAGTCATTTTAAAAACTTTCAGAAATCATTAGAAAATTTTTTGTCATCTTAAAGTGTATGAAATACTTCAAAAGCTTCATAATTTTATTTGAAAATCTTTGAAAATCTCCGTTTTGTTTTAAATTTGTAGAAATCTTTTTAAATTTTCAACTTAGTTTCGAATATTTTCAAACCTTCCAAAACTTCAAAATATTTTTTAAAATAAATCATAGTTTCTTAAATTACTTTAAAATCCTACAAAAATTGAAAAAAAAATCTCTTGAAATCTTCAGAATTCTTTTTCGACATATTTTAAAATCTTTTAAGCTTGAAGTTTATCTTTAAAATAAAGCCAAATCATAAATTAAGATATTCTTTGTTTTTGCCATAATTTCATTTTTCTCATCTCTTTAAAGTATTAAAAGATTTATAAATTATAGCCTGGTAGGAAAATTAAAACGCCTCATTTCAAAATTGCGACTTACAAAATTCTAGAAAATTGAATAAAACAACTGAAAACAGCCACATAAAATCATATTCACCCAGTGTGCAACCAATCAGGTATTAAACAGCAAAGAGTGCGAGGTTTTCGAAACTTCGTCACATGGCATCGATTTCATTAAATAGGATTCAAAGATCTTAGTATTACATCTGAATCCTATTTTTCGAGTAAAATTTTTGGAAAATCATTGGAAGATTATTGAAATCTTTCTGAAATCGTTTTAATTCATCCGAAATCTTTGAGAAATATTTGAACTTTTTGAAATCTGTAAAATCATTGTGATCTTTCTGAAATCTTTCAAATCTATCCAAAATCTTTGCGAAATATTTGAAATCTGTAAAATCATTGTAATCCTTTTGAAATCTTTTGAATCTATCCGAAATCTTTGAAATCTTTGGAGAAGCATTGTAATATTCCTGAAATCTTTTTAATCTGTCGGAAATCTTTGAGAAATATTTGAAATCTTTGAAATCTGTAAAATGATTGTAATCTTTCTGTAATCTTTTAAATCTATCCGAAATCTTTGCGAAATATATGAAATCTTTGGGGCATCATTTTAATCTTTCTGAATTCTTTTAAATTTATCCGAAATCTTTGAGAAATATTTGAAATCTGTAAAATCATTTTAGTCTTTCCGAAATATTCAAAATCTATCCGAAATCTTTGCGGAATATTTGAAATCTTGGTGAAATCGTTGGGAAATCATTTTAATCTTTCGGAAATCTGAGGAAATATTTATGAAATATTTTTGAAATATTTGGCAATATTTGTGAAGTTATTGAAATCTTTGGAAAATCATTGCAATCTTTGTGAAATCGCTAAAAAGTCATTTTAATGTATCTAAAATCTTTTAAATCTATCCAAAATCTTTGCGAAATCATTTCAACCTTACTGAAATCTTTTAAATCTTTGGAAAATCATTGTAATATTTCTGAAATCTTTTGAGTCTGTCGGAAATCTTTGAGAAATATTTGAAATCTGTAAAATAATTTTAATCTTTCTGTAATATTTTAAATCTATCCGAAATCTTTGCAATATATTTGAAATCTGTAAAATCATTGTAATCTTTCTGAAATATTGTGAATCCATCCGATATCTTTGCGAAACATATGAAATCTTTGGGGCATCATTTTAATCTTTCTGAAATCGTTTAAATCTATCCGAAATATTTGAAATCTTTGAAATCTGTAAAATTATTGTAATCTTCCTGTAATCTTTCAAATCTATCCAAAATCTTTGCGAAATATTTGAAATCTTTGTAAAATCTTTGGGAAATCATTTTGATCTTCTGGAAACCTTAGGAAGTATTTATGCACTATTTTTGAAATATTTGGCAATATTTGTGAAGTTATTGAAATTTTTTGAAAATCATTGCAATCTTTGTGAAATCGTTAAAAAGTCATTTTGATCTTCCTAAAATCTTTGAAATCTATTCAAAATCTTTGCGAAATCATTTTAACCTTACTGAAATCTTTTAAATCTATCAAAAATCTTTGCGAAATCTTTGAAAAATCATTGTAATCTCTCTGAAATTTTTTTAATCTGTCGGAAATCTTTGCAATCTGTAAAATAATTTTAATCTTTCTGTAATCTTTTAAATCTATCCGAAATCTTTGCAAAATATTTGAAATCTGTAAAATAATTGTAATCTTTCTGAAATATTTTCAATCCATCCGATATCTTTGCGAAACATATGAAATCTTTGTAAAATCTTTGGGAAATCATTTTAATCTTTCGGAAATCTTAGAAAGTATTTATGAACTATTTTTGAAATATTTGGCAATATTTGTGAAGTTATTGAAATATTTAGTAAATCATTATAATCTTTGTGAAATCGTTAAAAGGTCATTTTAATCTTTCTAAAATCTTTGAAATCCATTCAAAATCGTTGCGAAATCATTTTAACCTTACTGAAATCTTTTAAATCTATCCAAAATCTTTGCGAAACATATGAAATCTTTGGGCATCATTTTAATCTTTCTGAAATCGTTTAAATCTATCCGAAATATTTGAAATCTTTGAAATCTGTAAAATAATTGTAAGCTTCCTGTATTCTTTTAAATCTATCCGAAATCTTTGCGAAATATTTGAAATCTTTGTAAAATCTTTGGAAAATCATTTTAATCTTTCGAAAATCTTAGGAAGTATATATGAACTATTTTTGAAATATTTGGCAATATTTGTGAAGTTATTGAAATATTGAAAAGAAAAAATTTACCTTGTTTATATAAGAAAAACTTGTTTGATATTCAAAATACAACAATGCGATAACCAGCGTATTTGTTCGCGTCTCTGAGACGCATCGATCGACCTATTGTTGAAACTTTTATGACCTACCAGTAACGATTTATATAGCTTCAAAAAAAAATTTATTCTGTTTATATAAGACAATTTTTTTGATATCCGAAATACGACAATATTATATTCAGTGTAATTGTTCGCCTAATTGAAAGGAATCGATTGACCTACTGATGAACCTGTTATGACCCACCTGTACTTATTTAAGAATTGAAAAAAGAATGGTTTATTCTGTTTATATGAAAAAACTTTTTTTATATTCAAAACACGACAATATTACATCTAAATTACTTGTTCGCGTCCTTGAGACGCATCGATTGATCTATTAACGAACCTTTTATGACCGACCAGTATCAATTTATGAAGTTTCAAAAAATGGTTTATTCTGTTTATATATGAAAATTTTTTTTTAAATTCAAAATACGATGATGTTATCTGCAGTGTACTTGTTCACCTCATCAAAACTCATCGATTGACCTATTGATAAACCTTTAATGACCCATCAGTACCTATTCAAGAATTGAAAAAAACGGTTTATTCTGTTTATATGAAAAAACTTTTTTGATATTCAAAACACGACAATATTGCATGCAGAGTATTTGTTTGCGTCCTTAAGACGCATCGATTGACCTATTGATAAACCTTTTATGGCCGACCAGTCCCGATTTATAAAGTTCAAAAAATGTTTGTGTATTCTGTTTATACGAGAAAAACTTTGTTCATATTGGAAGTACTGAAGTACTGTATATGACATGTTTGTTTGCGTCTTCGAGATGCGTCGAATGACCTATTGAGGAGCCTTCTATAACCTCTCATGATCTAGCAATACCGATTTATAAATTGAAAAAATATGTTGTTTATCTTGTTGATATAAGGAAATCTTTTTTAATATTGGGAAAACAACTATAATGTATATAATATATTTGTTCACGTCTTCGATATGCACCGATTGCCAAAATTAAGAACTTAATATGATCTACCATAACCTATTAATATTTGATGTAATTGTTTGCGTCCTTGAGACGCATTTTGAGAAAAGTTACATGGTTTCTATGAGGTTTCAATTTGAAGTATAAAACTACCGTAGCTTAAAAGACTGTTCATCGTAACAGAATACATCAATTGAAATTTTAAGGGGTTAGTGTCAGTCCCAAGGCAAAAAAAAAAACGATTTTTTAAAGATTTTTTTTTGAAAACAGGTTTGATTACTTATTATCAAATGTTCTACAGCTCGAATAATATACATTACAAGAAGTCACAGTAATTTTTTAAGGTAAAAATATCGATAAATAAGCAAGTTATAGTTAATCTGTCAGAGGTTCAAAAAAAAGTGTTTTGCGGTGCGCATCGTAACTCAAGACTGGATCATCTGAAACAAAAAAAATGAAGCGGGAATAGTTGAAAAACGATATTTCCTTGTACTTGAACGAAGAGTTAAGTCAAAAATTTAATTTTCAAGAAAATAGCGGATGTGTAAACAAAAAAATTTTATTTTCCTTGACAAATTTTGTAAAATTTGGCACCTTTGGATTCGGGACGCTCGTATATGTGGAGTGCTCGTATATTTGCAGCGCCTATCTTTTTAGTTCGAGTGTGCATATTTTATGAAAGAAATGGAAGAAATTAAATAAATTTGAAATGTGCCCTACTCTACAAAATTAAAAACAATTAATTATATATACTCTTTGATGGTACTGGATTTAATAAAATCAATGTAAATTTTGTCCTATTTCTGGAACACAAAATAATTCCAAGTTTCGTTGCTGCCGCTATGGGAACTGCAGAGAATTAAATTTCTGAAAAATGTATTACTCTCTTGTGGATTGGAGGTCGGTGGAAGAATCAGATTTTAAATAGGACAGCAAATTTTTCATTTTTATGCTGAAGTTGGAATTTTACGATTCTTTTCTATTCAAGCCTTCTTACTGGATAACCTAAAATGCTGGTCTTTGTGTTCGAATGGTCAGGGAAAAATCAGGGAATTTTGAAAATGAAGTTTTTCGGCCACCCTGCACTTAGCTCCTTTTTATATTCAAACTCAGAGTAGGCCATAAATCTGTAATAATTTGAAGCCGTGGAGCTCGAGGAAAATATCGTTCTTGAGTTTTGCGAACGACGTATAATCGATCAGAGCAGAAAAACATGCAGAACGCTCAGAGGTCGTCGCAATGGATAAGGTATCCTGTGCTGAGGTTTATACTTCGCGTGAAGGAGCGAGACGGTAGCGCCGACGCTACTTAAATATTGACGCACCGAAAAGCGGTACGCAAATAAACGACGGCTTCTCGTTCGTATTCCTATTTTCCGTTGCCGTCGTTGATACGGAGCTGTCGTTGAAAAGGGTCCTTGCTGCTGAACTTTATTCGGAAATTCTAAGTCGAGTTTACGGTTGCTGAAATTCAAGATTTTTTTTCTCAAATCCCGCTCTTAACGGAGTTTACCTTACTTCTAACGATACCATCACATTTTTCTCTTAAAGTCACCCTTGAAAGGATCAACAATTGTTATTTCAAATTTGAAAGGCAAAATAATGTCGTGAGATCAAGTAATTCCACTTTTAGTAAGCGATTTTTCACGCAGGGGTCAATACAACATATAATATATATGATAAGTGACCGTCCGCGAAGAAAGGGACCTAATGCGGAAAAAATCTATTCTCATTTTCTTACACCAATCGATAGTTTCTGAGTTACTCTTTAATTTCCGAAAATCAGAAATGTTTTAAGTTAATCACTTTTCTTGTTATTAAGCTACAAACATAGGCATGAAAAGCGTACGCGGAGGGCGAACGAGAGGCCTTCGAAAGTCAGCCCCACCACTTACCACTACAGCTGTACGCGACGTGTCCGTGAGCTCCACTGGCTCGCGCCTAAAAGTGTAGTGGTAAGTGGAGGGAGTTCTTTCGTAAACGCATCCCCACTACTGAATGCCGGCTTGCGGACTCTGCTACGATCGTTCGTCCTGTAAAATTCAGCATTGACGCATTAGGTCCCTATCTTCGCGGACGGTCACACATAATTTTGACCACCTGTTTTATTTTAATTTCGATAATATGAAGATTTCAGCTAAAGAAAACAATGCTTATAAGAGAAGAATTTTTGAATTGATATTCATAATAAAGTTCAAGAATTATACCATAAATTTAAAAACATAAATACTTTATATAAATAAATGTTATCACAATATAATAATTTGAATGTTTAAATTCCTAATGTCTTGGCGCGCTGTTTTCAATGTAGTTGAATGCGCCCTCTGTATGAAAAACTTTGTACTATACTTCTTACATAACCTTCGTCTTGTTTCCTGTCGATAGACAAAATGTCGATTTCATAACATTTTAAAAAAAAATCGATTTTTAAGGATTTCCAAGAAAAATGTAGAATCTTTATAAGAATAAAATGTTTCAAGAGAATGAAAAACTTCTCTAGATAAAATTGAGAAAGATTTCAAAAGATTTACAAAGATTTCCACAATTTTTAGAAAAGTATGTGGAAGATTTTAAGGCAATTTTTTCATATTGAAGAATTGAATATCTTTCTAGGAAAAATACTACTCAGTTTAAAAGATATTGAGAAGTTTTGAGAAAATTTTAAAAATAATTTATACCTTGAAACGATTTCAAGAAATTCAAAACAAAATGCAAATTTTTTAAAATTTCGAAAGAAGATGCTTTTTAGTAATTTTCAAAAGATTTTCAACATTGTAGAAAAAATATCTGAAAGATATTAGAGCAATTTTTTTTTCTAAATTTGAAAAAAAAAATTTTGAAAATATTTCAAAAATAATTTCAAACTTGAAAAAATTTCAAGAAAATTATAAAAAAATAAAGAATTTAGAAAATTTCAAAATAAAGGTTTTTTAAACTTTTGAAAGGTTGCAAGAGTATGAAAAAAATCTTCTAAAGTTCCTGGGCAGATTTAAATAATGTTTTATTTTGTAAATTTATTTTAAGAGAACATTTAAAAAGATTTCAAAAACTGACGAACAATAATCTGGAAGATTTTTTGGTAACATGTTTTCATTTTGCAGGATATGAAATGATTTTTTAAAATTTCGATAAATAATGTAGAAAATTTTAAAGCCAAATTTTTCAATTTTGCAAGATTACAAAATTTTAGAAAAAATTCATGTTAGTTATGGAAATTTTCATAGAAGTTTTGCGAGGATTTTATAAAATTCAAAACAAAATAGATTTTTAAAGATTTTGTAGGAAAAAGTTTCCAAAATTATGTTCAAGAATCTGAAAGATTGTTGGAAAATTGTTTTTATCTTGCAGGATTTTAAATGATTTCCTAAAATTTCAAAAAGAATGTAGAAGATTTTTTGCACGCTTACCAAATTGAAAAAAATCGAGTTTATTCAAGAAATATAAACAAGTTTTGAAAAGTTTCAAAAATAATTAAGAAAAGATGTCCAAGAATTGAAAACGATTTCAAGCAATTTAAAACATGTAGATTATGAAAATGACGAAGAAAGTAGGGTTTTAAGAATTTTGAAAGGTTTCAAGAGAATAACCAAGTTATTCTAAGATTCCTGACAAAATTTAAAAGATTTTTTATTTCGATAAATTAATTTTAAGAAAAAATTGAACAAGATTTCAAAGCGTTTCAAAAGATTTCCTAAATTGCCGAAAAAGAATCTGGAAGATCTTAAAGCAATTTTTTTTAATCTAATGAAAACTTCTAATTAGTTTAAAAGATATTAAAAATTTTTGAATAAATTGCAAGAATGCTTTAAAACTAGAAAAGATTTCAAGAAATGTAAAAACAAAATGTGGGTTTTTGAAAATTTCGAAAAAGAATACATTATTTAAATTGTTTAAACAACTATTTTTATTAAGTTGCATCAATTATTACCTCACTACGTGAAAAGTGGGCAAAAAGTTGAACATTTTAGAAAAAACACAACTGGCATTAATATAGATAAAGATAGTTATCAACAATGATAATAAATTGTTTGAACAATTATTTGTGCTCAACTTAAATAATAATTAAGTCGCTCTAAATGAAAAATAGACAAATAGTTTAAAATTTCATTTAAAAAATCGCAACTTTCTACCATTAAGCAAATAGAATATTATGAACAATAATAATAAATTGTTTAGACAATTATTTCTGTTAAAATTTTATAATCATTACCTTAATCTAATTGAAAATTGGACAAAAGTTCAAAAATTCTGAAATAACTGCAACTATCTAGTATTAATATAGAAGAAGATAGCTATAGACAATAATAAGTTGTTAAAATAATTAATTTTCCTATAATTAATTGAATATTAACTCACTTTCAGTGGAAAGTAAACAAAAAGTTGAAAATTTCAGAAAAAACTGCAATTTTCTAGCATTATTCTAAGAAAATATTATTAAGAATAATAATAAATTGTATAAACAATTACCTTTATGAACATTAATGAACACCTAAATTCGAGCTCAAATTATATCATGAGATCTGAAAACAAGAAACTGAGTATTATCAGTTTTTTTATAAAATATAAATATAGTTTCCCTAAGATTCTTGAGAAAATTGAGAAAGACTTTTAAAAATTTGAGATGTGTCGAAAAAAAATGTAGACAATTTCAAGGAAATTTTTTTATTTCACAGGATTTAACAACATAGTAGGAAAAATGCGTGTCTGTTCCAAAGATATTTAGGACTTCGAGAAGTTTGGAAGATATTAAAAAATATTTTATATTTTCGAAAATCATTTCAAGTTAAACAAAAATGTGTAATCTCTTCAAAAGTTCTACAATTCTGAAATATCTTTTAAAATTATTTCAATTTTTTCTACAATAAAAAAAAATTTAATCAAGAGACTTGCTTTGAAATCTCCCCGATTTTTCTACTTAATTCTGGAAATCTTTTAAAACCTTTTTAAATTTTCTATTAAAATTAATTTTTAGACTAAAAAATAATTTGATCGTTCTCCAGGAATCTTTAGAGAATTTTGTTCATCTATTGAAAATTTTTTTAATTCTTGATAAGCTTCTGAAGTTCGTGTTCAAAATCATTCAAAATCTACGTTGTGTCAAAACGTTGTTGAAATCTTTTCAAATTTCCTAGATTACTCTTAAACTTACTAGAATTTTTTCTAAAATTTTGTTATTTTGTAAAATTCCCGAAAGACTTAAATAGCAGTCTCATGTAAAATTCATGATAAAGAAAAGCTTCTAAGTATATTTTATAACTTATTCTCCATTGTTATTGCAAATATTATTTGTTTAAACAATTATTTTCCCCTCGTGAAACATAAATAGTTATTTTTTGAAATAAATGATAGAGTTGATGAATATCAAAATCAATATTTTTTTAAACATATTTTGTAACTATGTAAACAGTTTTCATTTGTTTAAACAATTTTGTCCCCGTGAAATCGCAAAAATTATTATCATTCTAAGTTAATGACACAATCAGCGGAAGTTGAGGGTGATATATTTTTCTTAACGATATTTTGTAGTTATTTAAACAATTTTCATTTATTCAAGCAATTTTTTTTCTTTGCTAATCTTGAAAATTTACTACTTTCTGAAATTAATGGTAGAGCCAATAAATGTTAACAGTGATATTGTTTGTCGTAGACAGTTTGCAGTTATTTACACAATTAATGATTCACTTGTGCCTTTTCGTAGGAAGGGTAAAGAAAATTTTGGTTTTTGGATCTCTTACATTATGACGCTCATTATTTAGTATTTTTTCATCTCCGAACTTAAGCCCCGATTTTGTAAAAATTAATAATTTTCTAAACAATTTTTGTTTTTACATCAGAGATAGTTATTATTTCAGATCGAGTTTATTGTGATAGAAGAATACTGATTAATGAGCGACATAATGTAAGAGATTTTAAAAGACTAGAATGTGGAAAAATAATACAAATAGAAGTTTCTTAAACAATTGAAAAATATGTTGAACAATCAATACTTTTTTACATTTATAAAATATATCAATTATTCATAAAAATAATACCTTTTACATTTTACTGAAAAAATTATCCAACCAAATAATATTTAAACAATTGAAAGTTAGTTAAGCCTTGGAAACTTATCAGTTATCGAATAAAAATAATTAAAGTTGGAAAATCCAAAAAATACCGCCTTTTGCATGATTTTCCATAAAACTGTTATTTTGCATTTTTTTGGGCATTTTCCGGGCACAATACAAGTCGGTTATGAGATTTAAAATAAAAATTTCTTTATTCAGTTTTGTCGGCTTAAACATAAAAACTCGAGTTGATGGGAAAAATGTTTGAAACTGGAGAAGACATTATGCTATCATTTTCTCTCTGAAAATATAAATTTTCTTCTGAAAATAAATTGTATTAGAATACTTTGCAGAATTTTGAATTCCTAACAATCTCTGAAAGAAATTCTTATTCTCTCAAAAAGATAATATTTGTCTCTAATGTGAAAGAAATATAGATTTTTAGAGAGATATTTTTCACTGATACTTCAATTTATGTACTTTGTCACATAAGTAGTTTCAGTTAGAAGTAATGCTTCTTGAATAATCTTTTTTGACAAAAAAAAATATATTAAAATTTTGACTTGAACCTATTTTATGAATAAATAATATGAAATTGATTTTTCCATACTGAAGCCGTAAAATACAAGAGTAGTAGAAACTTTCGGACTCAGTACCTTCCATACCGGAATTGTAAAAGCAGCGAGGATGTCTAAATACAGATTGTTCTCGTCGTCCAAGTTTAAACCTGTATTATCTCATATTTTTTATGACTTTGCAAAAAGCTAGACACGAGCCTTGGTTTCAGATTCGTGCAGAACTTGGCTCATTACTGTATATAATAAAAAGTCGTTATTCCACTGCTCTTATCTTCGTGAAATAAAGAGACGAAGGGCGGCCACGCCTCCCGACTTCGAGGCTTCTGATCTAAATAGTCTGATGCTACGATCCACAGTTCTTTGTTTCTTTATACAGTAAAAACTGAAAATTTTTTTTATCCGGGATTTTGTTGGCCGTTCTAATATGATCTCACCAATAGTCTATCCTTGCCTTGTTTAATTTGCTAACTGCAAATTGAAAAATCAAAGGGATCGAAAAGTCTGAAAGGATTTCCTAGTTTTTGATTATACTACAGTTTGGCAGAAAGAAGAATGCTTCTTGACATCAATGTATAGAGTTCCTGAAAATAAAACAAGAATCCAAGAATCGAATTTGGAGAATCACCAAAAAATGCTCCCATTGCAGTTCCTAAAAACAAATGTCCGTGAAGCTAGCACAACAACAATTAAATATCCAACTTTTGTTTAATAGAATCGTTGGGATGTCGTTAGGATGCGTTCGGAAGCTCACTTTTGACGTTTGGACGATGAAATTGTGTGAGTTATAAAATAAAAAAGTCATTAGCACCATATTCGCGAGCGGCGCCTTCTCAAGTGGTAGTGTCCTTCCTTGGTCAGCCGTGCCCATATTAGATTTAAGGACGCGGCTGAACAAAGAAGGTTACTACCACTTGAGAAGGCGCCGCTCGCGAGTATGATGCTAATGACTTTTTCATTCGATAACTCACACAATTTCATCGTTCAAATGTCCAACGTGAGCTTCCAAACGCATCCTAACGACATTCAAACGATTGGTAAAAAAATTGTTGAAAAAAATTAAAATTTGTTCCGCAGCGTGAAGGTAGCACTCCAATTTCAAACACTCAATATCTTTTTGAGTTTTTCCGTCCAAACGAAAAAAATCCGCTTCTAAGCGCATCCTAACGACATCCAAACGATTGCTAAAAAATTGTTTGAAAAAAATTAAAATTGGTTCCGCAGCGTGAAGTTCACACTTCATTTTGAAAACTCAATATCTTTTTGAGTTTTGCCGTTCAAACGAAAGAATATGGCTTCCAAACGCATCCTAACGACATCAAAACGATTCCATTAAACAAAAGTTGGATATTCAATTGTTGGTGTGCTAACTTCATGGACATTAAGAACAAAACAAAATTTGATAATAGATTTAATACTTTCACGATGATTCATGATGATAAATTGAAATTTAAAGCTTTTTCGGGTTTCAATCGTGTGCAAAACTACGAAACTTGCCGACGTTTCGTGAATTGAACATTTTTTCAATTTGAGAGATTTAAAATTAAAAACTTGACTTTTGCCATTCAAAATTATTCAAATTTAAGAATTTTTATTTATACATCCGCAAAATTGAAGAGCTTTTAATTTTGAAAATTAAAAATTATGCAAGTTTCAATTTTTATAATTTAAAAAGTTGTAATTTTGATGATTAGCATTAGAACCGTCTTCAATTTGGAAGCTTGAGGATTGAAAACCTATTTCTTTATTTTCAAAATCATCAAAATCTATGAAATCTTATTCATAAATTTTTGAAATTGAAGAATTTTCCATTGTAAATCTTCAAAATTGAAGTATTTAAAAAATAAAATTCGAAACATCATTTTCAATTATACACATAAAAGATTGACAGATCTTCAATTCCAAATCATCAAAATAAACCTATTTCAAAAAGATGTTAAAAATTTTATAATTTCAAAGTATAAACATTCAAAACTAAATAATTTGGCAAAAATGGAAACGTTTTTATGTTTTTGAATTTCTGGAACTACAAGAAACTTCAATTTCGGAAAATTGTTAGAAATTTTATTTGTATTTTCAAAAATTTAGGACCATAAAAACATTTCTCATTACTTTGTCAATAATTTGCCAAATTTTCAGCTTGGCTTTAAAACAAAAGTTAAATTAAAATTGTATGTAAGCCAATATCTTCATTTTAATATTTATTTTAATCAATGATCATTAATTTTATGTAAATGAATTTTTAAAAAATCGGATCCCAAACCTTGTGGGTTGGAAGCTGTTTGAAGTTATTTGTGGGTGGAGTTAAGGTCTTTGACCGCGGAAATACTAAAAAATAAAATATAGCTATAATATCATAGTATCAAATCGAATCATATAATTTCACCTTGCAGGTGGAAGGTTGCCTCCCGGCTATGGGATATAGTTTTGCTGCCGGCACTACTGATGGTCCGGGAGTAAACTCCTTTGAACAAGGTACTACGACCTCTAATCCATTCTGGAACGCTGTGAGGAATTTCATAGCTACTCCCACAGAGGAGGATATCCGCTGTCATGGAATGAAGCCTATTTTACTAGCTACTGGAAGGGTAAGAAAAAAAATTGTTCCCCTCCATACTTCCCCTCCCCTTACTTTACCCTCCCCCTTTAATAACTTCTTCCTCTGGTGCTTCCCCCTTTTTTGCTTCTCCAGCTAACACTTCCCTTCTCATACTACCCTTCCCTACACACACTTCGCCTCCCCTGCTCACGCTCATCTCTAATCATTTCAAATACTCACCCTTCCTCATTTTCCCTCATTTTTCGTACTATACCTACCTTCATTTCCTATAATTTCCCTTTAGTTCCTCTATTTCATCATCCCTAATTACACTCACTCCTTCTAGTTCCAATCCCGCATTACATCTAACTTCCCTTACCTCAACTTCACCTCACTTCTTCTACTTTCCCTCCTCTCACTTTTTCTTACTTCTTCAACTACTATCCGTCTCCTACTACCCGACTGCTACTACACGTTCCCTACCACACGTCCCCTACTACCCGCTCACTACTACACGTCCCCTACTACCCGTTCCCTACTACCGTCTCTACTACACGTTTCCTACTATCCGTCTCCTACTACACGTCCCCTACTACACATCCCCTACTACCTGTCTCCTACTATCCGTCTCCTTTTACACGTCCCCTACTAACCGCTCACTACTACACGTCCTCCACTACCCGTTCTCTACTAACCGTCTCCTACTACCCGTCTTCTACTACCCGTCTTCTACTACACGTCCCCTACTACTTTACTACTACCCGCTTACTACAACACGTCCCCCACTACCCATGTCCTACTAACTGTCTCCTACTATCCGTCTATTACTACCCGTTCCCTACGACCCGTCTCACTACTACACTACTACTACCCGTTTGCTACAACACGTCCCCCACTACCCGTTCCCTACTACCCGTCTCACTACTACACTACAACTCCTCGCTCACCACTACACGTCTCCTACTACACGCCCCTACTACCCGTCTCCTACTACACGTCCCCTACTACACGTCCCCTACTACACGTTCCCTACTACCCGTCCCCTACTACACGTTCCCTACTACCCGTCCCCTACTACCCGCTCACTAGTACACGTCCCCTACTACCCGTTCTATACTATTCGTCTATTACTACCCGTCTCCTACCACTCGTCTCCTACTAGACATCCCCTACTACTGCCTTACTACCATCCACTATTACTACCCGTCTCCTACTACCCGTCTCCTACTACCCGTCTCCAACTACACGTCCCCTCCTACTGCCTCACTACTACACGTCCCCTACCACTTGTTCCCTACTACCCGTCTCCCACTACCTGTCTCCTACCACTAGTTTCCTACTACACGTCCCCTATCATACGTCCCCTACTACCCGTTCCCTACTATCCGTCTATTACTACCCGTCACCTACCACACATCCTCTTCTAACGCCTCACTACTATCCGTCTATTAGTACCCCTCTCCTACTACCCGTCTCTCACTTCACATCCTGTACTACCGTCTCACTACTATCCATCTATTACTACCACTCTCCTACTACCCGTCTCCTACTACACGTCCCCTACTACCGCCTCACTTCTACACGTCTCCTACTACCCGTCTCCCACTCCCCGTATCCTACCACTCGTCTCCTGCTACACGTCCCCTACTACCCGTTCCCTACTATCCATCAATTACCACCCGTCTCCTACTACACGTCCTTTACTACCGCCTCACTACTACCCGTCTATTAATACCCCTCTCCTACTACTCGTCTCCTACTACACGTCCTCTACTAACGCCTTACTACTACACGTCCCCTACTATACGTCACCTACTACTTGTTCCCTACTATCCGTCTATTACTAACCGTCTCCTACCACAAATCCTCTTCTACCGCCTCACTACTATCCGTCTATTAGTACCCCTCTCCTACTACCCGTCTCCCACTACACATACTGTACTACCGTCTCACTGCTATCCATCTATTACTACCAGTCTCCTACTACCCATCTCTTACTACACGTCCCCTACTACCGCCTCACTTCTACACGTCTCCTACTACCCGTCTCCCACTACACATACTGTACTACCGTCTCACTACTATCCATCTATTACAACCAGTCTCCTACTATCCGTGTCCTACTACACGTCCCCTACTACCGCCTCACTACAACACGTCTCCTACTACCCGTCTCTTCATACCCGTCTCCTACCACTCGTCTCCTACTACACGTCCCCTACTACCCGTTCCCTACTATCCGTCCATTACTACCCGTCTCCTACTACACGTCCTCTACTACCGTTTCACTGCTATCCGCCTATTACTACCCGTCTCCTACTACCCATCACCTACTACACGTCCTCTACTACAGCCTCACTACTACACGTCCCCTACTACCCGCTCCCTACTACCCGTCTCCTACTACACGTCTCCTACTACCCGTCTCCTAATACCCGTCTCCTACTACACGTCCCCTAATTTCCTTCACTTCCCCTAATTTCCTTCGCTATCCCTAATTTCCTTCGCTTTCCCTAATTTCCTTCGCTCTCCCTAATTTCTTTCGTGTCCCCTTCCCATACCTCATTTCCCCTCTCTTCCAATATTTCCCCTCCCATAATTTCCCCACACTTCCCCTTTTTGGAAAAAAGTACGACGGATACTATAAGGATTTATGCCTGTGGCTACGAAATCCCTGAAACAAATAACATTCTATTATATCGTGGGATCCTGGTGAAATTGGATAATTGGGTAATCAATAAAATGATTACCCATTCAAGAGATTTGGTAATTGAGAGCGTCCACATATTGCGTGACGCTATTTTCAGTTTCAGTGTTTTTTTGACTCACCCCTTCCTCTTGTGACAATTCATAACAATTCAGCGACGCCCCCCCCCCAGCTTTAAAATCTTATGTGAAACTGAATTTTTGCCTTGCTCCTATTTCTAACCCTAACATGCATGGTGGGATATTTAATATCCCACCTAGATTATCATCATATTTATAATAGTTCAAGTTGTTTTTTCTCGATTCAGGTGATCCTTTTTGTTAATTTACTATAACAACATGTTAGAGAATTGAAAATTACACTCCTTTATCTGAAATTTCTGGTGAATTTGGTAATATTATTTATAAAATTCAATATGGCGGATCCAATCTGGTGGATCCAATATGGTGGATCAAATTTGTGAAATGACCTCTGATTGTAACTATAGATTTAGTATTGTAATATAATTATTATATAGAGTTTTTTGGGTTGTTGATTACAAATGTACTATCAGACTTCTGAAATTCAAGATGGCTGATTCAATATGGCGGAAGAGTTTAACAAAAATTACTGAATTTTCATGAGACATATCATCTATGGGTTTTTGGGGTTTCTGATAACAAATCTGAAGTCAGATTTCAAAAATTCAAAATGTGGGATCTAATATGGGAGACTAGTTTTAAAAAAATTCTTGGATTCCCATAAAACTTCTTACTCAGGTGTTTTTGGAGTTGCTGATTACAAATCTGAAGTCGGTTTTCAGAAATTCATAACTGAGGATCCAATATGGCGAATGAAATTGGTGAATCTTCAAAGATGCAACTTTCATACTGAGTTCCTTTTTTCACAGCCAAATTGAAATCAAAACGTTTTATTCTAACCTAACTTTTGAAATGAACAACTTCGAAAACTCCTAGATGCCAAATTTCATGAAAATCCAAAATTATTTTGAAAACTCGTCCACCATATTGGATCCACCATTTTGAATTTGAAAAATTTTGGCTCCGGATTCGTAGGCAGCGACCCCGAAAACCTCTGAGTGACAAGGTTAATGAAAATCCCACAATTTTTTTAACATTGCTTCACCATGTAGAATCCGCCATTTTGGATTTTTTAAATTTGACTTATCCTCTTAACCATCTACCAATCTCACATTTAATAATATCTCTCTTTACTCTTCTCGCTTATCTACTATTCCTCTCTACTCTTTTTCCAATCAACCACTCGCACTACTAATCATCATCTCGAATCACTTAATATTAATTAGCTACCAAAAACCCCCAGATGCCAGGTTTCATGAAAATCCATCAATTTTTTTAAAAATCGTCCGCTATATTGGATCCGACATTTTGAATTTTCGAAATCTGACTTCAGATTCATTATCAGAGGCCCTTAAACACCCTAGATGTTAAGCTTCATGAATAGGTATTAATTTTTTGAAAACACGTCTGCCATATCGGATCCGCCATTTTGAATTTAAGTAACTTCAGATTCATAATCAGAGACCCTAAAAACCCCCCAGATGCTGAGTTTCATAGGAATCCATTAATTTTCTGAAAACTCGTCTGCCATATTGGATCCGCCATTTTGAATTTTTCATGTCTGACTTTAGATTCGTTATCAGAGACCCCAAGAACCTCCAGATGTCAAGTTTAATGGAAATCCAATTATTATTTCAAACTCGTCCGCCATTTTGAATTTCAAAAAAATGACTTTAGATTCGTGATCAGAGACCTTAAAACCCCCCAGATGCCAAGTTTCATGAAAATCCAACAATTTTTTTAAGACTCGTCCACGATATTGGATCAGCTATTTTGAATTTTTGGCTCCGGATTCGTAGTCAGCGACCCCAGAAACACCTGAGTGACAAGCTTTATGAAAATCCAACAATTTTTTCAACATTTGTCCACCATGTTGAATCTGCCATCTTGAGTTTTCAAAATCTGACTTCAGATTCGTTATCAGAGGACCCAAAAACCCCCCAGATGCCTAGTTTCAGGAAGATTCGTTAATTTTTAGAAGACTCGTCTACCATATTGGATCCGTCATTTTGAATCTTCAAAAACCATCTTCAGATTTGTGATCAGAGAACCCAAAAACAGGCAGATGCTAAGTTTCATGAAAATCCATTATTTGTTCGAAAACTCTTTCGCCATATTGGATCCGCTATTTTGAACTTTTGAAATATGAATTCAGATTTGTTATCAGAGACCCCAAAAACCTCCAGATGTCAAGTTTCATGACAATCCAATTATTTTTCTTAACTTGTCCGCCATATTGAATTTAAAAAAAAGACTTCATATTCGTGATCAGAGACCTCAAAACCCCCCAGATGCCAAGTTTCATGGAAATAAAACCATTTTTTGAAAACTCGTCCACCATATTGGATCCGCTATTTTAAATGTAAAAATTTGTGGCTCTGGATTCGTAGTCAGCGATCCCGAAAACCTCTGAGTGACAAGTTTCATGAAAATCCAACAATTTTTTGAATACTCGTCCGCCATATTGGATCCGCCATTTTGAAGTTCGGAAAACTGACTTCATGTTCATGATCAGCGACTACAAAAACCTCTGAGTGACAAGTTTTAAGAAAATCCAACAATTTTGTCAACATTTGTACACCATATTGGATCCGCCATTTCGAATTTTTGAAATATGAATTCATATTTGTCATCGGAGACCATAAAAACCTCCAGATGCCAATTTTCATGAAGATCCATTAATTTTTAAAAACTCGTCCGCCATATTGGATCCCTATTTTGAATTATTAAAATATGACACCAGATTCGTTATCAGATACCTAAAAAAAAAACCCAGATGCCAATTTTCATGAAAATCCAACTATTTTTCGAAAACTCGTCCACCATATTGGATCCGCTATTTTGAATTTTTGAAATATGAATTCAGATTTGTCATCAGAGACCCCAAAAACCTCCAGATGCCAAGTTTCATGATTTTGAAAACTCGTCCGATATATTGGATCCGCCATTTTGAATTTTAGAAAACTGACTTCAAATTCATGATCAGAGACCCCAAAAACCCCTAGATGCCAAGTTTAATGAAAATCCATTAATTTTTTGAAAACTCGTCCGCCATATTGAATCCGCCATTTTGAATTTTTCAAATCTGATTTCAGATTCGTTATCAGAGACCCGAAAAGCCCCCAGATGCTAAGTTTCATGAAAATCCATTAATTTTTTTCAAACTCGTCCGCCATTTTGAATTTTGCAAATCGGGCTCCGGATTCGTAATCAGCGTCAATCGAATAATGAATAATGAGTTAAAAGTATTTGATACTAGTAAGAGAGTACTTTTAATTAAAATTAGAATTTTTATTTTCATTTCAGAACATTGATATAATTGACAGATTAACTTAGAGGGCAGATTAAATTAACAGATTAGGGACCTCCCATAAAATATTTTTTCCTGTTTTCAAGAAACTGCCACTTTTTCTCGTTTTTTCGCTTGAATTTGAACTGAATTAATAGAACCCAATGAGAAAATCCAAATATTTTTCGTCGAAAGTTAATTATTCTTTGCTTCAAAAGTCTACCATGAAAATTCTAGTTCGGAATTCATCTCGCTTGGTTAAACATTTAGCTATTATTTATCATTTTCGTTTAAAATTCTCTTTGGTTGAGAATTAATTTTCCACACTTAAAACGTAACTATTCAATTTTTGCTTGCAAATTGATCTTTTTTTGTTCAAAACTCATGTATTTTGTTGATAATTTATTTTTTTCAGAATATTAATCTTCTTGGTTGAAATGTCAACTTTTTGTTTAAAAATTCAAATCTTTGGTTGATTGTTAAACTATTTTCTTGAATATTAATTTTTTGGTTCTCAATATTTATCACTCTAGTTGAAAATTTTACTATTTTGCTGAAAATTATTATTTTTGTTGTTGTTTATAATTTATTTTCTACACCGACAGTTTAAGTATTCCACTTTTAATTTAAAATTTATCTTTTCTAGTTAAAAAACCATCTATCTTGTTGAATTATTTTTTAACTACTTCTTGGTTGAAAATTCTTTTTTTTTCTTGCTGAACTCAACTGTTTTTGATTAAACATTTTTTTGTACAACATTACCTATTAAATGTTTATTCGAAAACTTATTTTTGGTTAAAATATCAAATACTTGGTTTAAAATTAAACTACTTTGTAAAAAACACATTTTTTGTTGTTGAAGATTCATCATTTCAGTAGGAAATTTAACTATTTAAACGGAAATTTACATTTTTGTTGAAAATTTACATTTTTGTTGAAAATTTACATTTTTGTTGAAAATTTACGTTTCTGTTGAAAATTTACACTTTTCTTGAAAATTTTTATTTTTGTTGAAAATTCACATTTTTGTTGAAAATTTAACTATAATTGGTTGATAATTCATTTTTTTGTTGTTAAAATTTAGTTTTTTTTCACTGCAAATTTAACTACATATTACATTTTTGGTTAGAAACTTATCTTTTTTGTTAAAATGTCAACTATTTGGGTAAAAGTTCATGTATTTTGTTGAATATTCATCTTTTTGTAGAAAATTTTTCTTCCTGGTTGAAAATTCATATTGTTAGGCTAAAAATCTAAATATTTGTTTAAAAAAATCAACTGGTTTCTTGAAAGAATAATTATTTTGTTGAAAATTTAACTATTTTGTTAAATTCATATTTTTTGTCGGAAATGTTGGAAATTCACGCTTTTGGATTGAGAATTCATCTCTCTTGGCTAAAAATCAATTTTTTTGTTGAAAATTAAATTTTCGTTTTGAAAATTAAATTTTCGTTTTGAAAATTAAATTTTCTTTTTGAAAATCCAACTGTATTTAAAAAAATTAAGAGCTACATTCCCTCTCCTCTATTTAGGATTCCTGCTTCCAATCACCATCTCCTCTCCCTTAACATCCATATTCACCCCCCCCCTCTACATTTCTCCTCTTCACTACCCCTTTTTCCAAGTATAATATATCCATCCACACCTTCTTCCACTCATCTATACGCTCTCTTCCCCTTTCCCCTCTTAATTATTTGCAATTCGATCATCTTCACGTCCTTCCACTCACCTTTGAACTGCACTCCTTTTTCCTCTATCTATCATTCCTCTTTACCCTTTTTCCTGTTCTCTATCAACGATACGCACTACTAATCACCATCTCGTACCACTTAATATTTATTCCCGCCCATGCAACTCCCGATTACCTCTTGCCTCCATATCAACCAAACCCAGGTCCTTTCCCTAATCTTTATGCTATCGTCACCTTTCTTTTTTTCCTCATCTATCATTTCAACAAGCAATCACTATCTCCGCTTAGATAATACCCATTCTCGACCCTACCACTCCCCAAAATCTACCTTTCATTCATTTCCACCATATTTCTCTAACCACTATGCTACTCTCCCACCCTTAACCTTCTAAGATTCCCGCTATCAATCGCCATCTCCTCTCACATAACAGCCATATTCGCCCCTCTTTCTCCTCTCCAATTCTTTCTCTCCATCAACAACGCACCTTTCCCATCTTCTTTCTTTCACATATATGCTGTCTTTCCATCTCTCCTCTTAATCATCTACCAATCTCACATTCGATAATATCTCTCTTTACCCCTCTCCCTTATTTACTATTCCTCTCTACTCTCTTTCCTCTTTCCAATCAACCATTCGCACTACTAATCATCATCTCGAATCACTTAATATTGACTTCCACCCGTCATCTCGATCACCCCTTCACCTAAATGTCAACCAAACTCACCTTCTTTTCCTAATCTTTATGCTGTCGTCACCTTTCTCCTCTTCCTTATATATTATTCAAACAAGCAATCAGCATCTCCACTTGAATAATACTTATTTTCACCCCTACCACTCCCCACAGCATACCTTTCATCAATCACCACCACATTCCTCTCACCTCTAGGCTGACCTCCGTACATATAAGATTTCCCCTAACAATCACCATCTTCTCTCACTTAAGAGCCATATTCGACCCTTTTTCTCCCCTCCACTACTCTCTATCCGCCAACAATAGACTTTCCCCACCTTCTTTCCCTCGCCTACACGCTATCTTCCCCTTTCCCCACTTCCTCATCTACCATTACAATATCCAATTACCATCCCCCTGACTTAACATCCATTCTTGCCTCTTCCAATTCTTAAAACCTACGGTGAAGACGGATGGAGGATATTTAGTGGGGAGTGGTACGGGCGAGAATGGGTATTAAGTAATCGGAGATGGTGGATGCTTGTGGGAATGGCAGATGGGAAGGAGATGGGTATATGGTTAATATACAGGCGAAAGGGTGATGTCGAGGATGGGCGGAAATGAATTTTAAGTAATTCAAGATGGTTGTTGGTAGTGGAAATGGTAGATAGGGGAGAGGGAAAATGGCAGAGGGAATGGAAATAGGGGAGAGAGGAAGGCAGCGCAAGGTAAGGGCAAGGAGGTGAAGGTGATGGAAATGTAAGAGGTTTGGAGAAGAAGGGACGAGAATCGATGTTAAGTCAGGGGGAGATGATGGTTGGATGTGGGAACAGTGGCTGGTGTAGAGATAAAAGGGGAGGACAACGTAGATGTGAAGGGAAGGTCAAGATGGACATACTCTAGGTAGGAAGGGAGTACCGGAGATGACAAAGAGGGGCCACTATGGCTGTTGAGTGACAAGAGATGGTGATTGGTAGCGGATATATTAGGAGGGGGATGAATGATTGTGACTAATAGTGGAAATGGTAGTTAATGAAGAGTAGAGGGAATTTTCGATGTGAGTGGAAGGAGCTGCGGATGGATGAAGGGTAGGTTTCAAGGGAGGAAAAAGAATGAGCATGAGTAGTTAAGTGAGGGGAGATGGTAATTTGTAATTTGAATGTTATATGGAAGAGGATGTTAGGGAAGCGCAAGTGTATACTAAAGGAGGTGGAGATGTATAAATTGTAGTTTTAGGATAGAAAAAGCTAAGGTAAATATTGACTGATGGGAGATGATGATTAATAGTTGCAATGGTAGTTGGGGGAGAGGAGGGGGCAGTTTTCTGGTGAGGGGAAGGAGGTATGTATGAATGAAGTGTAAATGTTGTAGAGGAAAAAGAGTGATGGTGGATGTGAAGTGAGGAAAGTGACTGATTGTTACTAGAAATGAGAATGGACTTGGTGGAGAAAGGAAAGGTGGAGGGAAGAGGTGAGGTGTTATTTGATTTTCTTTCCCTGGAAAGTAATTAAAATGGTTTAAATTTACTTTCTAGATGCGTCTACCTTACGAGTGGCAACCAAAAGTGGTGTCTACTCACCTAGCAATTATTGGAAATCTTGCCATTGCTGGAGTACCTGGTGAATTCACGACAATGTCGGGAAGAAGATTAAGAGACACTGTCAAAACTGCAATTCAAGAAAATGGGGGAGAGAAAGATTCAACTGTAGTTGTTGCTGGTCTCTGCAACACTTATACTGACTATATAACTACACCAGAAGAGTATCAAGTAAGAAATTGAGAAAAACGTATTAAAATTTATTTCAAAGTACTTCACTACAAAGTTATTCAAATTGAGAAATATGAATCATTTTTATTTTAATACAGGAGAACTATGTTTTTGTCTTTTATCCACCCTCCGCTTACTCGTTTCATTGAAAACAATTTCTATTCTTCTGTTCTTTGAGTTCCCTTTAACTTCTGATAAAATTTTTATCAGATTCAGAGGTACGAGGGTGCGTCGACAATCTTTGGACCGTACACATTACCAATTTATTTGGAACAATACAAGGAGCTGACGAGAGCTGCCCTCCAAGTAAGTATTAAAAAAGTGACTTAAGTACATATAAAGAAATTAAGTGTCTCTCGCAAAAAGCCAATTTTATCTCAATCAGTTTATCGACATTTTTATGGACGGAGTGGTATAATTATTTATATTCGAATCCATAACAGTATTTAAATTTTGACAACTATTTTTCGATCCAAGCTGTCCCTACCATTTTTAGCATAATAATTGTAATCATTTTTAAATAATTTTTTCCTGAAAAAAAGATCTTTCAGTCTGCTGGGATTCGAACCACAGAACTTCTGATTTTCGGTCAGGTGCTTTTCCCATTAAGCTACTAGAGAGATCGAGAGAAGAAACTTTGAAAATACCTCCAATCGATCGGGCACTGTCCATTTACTATTAGGAGGTACTGAACTTTTAATTTTATTAGGTATTTTCAATTTTAAAAAGGGTGGACGGGTGGTCTGGGACACCCTGTATATATATATATATATCCATTCACTTTCGGTCTTTACACGGGCTCTTCCCCCTGTCAAAAATATTGGTTTCTACGTAACTGAGCTTTGTTGGATTAAAGCAAGAAACACCGATCGACTCGATCAAAATAAATCGTCCTCTCCTCTTGTTGTAAATATTCTCTTAAATAAAATACATAAGATTCATACTAATTCAAGTAAATTTATTTATTATAGTTTATATAATTACGATAAATAATAATCAACATTCTATAATCGAGCCGTGTTTCAATCATTTTTTTCGTGATCTCAGACCTCTTCTCAGTATATTCATTCTCGATGCCTGAAATTCGAACTTCCATGTCATAGAACGCTCGTACAATCCGAGTAATCAGTGTTATTTAAATTTTGTTAACTAAGACGACGCGCTAGCTGCTTTAAATTATAAATCCGAATTGACGCGAACGATGTGTGAAATAAATTTCAATTCAAGAACAGGAGTAAATGACATTCCGAAGAAAATATAATATGTTCACCATTAAAGCACGCAGCGAAGCTTTGAGATGATTCAAAGTTCCACGCGATCGGGGGAAGGGTTAAATAATTAAGGCAGAACCTGAGTAAGGCTGTGTCCATAAAATTAATCGTTAAAATCTTAATGAATCTATTAACATGGATAAAAATCTAAAATGAATCCTAAGGTCTTTCCACCTCTCGAGCTCAATCTAGTTTGCTTCGTTTTCTTTTGTAATTCTTTGAACTTTTATCGCAAACTTTCCTCGCCCCTACCCTGAACAGGAACTAAATAAGTTACGCCTTCTTTTCCCCAAATGATATGTAGACTGGGTGCTTTCAAGGCTGCGGAGCTAGTGGCTAATGTGCAAAAGACAATTGTTCACGTCTGCAAGTCAAGAGGTTCCAAAGGGGAAAAACCCGTAGTCTATGTACAAGATAAGGCATTACAAACACACAAATCTTCGAGGTCGACCGTTTCTGCAAAATTCGGTCCCTATTTCGAATCTGCTGTTCGCATCAGAACTGTTCAAAGTTTTGCGTGCGCTCTTGATCAAACGATTGCGTATCGAAGTTTGCTTATAGGTAAATCACTCCTCTAATACAAGTAGAAGTTCGTCGCGTTGGGTGAAAAAAATTTGGAAAGCCTAATCTACAAAAAGTTATATTCTAACTAATCGACGTGACAATTACGGCCAAAAGGTTTACGGGATGTCTGTATTAACTGAAAAAAAACCTGAAAATATTCTTTAAAAACTACTCAAATCTTCAGATCGAATCTATTTCAAAACAGGCAGGTTCAACATTGTCAGCAACGAAATGTTTTTTTTTTATTTTTTTTATTTTTTTAGGAAAAAAATCAATTTTGTCTTTAAATCTCTATAGTTTTTGACATAATTTAATTGTCTTTTTTTTTAAATTCGCCCGAAAAAAAATATAAAAAAGTTTATTTTCACAAAAAACGCACAATTATACTTTCGGTCAATTTTTTGTTGAATTCATCTTGTTATGAAGAAGATATCCTGCAAGTTTTATGCTGGCTAAAGCTTATAACTTTTATCTTAATATTTTTAAATATCTATTAATTCCAAGAAAAATGCGAAAATTCGATTTTATGAAAAAAGCTCTGTTCACAGAAATGTAAGCCGTATACAACTTGCAGGATATCTTGCTTATTCGCTCTGTATGCCACTAACAGAGTAAATTCAACAAAAATTGGTGTTTTTTTTGTGTGTAAAAATAAGCTTTTTATATTTTCAAACAAGTCGCCGCTATTTGATTCTTTCTTAACTTTTTCCACATTTTTCTGTGGATTTCAAAAGAGTTCATCAAACCTGGAATGAATATTTGAATATCTAATTTAGGTGCAAAGCTTTGGAGTTAAAAAGAAGAATTTGTCAAACGAACGTCAAACTACAATTACTTATTACTTAGTATAAAGTTTTTTTTCTTAAATAGAAAAAATGCGTGTTGCATAATTTTCTTTCATAAAGAACATGACTAATTGAAATTGATCCAAACCTTAAGTTTGAATTTTGAAGCTTCAAAGTTGAACCAGTCAAATTTGGTAGCCCTTGCTTCCGAAAGAGAGATGCAGTTTCAGCTCTGTTCAGAAAGTATTTAAATTTAAAGATTAAAGTATTCAAATCAGCCAGTCTTTCGATTAAAATAATGACGAGAATTTAATCTTCTAACATTTTATTTAAAATTCGTCGATAATTTCAGGTTTTCCAGATGAGTAGACATCCTGTAATATAATTGATACAGTAGCGAGAGCGCGTGCAGTGATTAGAATCGACGAAATGTGAACGATGGAGCGTGGCTGTTTAATAGTCATCTTTCGACGATAACTTGCAGACTATGCATGAATCAAGTGTTTGGACAACGTTGCAAATTCATCTTTTCCAGTAAAATTGAATAAAAATGGCTTTCGATTCTTGCATGCGAGGATGTCTTATTTTATTTACTTTTTTTCGTAGAATTTTGATGCAAAAAAACGCAAGTGTTCAGTCTTTGCGAGCGAAGCGTCTTGCGAGTGGATTTAAATCTCAGTGACGCATCGAACTACTTATAGGGAGTAGTTTACACAATTCTCAAATAGGTGTCGCATATTTAGCCTTAGCCGTTACCGTTAGAGACTTCAAATGAGTTTTTCATATATACACTGAATTAAAACTACCGATCACGCAAGTTGACGTTGAGCTGGGCGTGCGTGCGAAACGAAAGCAATAGCCTATTGGAAGGAATTTTGAGATGTGCAGGCGGGGCTCAAGGTCAACCGCGGCGCGGCGGAGTGGCGTTGAGTTTAATTTACATCGGGAAATCCTCTTGAGAAGGTCGATGTTGTCATCGCCTTCTTGGGATTTTATAAACTAAAGTGTATCATCCTTGCAACGCAACGTTAGAAAAGAAATTTAAGCCATAGTTGATTGGCTAGGGTCTGAATTTTGTGTGATGGAAGGTGTATTGGTGTTGACGTTGTTATCACTAGAATTACCACTAGCCCCTGCGGCAGCACTCGTGGCTTCGGACTGACTTCCAGTGGTTTCCGAAGTCCGCATATGCGCGGGTATCAGGATGGCGTTTAGCTCCTTTTGAATGCTTAATTCGTGTTCGGTAAAGTTGAAAAGTGGAGGAAGCTCCCGAGTACTGGGCAATCGGGTGTCCGGATCTCGCAGCTCGTCGAAGAAGGAATGCGCACAGGCTTGCAAAGGTGTCATTCGTAACGATGGCGTGTACTCCAGGAGTCGAGCAACCAATTCCATTGCTTCCGGTGGAGTGCGTGCTCTGAAAACCTGAAACACACACAGAAAAGTATTTTAAAAAAAGGGGAAATCAACTTTCATTAGAGGGCATTAATTTTCAACCACATGGTACATGACCTCCGTCCCTCTGCGATTTGGCTGGCAACTTTTTAGCTGCTCTTCATTTAAACTAACGAAGTAAAGATTCCCGTAAATTCTTTGTATGTTTTGTAATTATGTAATGTAATTATTCAGATATGTTAATAGAATATAAAATTTTTTTAACCCTTTCCATCAGGTGGCCTCTCCCTATTGCATTAGTTTCGCACGAGTTCGTGCTGGCCGCTTGCGACGGCCTCTCGGCCGATTCGGATTTTTCCTGAAGGAAAGGGTTAAAAGATTATTTTAAGATTTCCCATTAACGGGAATTTATCTTACACTATTTAACATTTTTTTTTAAGAGAAGTTGTAAAATCTATTTTTTTTTTTTTTTTTTTTTAATTCTAAAACTTATTTATAAATGATCTACACTTTCTAAAATTTATAAAAGTTATACTTATGAGAACCGCGTCAAAAAAAATTGCCAGTAAAATAAAAGAAGGCTACATGTCAGTAAAACTTTGCTTGGTCCATTATGCAGAAAGAATTTAATATCTTTCTTTATAGAATAAGTCCAGAGTTGCAACAACTATAAATTGAAGCCACGCGAGTTAGAGAGCACCTAGGTCTTATAATTTTTAGAGTTTATGAGGATTTCTATTTAAGGTTCGGAGATCGATAAATAGATTCACGTATTCCATATTCCATTAAACAGGCGGTGGCCACTAAAATCTAAGAAAAATAATTTGGGTCGTTTATCGTTTCTCAATGTTTTTCAAAAATGTTTTCCTAGTCATTGAGATAAAAAAATTCGAGCATTCCAAACTTGAAAATTTGTTCTTTGAAGTATTAAATACTAAACTAGGTTCGACAACTCTCAAATCAGAATCATTTAAAAATTATATTTCGTTTACACTAAAAGTCATTGAAATTGAACAATTTTCACTTATTCTTAGAAGCTATCAGAACTAAAAAAAATTCAGTACTAAACATTAGAAACTGCACACTTTCGTTTTATGTACTTAGAATTGTACAATATCAAATCAGAAGCATACAATATTGTGTAACCTTAAAAATTAAACAATTTTAAATCTGGCACTGCCAAAATTAACAAATTCGGAAATAAGCATTAGACACAAACATTTTTAAATTTGTAACGCTCTGCATTAACAATTAAAAATTAAGACTTAGAAACTAACATTTTCCAAAGTTAAATCATTTTTAATTTGAGGCCTTCGAAACAAAATTTTTAATAAAATTAAAAAACAAATTAATTCATTTCCACGGTTAAAATCAAAGATTTTTAAATACAAAAGTAAACAATGTTAAATTTTGCTCAAAACTGGACAAATTTTTGAACTAGAATTGTTAACTTAAATCGTTGTTTATATATATATATATATCTTTTAAGTGCCCTAAACTTTTGAAAATTTAACCATTTCAATCACTGCAAAATTTAAATTTACGAAATGGAACAATACAAATTGTAGAGTTTAGAACTCAAATTTCAGTAGTCTGAAACTTTAATCATACATAATTACATAAATTGTTTACCTATGAAGATTTCCAACTGGAAATAATTAAATTTTAATCTATTTGAATCCATAACATTTTGAACGTTTCAAATAATACACTAGAGTCCCGCTATACTGGTTCCCGATATACATGACAAGGCGGTCCAAGGGGGTGAGAGAGAGGCGCTTGCAAGGTCAGCGGAGTTGCGATGTTTACGGTTCGGCACTATAAGAAGCCACAAGCAAGAAGAAGAAGCAGAAGAACGGTTTGGAGAGTCCCGAGATAGTGTAAAGGCCATTGAGGGTACCTCCGAAACGGAGAGTATAGCGGGACTCTAGTGTAATGGAATAGTACAGTTGTTGATTCTAAGTTATTCAACACCAGGGCCGTCCTAATTAAACGTTTCATAGTAAAATATTTTAATTTCAAGCACTTCATTTATAATTGTTAATTCTGAAAGCCCTTTAAAACTTACAAAGTTTGTTAAATCAAAATTATTAGGGTTTTCGATTTAAAATAGTTCCATTTTTTTTTAATCTTAATTTTTTTGAGGCAAAGTTGTTCGGTTTCAAACGCTTTTAAATTAAAATTGTCCAACCATTCAAGACTGTATTGAACAAATTTTTGTAATATGCAAATGAACAAATAAAAATGAAAACTTAAAAATGACAATTTTTTAATTAAATCTGTCTAAATTGGGTAGTTTTGATGTCATTAAAAATCATCAATTTCAGGATTAGGTATTTGCAAACTGAATGATTTTAAATGACCCCGTCTTTTCCATACATTTTGTGCGGGATCCTTGCTAAAATGCTACAAATGGAGAATTCGAAATTGCACAATTTCAAATATAACTCATTCGAAATAACATAATTTCATGTGATATCAAGCGACATTTTATTTAAATTCATTGGGAAGTTTTTCTGCTCAAAATTAGGACAATTTCCTGTCAGGCCCGGTTTTCTGTTCTAGTAGCCACCTTTGCAATGTAAATAATTAAAAATATGTCTTGTAAGTATAGGCTTCTTACAACCCAAGATAAATCGTAATCACAATTAGATTATGCAGAAAAACTATGAGACGGCACTAATGATCCCCCTTCAAATTTTAATGTATCAATTCGCGAAAAGAATGTTTCAAAACCCACCGAAACATTAGAGTAAGTGATGTTCTCATTCGCTTTAGAAGTTTCCAGACAACGCACGTCGACTCTCGTGTTAGTAATGTTAGCTGCCGCAAGAAAAAAATATACAGATAAAGATTGGCGGTTATTTGGAAAGAAAAAAAAGGTACTCAGGCGTTCTTGCCATTGGACGTGATGGAATCCAAAAAGTATACTAGCCTTTCTTTTCTCCACCAGCAATCTTACGTGTTAGCGAAAAATTGTTTATAGCTCACAATTCTACGATCGTACGGAAATTTCAGCTACGTTTTGTTAGTCCTGTATCGGCAAAACACGAAGATTTCTGGCAGCCATATGTAAGAACATATTTCAAAATGTATCACTTACTCTAATCTTTTGGTGCTCCGTGGAACACTTTGGCAAGCTCATTCGTTGAAGCATAAACTGTAAACCATGAGTACGATTGTGTTCTTGGTGAAACTTTAAGAAATGGGTGGAACATCTAGTTTTAATGAAATTACAGACCTTTACGTAGGGATCTTTCAGGAATTTGAATGATGAAATGAATCACAAAAATGTCGACACAAGGACAAATTTAGTACATTTCTATAGATTAAGTAAATACTTTATTACTCTTCACTTCAATGAAGCTGAATGGATTTAGTCACAATGTTCAATGGAACGTACAAAGAATGAACGAAAATGGAATTAAAACTTATTACCAAGCATTTATCAAGTCTATAAACAACTACGGGTAATTTGGCACAAAGATATGTTACTGAGGTAATATGAGTGATTCTGAAATGATCTAGAAAACTACCATTAAAAATAAATCCTTGTCAACTTGAGCGATACTTAAGTCTTTGTAGAGAAGAATATTGAATAATATTTTTGTCTCTCATTCAAGTACGCACTTCAAAAAAATGTCAAATTTGCCTATTTACTACTTAAAACAACACAGACCTTCTTCACTTTAATAACGATTTCTGTTCTACAAAATGGTACCTTTTTCTTTAAAAAATAAGGGAAATTTTATATTTCATTATCTATCTCAGTGTTTATTGAAATCCTAATCAAGTGAAAAAGGTCTTGGAATGTACTAAATCTATCAATAGAGTACCTTTTGCCAAGGGTGAGACTTTATCTGCGGAAACTTAAATTCCGTGTAATTAGGATTCATTTCACGAATCTGGTCACGTGTCGGTGTACCAAGAACTTTGATAATTTCCACGAGTTGGTCTACACCACTGTCACCGGGAAAAATCGGCTGTCCAAGCAAGAGTTCTGCTAAAACGCAGCCTGCACTCCACACGTCTGAAAAGAGAAAGATTTTTTATATTCCATATCATAATTTGCAATAATTTAGATCCTTAAGGAATAGAAACTTACCGATTTTTGTAGTGTAATCAATAGCACCAAAGATAAGCTCAGGAGCGCGATAATAGCGACTGCAAATGTAAGACACGTTGGGTTCTCCTTTGACCAGAAGTTTGGCTGAACCGAAATCACAGAGTTTAAGCACTCCAGTCTCTGGATCCAGAAGCAAGTTTTGGGGTTTAATGTCCCTGTGGCAGATGCCCAGTGAGTGGATGTACGCCAGTGAACGAAATAGTTGATACATATACAGCTAAAATGAAAAGGTCAATTTAAGTTGTAATCCAAGCCCACTTTAAAAAATAATCGAGGGGTTTACCACTACTGAAGTAAGGTGTACAACTGTTTCAGATTTTTTTTTTTAAATTCAATTAATTCTTTTGATTTAGATCAATTTATCGAAAGCTGAATGAATTCAATGATATTCAAGTGAACACTTGAATCTTAGAGACTAAAGTGAAATCTGCTACACTTTAAATAATTATTTGTTTTTAACTTCGAAACAGTCGTTCTCCTGCACTCAATGTTGAGAAGGTTACAAGTGTGGAAATTCTTGTATTTATTTATTTAAAATCATTTTTTTAAAGATTTTTTCAGTTGTTTTTTTATTTCTTTCACAAAATATGAATGTTACAAACTTGACTTAAAACGTCGGGGACAGACTTTTACAAATTTATAAATAGCTTCAAATCTAAAATATGCATCTTTACTAATCACTTTTGGATTCCTCAACTTAAGAAGAGGTCACACCTTTGGGATCACCGATTTCGCCTTGCCTTTACAGGATGAAAGTAGATCAAGATCCATTAGGTGCGTGTTTTTTCCTTTGATCTTATGAGCCCCGAGAGGCCGAAGTGGCGATTATATTACTTTCTTCCATTATAATTTGGAACTTGAGACGAAATATAAATTAATATAAATAAGCCTGGAGTCTTTAAAAAAAATTTTTGCGCTCAAACGTACATATTCAGATCAGATTGTTCGATTTTATTTTAGGAGTTATTAGCGTTTTTGTGAGGTAGGATTAAAATAGCAATTTTGGGGTTTTATGTGGGGGTTATATTTTGAACTTTGCTCGATCTTTTGGCATTATTCTCGTGTTCCAGAACAAACTATAAGTGTGTACTTTGCCTCTAAAGACAACATTAAACACTGGCGCTTATGGCATTAGCGAAATTTAAATGCGTTTTTCTCGAAATGAGGGTTCGTTCTGGGCCTAAAATGTCGGAAATTTATGTGACTACACGTCCCTATACGTAACTTCAAACAGACAAGCAGGTCACTTTTCAGTTGGGCGTACACATTTGAAGATATTAAATTTAAATGCTGTATAATATGATTAAAACGTTTCAATTTAAATTCGAACCGCTTGTAATTTTTATGTTTTTAAATTTGATTTTAAATTGGTTTTAAATTAGGATCGTTTTTAAATTTTAATTTCATATAATTTGAGTGCATGTAAACTTGAATTTCTTTCAAACCAACATTTTTTTAAAGCACCCCGCACTAAATACAATCAGAAGTGTTTCCGGTGGATTTTACTGTTAAGATTAATTTATTTTGTAGTTTGTTAATGAAGCCCAAGCTTTGAGGTTTGTGTAAGTAATTAAATATTAATGATAATTGTTTGTTCTCATCACCAATTATTTCTTAAATATTATAATTATGAGGTTTTGAAATAAGTATAAGACGCTACATACTGCAATGAAAAAGAAGACTTCAAATTATTGATTTTGTGAAGAAGAAATGTTTTTAAAAAGGTTGAAAGTCCTGAAAAACTGAAAATAATTTGGATGAAACTGCTGTGCTTACCTTGATAAAACTGATTGGTATCGTCTGTTTGCTTTTGCTGTAGTGTCGGGCAACTTTGTACACGGTTTCAGGGATATACTCCAGGACTAGATTGAGGTAAACCTCGTCCTTCTACAATAAAAATGAAAATACTCCAAATAATTGATGTGAAAAGAAAGCTGGGTTGAGAAAAGCGAGTGTGTCTCAAAGACACGGAACAGTAATTAATGTTAAAAAAAAAACCATCCGTCTTCGATTTCAAAAAGGTAGAAGATCCTGAGCAAAAAGTGCACCTGAGTCGCAGACACGCTATATGTGCAAAACATTCTATCTCTAGCAAAGCAGCGTTAATTACTAGATTCAAAATGAAACTCCAAAGAGATTTGCGGAATGTGCTTTTGTATATTAATAACAGTTTTTAAAACTCTGTTTATCTCTATGTACAAGCGTGACTGCCTAGAACTCATCAAAAACAAAGGTCAGCAAAGGTGGACACTTTTAAACAAACTTTTCAATAACAAAACTAGCGCCTGAATTCAACGTGTCTCATTGAAACTCTGGGAACATAATTTTTTTAAAGGATGGTATACATGTGTGTACTTGAAAGTAAAACATTTATGACCACCGTTTGTGACCTCTGATCAAAATGGAATCTCTTTGGCTACTGGGTACGCTCCAACTTACGTCCACGTGAAAAACTGGATTAGTTGCGTTTAAGACGTTCTACAAAATAACATAACAATGACGCATGCGTTAAACCAACACTTAAAGTAGGAAGTTTCAATTAAAAGTTTCTTTATAATAAGGATGCCATTTTATTCACGAATATTCCTTTCGAATTTAATCGAGGCTTTACGAGGGTTTAGCATGTTTAAATTTATTCACGAAAAATAAAATTCATTGAATAAAATAGGACAAGAATACAAATTTCTGAAACTATTCACAATAAATTATTCAGGGTGGCCACTAAAATCTAAGAAAATTTTTGATTGGTAATTTCCGAGGTAATTTCTTAATTCATTCCTGTATGCAAGAATTGTAGAACTCTTCTATATTCGAAGAATTTCAAATGTAAAATCAATAAAATTCAATAATGCACAATTACAAATTGGAAGCCTTCTAATTTGTATAAGTTTAATTCTAAAATTGTAAATGTTTCAAATAAAACATTTTTCAAATTCGAAGAGTTTAAAATTAAACATTTTGTAACTTGACATGCTTAGAATTACACAACATCAAATTAGATTTAAAATCAAAATTGAAATCCTGAAAAATTGAACAATTTTAAATTTATAGATGTCTAAATTGATCTATTCAGAGAAAAAAATAATAATTTAAACAATTAGACCGTAAGCCCACTAAATAAATGGCAACGTGATAGGGATAAGGCCAATCTTCACCTGAGAGGTTGGACTTATGATGATGAACGTAAAAATTCGTGCCTTACAGGTGTGAGTGGAAGAGGTGAGTGGTGGTGACTGGCAAAGGTGCAAATTTTTGTAGTTCATTGACGTGATGCCTCGGGTAAGCTTGAAGATTTGTGTACATGTAGCGGATGACATAGAAATAGCACCTCAGAATTGTAAAGCACTTACTTACCTGGATGCGAAAGTGCTGTAAGGCTCCTTCAAAGATGCTGGAAATTCAGGTAAAATTTCTTGATATTGATTTTTCAGGAAAGTTTCAAACAAAAGTTAGTCTGCTCCGAAAGATGCATATTTTCATTATTATATAATTTCTTGATAAAATTGATACATTTAGAGAAAACATCGATTAAAAAAATACGGAACAATAAAAAGCTGTTTTTCTTTACAAGTCATATTTTCGAAAATTTTCAAGAGAGAAAAGATACTCTTTTGCAGGTGTACTCCAACATTACTAAGGAATATTTTATTCAACTGTTTATATACATCCAAGTTATGCGCATATTTCATACTTTTTTCCATTTTTTTTCACCTGTTGTATTTTTAGCAATTCAAAAAAAGGTGCTCTCAAAATTAGTACATCAATAGTGTAAGTCTTGTGTACAAAATTGGCGTCAGATACTTTGAAGGAAAATAATAACTTATTGTGCTATAAACAATAATAAACAGAGTCACGTTCTCAGCTTCTAATTGTTGTAGAAGGTTGTAATAAAGCTGAATATTATTCTAAAAAATTGAATAACAAACACGCTTTACTTCAACATTTACATTATTTATTGTTGTCAAAGTTGATATTTTTCCGTTGGAATGTATTGGATCTTTATTACCGTCGTATACGTCGTATACGGTTAAGTAGGCCATACACATTACGATTTACCGGAGCGGAATAACTGTGCAGTTTTGCCTGCGCAGGCTGAGCTCTTCTGGTAAAACTGTGCATGCCAAATGGTCCAGCCTTCAGTTCGTTTTGGTACGGCATAGATTGAAGACGACGACGCACTGGCATTAGAAGGCCTTGCGTTAATCTTTAAAAATAATGATACAAAAAAGTGAAAAATAAGCGAAAAAAGTGGTGCAA
Organism: Andricus grossulariae; assembly: GCA_011634705.1. NCBI lineage: Eukaryota > Metazoa > Arthropoda > Insecta > Hymenoptera > Cynipidae > Andricus > Andricus grossulariae. Next base: position 297,051,748 of record JAABKJ010007545.1, read on the forward strand.
AGATTGGTTATTGAAAAGGAAAACTTATACTCATGTCATCTTATTAAATGATTTAAAATTCTAACCTGAAGATTTCAAAAACTACCTCCGAATGGACAAGAAAACGTACTTAAAGTAAAATGGTATACATTTTTTATGAAATCGTTTGTTGCTGGTTAGATAGCGTTTGATAGTCAACATTGATCGTTTGATAGTCCAAATTTGACAAGTTATGGCCTTTTCAAAATTGGGGTGCCAACTTCACACATGCACCCCACATCTTAATATTTTTCAAAGATTCTTTATGGATTTGTTAGTTGGTCGTTAGATAGTGTTTAATAATCAATTTTCGTCGTTTGATAGTCAACATTGTAGCGAATATCAATTTATTTTGGGAATCGTTTGTTGGTCGTTAAGCAGTGTTTGGTAATCAACTTTGTTAATATAGACCTTTCCGTTTGTCTGATAAAGTCCTTTTGATAAGATGACTAACATAATAAAATATTGTATTTAAGATCTCCCTCAAAGCAATAGGATTTCTCGGGATATCCCATTCAATCCCATTTATATCCTGGGTTGTCTCAGAGACAACCCGTCGGATATGTATAACGAAAAAGTAAGGTAGAGGTATCGTGTTACTTTTTACCACACAATACCTAAAGTATTCGACGCTGTAAGTTTTCAAATAGTTAATTTAAATAAAGTTGTATTTTTATTTCAGTGCACGGTCCTGTAGACCCTACACGAGATATCGAGACCCTGAACGAAGACCAGGAGTCCGAGTACGTGGGGGATTCGGAGTGTGGAACGGACTTCTCCGAACACTATTGTCCGGAAACGCAACGACTAAATCCGTTGGATAGTGGCGGTGAGGGTGAGTACAAGTACAAGGATTCCGAAAGTTACTTGAGGCATCCAAACTCGTACTTGCCACACTACAACATCAACACGGACACGGAGAATGAGACGCATCCTCTAAACGGTCGCCTCGGCGGTCTCGAGTCCGACGAGGAGGAAGACGACGTAGTGCCTTACGGTTTCCCCAGCATACGACGCAACCGATGCCATAAGGGTGACGACGCCGACGAGATCGGCTCTGTCATAACCACCCTCGAGGAGAGGAACTCGCTTCTAGGTGGCGCCACCAGCAACAGCGACCTCTCCATGAATCTTTGTGAAATTGACGATTCTGAATATGAAATTACCGAGGAAAAGAACCATGGCAGAGCTTGGATCACCGACAGCATCACGCAAACCTCAGTGTGACGAATCATCACCATTCGTTGTGCTCTCGAGCAAAGACTGTTCTAATATATGCAATTTTGTACATAGTTACTATTATTTCAATAAGGCAACGTGTACAGGCAGCTATTTAGAGTTACGATGCGATTTTTGCGGTTTTGTCCAGAATTGATTAATTTTTAAGATTAGATTTCATTCGTGCCATCGACAGAATCGATTATGCCAAAAATGAGTAATTTCGGTTGATTTTCGGAGATTTTGTGCATCATAGAAATTCCGAGATAGAACGAAATGGCAGCTACTTTTTGTAAATTGCTCATTTATTGAATTTAGGTTCTACCTCGTGGTGAAAAAAGTTTCACGTCGCTGAAAAAGATATGGTTCTGAGATTTAGGTACAGTACTTAATCGTTTTGTGAAAAAGAATACGAAGATTTTTATGTTTTTTTATTTATGCCATTATGAGAAAAAACGCTAAAAATCAGTCATACCTGTTGCTTTAAAACGATTTATGGCCGATTCTTTCACTGTTGATTTCCTCTATCCCTGACATTAATTCCTTGTCAAGTGTCTTCCTATTCTTAAAGGAACGAAGCGATAAGTAATTTATAGTCACTGCACGTGGACCATCTTTTTTCGTCCAACTTTTGTGAATAATTTTCTTCCTGAATCAGTATCCAAAATTCCAATCTGGGAATTCACGAATCGCATCGATAGACCAATGACTATTGTTTAGTGGTGTGTATAATTTAACTTTAATCAATTTCAATTGCGAGTAAAGGGTGCGTTTCATTTTCGAGCAACGCCAACTGAATTTATTTTCATTCACGTGGACTAGTTAAAGTTCTCCACGTATGTAAGGGGGGTGCAAAGCACAAGCAAGTTCAATAGATAAAAAAAATATGAATATTTTTACTGTGATGATAATAATGTTTATATGACGAGTAACTACGACCTGTATTATATTAATCGCAATGTTACTGAAAAACCACGTTTTGTAAGAGAATTGCGGACAAGAGTAAGAATTCGTTTTTTTTTTCCGGTGAAAATTTTCCCAGAAAGTCCGAATGTATTCAGTAATTTTGTGCCATTGAGGAGATTCCGAATCCCGAGCTTCATTCTTTCTTGATCAGTTTTTTTAATTTTAGGCGCAAGAAAAGTTGCGAAGTGAATCGAAACAATAGGGCAGCTGTCTTCCATCTCGCGAGTTGCTTTGCGAATGAAATTTCGAAAACACAATGAAAATCGCTGATTGTTGAGATATGAAATCTGTTCAATGGTATTGTTTGATATGTCCAATTGTAAAAAAATTAAAGCTAGTAAACGAATTATTTTTCTCCGCTCTTTCCGTAAGCCATAAACTTTAAGACGTCGTTCCACTCGATTAACTAATCCTCTTCTACTTCCGTTATTTATTATTAACCAGTGCTGTCATTTTCTCCATAGAAAAATACCTGTAAATTTCCCATTAACATTCCCAGGAAGAGAGAACTTTCTTTCAGATTTCCAGTTCCGAAAAATTCTCAATTTTTCCGAAGTGGTCGAGAAGACTGAGAATTTCGAGAGAGATACTCGAAACTGCCAAATTTTTTATATATTATACTTACTGCCATAAGGGAACAATGCATTTTTCATATTGACTAACCTTATCGTTAAGACTTGTGTTGTAGCAAAAAAAGAGGAGTTTTTATCATATTAAGTACGTGTAACATATCCATTGGATAATTTACATTTACCTAATGTCAATTGTATTTGCTCTACTTCCTCCTTAGAATTTTGACCTCCGTTGAGCAATCGCAAGTAGCGGCTTAATAAGTTAGTGAGATATACGCGCTTATTTTTTCTGCATACACTTGTACTTTTTTATATTTCCTTTTTTTTAGTCGTCAAATTAGTTTCTGTGAATATTTATACTTGGTCGGACGAGTTTTTAGAAATGCGTGTACGAATTTCGCAAAACAGGGTGAATCATGCTTATATTTTATAGAAAACAAATAAAATGCAAAGGTTGTCCTGCGAGGTATCAAAAATTATATTTTGAATCTGCAGTTGTCCTGGAATCTTTAAAAACATCGAAAATTAAAGCGGACAGTTTAAAATATCCTGCAGTGTCCACTGATAAATTCTGATAATTGTATCTGCAGATGCTGCACTTACAACTGTAGTTAACGTGCAATCATCTGACAATTTCATTATTTCAGAATATTTTGGCAACTGAAATTCCCTCAGAATCTCCTTCCAATTGCAGTTACATAGAATATTCCTGCAACTGCAATCTTTTGTCAATTCTTTTTACATTTATTCTTCTTGGAATATCTTCTTACAAGTCCATCTACATGACACTTTTCTCATTACAGTTGCATAAAATATTCCTGCAACTGCAGTTGTAAGAAGATTCCCTAGCAGCTGCAACTTCTGCATATTCTAACAATTATAATTGTTGGAAAAGCTTACAATCATTATTCATCTAGAGTTGCTGAAAAATTCATTCACAGTTCTGTTACGTGTTTAAAATCTTTAAAGTAGGTATCCTAGCGGGCAAAAAGACATTGTCATCCTGAGGACGTCCATCTTAGTCCAATTGAGTCCCTAAAGACGTCTCATGTCTTAAAGACGTCTTTTGGACATGAGACATCTTTAGGAAATCAATTCGACTGACATGGACGCCCTAAGGCTGTCTTTAGGAAGTCCTCAGGATGACAATGTCTTTTTTCCCACTGGAATCATGAAATTCGGAGAATCGAGTGAAAATCTGCAGTTGACAACAAATATTCTGACATCTGTATAGTTTCAGTAAACATCAGCAATATAAAATCATTTTTTTTGTTCTTGCACCTTCAGATTCTGTAGTGAATTAAAATTTTTGCTATTATATAAATATATAGGATTCTATACAATTCTAACTTTTGAGAAGTCAACTGCAGTTAACTCTGCACCTTTGTGCATTTACAAAAATAATTTTTTGCAGCTGTAACGGCTTTGATAACTTAAATTACAATATTATTTTCATTTTAAAAATAAAAATGAATTACTTTTTCCTTTTTAAATTTTCCTCAGGACACCTGCAGGGGTATTTGCCTCGCAGTTGCATATTCCTCGCCGGTTTTTCGCAGCTTGTTCGCGAGAGACTTGTAGAGTGATACGCTCGGGACACAATTAATTATAGATAATTTATTCTATGTATATTTAGAAGAGAATTAAGGACACTGTAAATAATATAATAAATTTATAGATGAGAGGGAAAGAGAGAGAAATGTGAGTCGAGATGACTCGATGATTTGTATTTTGATATTGCGTATAGGCTTCAATTTTACTTTTCTCCTTTTTGCGTCCGACGATACTTTTTTAGAGATCGAATTCGAATGAATCGAGTATTCTATCTGAAATATTGACGTACAATTTTGATTATGATGATTATGAGAGAACATTTCTGTGACGTTTATGTGTTTGTGCGTATTATTATTAATTAATGTTATTTGTATATTTTTCGTAAATCAATTCAGGCTTACCTGATCTAGCAATAACTTCAGACCGGTTTCATTGCTTTGTAAAAAATAAATGAAAATAATGAAATGCAAATATAAACCAAAATTGCAAAAAGTTGGTACAATTTTCAAATTCCTCATGATCGAAGTTTTCGGACTATACAGCTGCTAATAGCATACATATCGTACAGTAAAATTCTGTCTGAGAGAGAGGAAGTTGTAATTGTAAGACTATAAATAATTTATACAAGAAAACACTTGTAATAAAGGAACAACAAATCTTGCCTAAATGTTTTCTTTTCTTATTTTATACCCACTTTTTTAGATAAATCTAAATAAATGAGAAGCACTCTTCACATTTAAGTCAAGTAGAGAATTATCCATATTATATTAATATATCAGAATTGAAAAATATTTAATTGGATTCAAGTATTTAAAATTAATTGGTTATTATTATACGGATGTGCAGGGCAATAACTGCCCATAGCACTGCGGTAAAACCTATTGTACTATACCCTCCAATTTAACTATCTCCCATAAGGTCAGTCTTTACCATAAAGGCATACATACACTGTTTTGCTGGAGATGTCATGAAAGTCTTCTGGTTCGAGTAAATAATCCCCCAGGTATTTGTTTCTGAGGCACGGCAGTGCATCACATTCACAAAGTATGTGATGAGCTGTCTGCTCACGAAAATCACACTTTCGACAACGAGGGTTGTCTCCAATCCTCATGTTGATCAAGTGTTTTCTTAGTCGGCAGCGTTCAGTAAGCATTCCTACTACGACATTAATCTGCCTTCTTTCCATGCTCAAGTGTTCATTAGTCCTCTTAGTACATGTACCAGATATGAAATTCTTAGAATGCACAATTTTTTTGGTTCCCTTCCAATATCTTGCATGCTCCTCTGATAGTCATTTTACCAAGGGTTCTTCTTGCTGAGGTGTACGAGATATCGCGTAGAATTCCAGGCCAATCAGGGGCTGTGAAGCTTCCGCCTTAACCATTGCCAATCAATCAAAATTGCCATCTGCTTTCTCATTATCTTCAATATCCTCAGTGCTGGGAACCCAGATCAGAATTACCTGGTTTTTACCAGCAATCTTATGAAGATCTTCAAGGCAAGTCCAGACTAGTCTGGAATGTCTTTAGATGTAAGAGCCTTAAGTGCCGCTTGACTGTCAGAACAAATGTGAATTTGCCGATGCTCATAAGACCGCTTACAAATTTTCTACAGGCCAACTTTAATAGCTATTATTTCGTCCTGGAAAACTGTAGGGAATGTACCCAGTGCTGTTTTTATCTCAGCTCTGGGCTTTTTTCATAGATTGCAGGCCCTGTCCCCAAGGACTCTTTAGAGCCGTCTGTGTACCAAACGGGACCTCCTAGTGTAAATAATTCTTCCCTTCTCCCTTCATCATGCCATTCTTCCCTTTCAGGGAAGATGACCTTAAAGGGTTTCATGAAGGATAATTTCCTCAACATAAACCTCAGTTTGTATAGCGAGAATATTATGCTCCCAAAGCATGCGCTTACTGATATCATGTAGATCTGTCACCTCAGCACCACTAAGGTTGCCCTCGACTAGGAATCTATAGACATCTGCTGCCACAATCTTCCTTACAAAAAGGGGGAACGGCAGGATATCCAGAATGACATTAGGAGCTGATGTTGGTGTTGTTTTCATAGCACCAGTGATCGCCAAGCAGAAAACCCTTTAAAGGTTTTCTAGTTTTTTAATAGTACTGATTAGTCCAGTCCTTGGCGACCAGATCGTTGATGCATATGCTATTATGGGTCATATTATTATTGCATATAACCATATAGTAAGTAATCCTGGGTTTTGAGCCCCAGGTTTTCCCTATTGCGCAACTACAGGCCAAAAAAGCCATCTTAGCTTTTTGCTATTGCGTCAACATGGTGTTTCTTTTAGTTTTTTCACGGTTAATTTAGGGTCAAATATTACTGCTAAATACTTTGCTGATTTTGAAAATTCTACTTCCCTACAGTAGAATTTTAGATTTCTAAGGACAGGAAGATTCTTTCTTCTGGTAAAATACATGAGTGCCATCGTGTCCGGATCAACGGACGAAAAACTGTCCCTGCACCATTACTCTGCTATGTTGAGCGCTGACTGAATGAATTCCACTAAGGTGCCCTCATGCTTCTCTGTTACCAGGACCATCAGGTCATCTACATAGCCCTGCGTGTAAAAACCCGATTCGTTTAAAACACGAATGAGGTCTCCTCTTTCAAGTAAAGGTGCACTAATTTTTCTAGTGTTTCCAACATGAACGACGTCAAACTGATCGGTATATAAAGGATTTTGCCTCATGGTAGGTATCCTTACCCGGCTTTAGAATGAAGATCTCCTTAACCTTCCTGCATGCTACCGGGATATATCCCATTGATAAGAATGCCCGAAAGATGCTGCACAATGGATCCATCAAGAACTGAAATCCTTCTTGAATCAATGCTGGGAATATTTTATCATCTCCTGCAGTTTTAAATCGTTTGAATTGTTTAACCTCATTAGGTTCTAAAGGATTTCATTAGTCGTCACAGCCATTTCACCCAAAGGCTCAAGATTCTCTAGAGTCTAGCAGTGTTAGGTATTTCTCGATTCCCTAACAATATTATTCCATGAGTCCCTTACGGCATTTTGTAACTCATTATTATATCTTGTTAAGGTTATCCTGTACAAGTCCCAATTCCCATTCTTTCTGTCCTGTTAAAAAGGCGTCGAATATCCTTTTTCAGGTCATCCAGTCTAGAATTCCACCAGGGTGTATCCCTGTCTGTTTTCTTAATACAAAGAGGAAAATTGTCCTCATACACTTTGTTCATACCACTAATATATATAATACACTGGATGTAGGATTCAATGGAAAACGCGTGTGCCTACTTGAAGGCGTCGGAGCCGCCATTTTTCATGGATGTTTTGGTTCGGGACAGATCGGGATATGCGCGAGATTCAAATATAGTTTGAAATAGAACTCAAAAACATTAATAAAAATCATATAAAATTTAGTTTATAGTCAATGAGTGAATGGATTAAAACTGGGAACTAAATAAAACGTAATAAAAAGTAATTATATAAATAAAAATAATCGAACAGTAAAAAAAAAGGAAAGTCGATGGGATTTAAAATTGGTGGAATAAACATTTTGTGAACACGTGGTTTAGAATTTTTTTTTTCTTGAACGGTACAATAAAACTTTTAAGTTTTTACAAGTGAACAATATAATAATTGTAATATCCTAAAAATCTGTATACGTTAGAATTGTGAAACACTTATTGGAACCTTTAAAAGCTACCAATTTGTACAAAATAATTTTTCTGCGGATAAAAAAAGTGGTATGAAATTGAAAATATGACTAATGGATATTATAATTACCAAATGAATGTAAATTATAATATAAATAATAATAATTAAAAACAGCAAAAAGAATAAAACTCTTCTGACATGTGCAATTAGTAATATTAATATTATGCCAATAATATTATGCAATTCATAAATACGAACTTTGAATTAATGTTCAATAAAAATGAACATAGAAAAAGTATAAGGTATACATATATAAGATAAAAATATATATTGTAAAAAGGATATTTATAATAGGAAAAAATCCTCTTCACTTTACCAAGCCTTCCATTTGTTTAGGCAAAAGGATTTTGTGCAGCTGAAAAAAAAGATAAATGGATACAATTACAATTATATACTAGTTATGGAGGTAATAAAGTATAAATAAGGGTTGCATAAGAAATAGAGCGGAAAATACTAAAAGAAATTAATAAAGTTTATTGTACTGGAAAAAATAGTACAATATTTTGACATAAAATTCACGTGCAACTTAAAATCTTATAGAATCAGTCAAGAACGACATTGGTAATAATACTATCGCTAAGTCTCCGTTAAACATACTCTAAATCCATTAAAATTGTGACATGAAAACCACACCTTCAATTTAACTAATCTATTAATGCGTAGAGCTGAAAAATACGCACATTCAGCCAACTTATTTTGATAATATTAATATATCACACAATTTTTTAAACAATAAATCATAAAATGAATATGGATTTAAATTTTAACACTTCAAATGAATAATTCATGCAGCAACAAAACCACACTTTCACTTTAAACCATCTAGTAATACATAGGGCTGAAAAAAATAGACACTTTCATCCAACTAATTATAGTAATATTGCAATATCACACAATTTGTTAAATAAAAAATAATAAAATAAATCTTGATTTAGTATCGCGATACTTAAAATAGTTAATGCATGCAGCAATGAGCGACTAATGCTATTAATTAATTATATTAATCTTTGCATATCACATAGGTACTTTGGTAAAAATGAATTGCGACTTAAGTACTAAGGTAGTATTGCGATACTTAAAAATTACTCAAAAATTACAGGAGTTTTTTCAAACAATACCATAACCTAGATCCATTACCACATAACCTAGATCCAATATCACATAACTTAGAACCAACACCATAACGAAATTTTACTGGTGTTGCCAAATAATTTGGCGAGTCAAATTATGACGAATCTTTGGTCCAGTTCAAGACTGGGAAGCGGACTTTGTTGCAGAGAACATCCTCAACTTGATGTAAGTTTGGCATACTCCCTTCGCTAAATTATAAATATGTAGATTACCTTCTTTTGGTGCATCATCATATAAGTGCAATTGTAATGAAGGGAATAATACAGATGAATTTAGCGGGTTGAAATCTGGCAACAATTCATGTAAGACTTCTAAACAAAGAACCGCTGGGAAGTTTGGCTCATTAGGAATCATATTGTTAACTTTCGATGATGAATAACTAAATAATTGTTCAGTTCGCTGGCAAATTGTAACGACGGACTCACTCGGAAAAATAAGTCCAACGTGTGAGTCTTCGCCTGAATGAGGGCATTGTCCTGAAACTAAGCTCTTTCTTCATTATTTTGAAATAATGCTGTCGAGCAACATTTTTTCTCGCCAGAACTCTTCGTTCTCCTTTTTCAATGGATCCTTAAACCCTTGAGGAGCAAAGCGATTACGAGAATTAGGAAAATCAAAAATACGATCAATGCATTGGATGAATCGAACCGTTGCCTCACTGCCTCGAAATTCTGGCAAATGTAAAATATTATCGCAGAACTTTATGGCATCTGCAGTGCTATTGCTAAAAGTCTCGGCTGCTAAAAGGACTTTCATCTTCGTTTTGAAGAAATGAATATGAGCTCTTCGAACTCTATTACCCGCCCTCAGGCATTCCTTTTCTTGTAAATGCACTAAATTTTCAATAAGCCGCCATTCGATATTATTTCCCTCGTTATATTTTAAATTTTTTAATTGACCTAAGCAATTTCGTACAAGTTTGAGCATATGACAACAACTTTTTCATTGGTCGAAGGATGAGGAAAAAGGGCTCCGGATTTGGCATATTCAATTTTGCTCCCAGCAATTTCATTGCAGCAAAATGTTCAGCGGGACCATCCAATGTGACTGAGACCACTTTCACACCCACATCATGCAGGCGAACCAAAGCATCAGAAATCAATCCAGAAGTGCTGGTAGCATCCATTCTGTTCACAACTACGTATCCTATAGGAATATTCCAACCGCCATCCAGCGATACAACCATTAATACAACGGCTTCTTTTGCTAAGTGCATGGAATCGAAATCCTTTATATCACTTTCTATATTTACATAGCCGCGAACTTTACCATTCGGCAGATGTTGCAAGCCCTTCTTTATTGAAATTCCTTTAATCATTAAGCTTACAAGAACTTCTTTATTCTTTTTCTTCGCTTCCGACACTTTAGTTTCTAAAGCGTCGAAGCTTTCGGAGGTAAAAGCTGGTTCCCCGTTGATGGAAGAGTACCAAGATCTAAGGGTATCCGGATGAGGGAGAGCCTTGCAAAATTTATGCCTTACGAAACCATACGCTTTCGGAGAGTAAAAGTGAAGAGTGATAGCAAATGATCGTAAAGCTGGTGGATATTTGTCCCTACAGATTCCCTCGTCTTGCTTATTTTTTCGTTGAGATTTAAACAGTCTTTTCCTAGCTGGTTTTTTGTCCCCAATACTATTGTGTACCTACTTACAAGCTGAGAAACATCACTCTCCGCGATAGACTCTAAGCATGCAAGAGCATCTTCAGAAAGCGCTCTAGTGCGGCGTAACTCACTTACTATTTCAGAGAGTGTTGTAATTTTCTTCTTAAGACGGCTGACATGTTGCTTTTGCACCTTCGATTCCCTCTGCAAATTTGCGAGCTTTCTTTGAACAACACGATACCGTCTCTTTAAACCTCTTGGAGTAACTTCGTAATGGTGATCGTGTTTCAGGAGCTGAATGCGTCGTGGAGTGCTTGGAACTTCAGATACATTCTCTGCATTTTGTCTGGAAGACGCCTCATTGGCACTAGGACCCTCGGCCTCATTCTCGACCACCATACAGTCGGTACTCCCTTTTCAAATAGAAGTGTGCGTACAGAAGGAAAAACTGCTCGATTTAATCATTTTTGCGTAAAATAAAATTTTCTAATGGTAACCTGAACATTCGAAAATTTTATTTTACGCAAAAGTGATTAAAATAAACACTTTTTCCTTCTGTATGCACATTTCTATTGGAAAAAGCAGTACCGGTTAATATCTAAAAATATTTTATTCCAGAATTCTGTAGTAAAACGAGGTGATTGAATTTTGAGTTTACAGTTTCAACCTAACGTCTTATTTTGTAAAATATTTCGGTATCATTGAGATATTGAATAAATTAGGTGAAACATATTATTATTTATTTCAATATTGACAGATGCATTCTGAATTTTTGTACACTGAAACTTATTTTCCAGATATTTTATATTTCAAGAATTTGAAAATCACACCTTCAGAACTTCTCGCAAATTTAGTTGGAAATGTATCGAATTTCAGGTGCAGGAAACCATTATTTCACGAAAAAGATTTCTTCGCAAAGTGATCATCACAAATGACACTTCTTTCATTAGGATGAAAATTTTCTTTTCCAATAGCTTCTAACCATTTCTTTAGAAGTTCCGCATTTGTCGAGATTTGAATTTAAACAGAATTGGCGCTCACGTAGTTTTTCGACACAAGCGAGTAGTATTTGGCCTTACGTGCAGTCCATTTATAATGGGAGCAGTTCTAGAGTACCATTTTTTGAATATAGCACAAGCCGTTATTGAGAAATATTTCAGTCACTGGTCGAAAGAAACTGTTGAGAAATTGTCTAAATCGTTTTACGTAGACAATTGCACTAGCGACTGATTTCGAGAATAAAGGGTATCCATGTGTCAAGGGTCAGTTTACAATAACGTCTTTTTTCAAGTTAACTGTGATAGGTGATTAATACAATGATGATTAAAACAATGGTAGGTTATTAAGTGGTTTTCGTTTTCAATTCAATTTAAAGTAACACGCAAACATTAAAAACAAAAATTAATGTATTCATTATTGTTATAAACAAATTTTATAAACAAATGCGCAGTTTGATACATTTTTTAGAGTTTGAGGTACTTTTTTTTAAAGTGTGCTTTGCTTGACTTGCCAGTTCTGCAGTAAATTATATTATAATTTCATAACCGTGATTTTTATTAGCAAAACAAATGCAAAGTTTGAGCAGTTTTTAAGTCTCAGATGCGGGTTTTTAAGCGTGTTTTTTTGGGTTGCTAATATTACATTAATACGCTTCGGTGTTATTATAAGATTAAAAATATCAAAACGATTTTAGTTCCTGAGTTTCTGGGTCCAATTGTTTATAACAATGCAGTTGTCAGTAACAAATTATTCATTCATAATAAATGTCAAGTTATGCTTCGCGAATGTTTATTTATCGAGTTCACACTTAGATTAATCATTTTTAATTAATTGCGTGTTACTAAAGCAACAATATCTTTACCATTTTTTCCTTCTAAGAATTTAGTTCGCTTTAATTAAACCAAAATTTTGAAATCGATAAAAGATTGTACCGGAATCGCATTTTGAACATTTTCCCGCCATTTTGCCCCACTGTGCAACAGTGTATTTTTTAAATTTAAGTATGATATGAAATTTTGAATATTCTTCGATTGGATTTGTCGGTTCATCCAAAGATATTCGCGTGTCATAGGATTTACGTCTCATAAGTGAATATGAAACGCAAATTATAATAAATAAAGGATGAAATCATAAACGATCTCATATATGTGTGATAGCTGCTGTATTACGCACTTCCGAAACACAGCTGGACTTCCATTATCATTTGCTATCCTTCTTATTTATTTTGCTCTTCATTTTATCAGTCTTTTTGAACTTATCATCGGTTCCTTCTCTCGGCATAAGAGTAAAGTGGATCAGCGAATCGCAGATTCGTTTATCTTTTCATTCGCTCTTATGCGTTGTGATAACAAAAATCAGAACAGTACGCTCCTATAAGATTTGCCTTAATTGGAAATTATTACTTATTTCGACTGTAATAACCCACCAAAAATATCTGCGATGCAAAAAATCTGCCAAGTACAAATATCTGAATTTGTGAAATGAAAGTTGGCCAATTCATTCGGCGAAAAACATTCATAATAAAATATATAAAGAAACTTTTTTATAAATTAACCTGCAGAAATTTTTTAATAAATTTTTTTAAGCCTCCTTTGACATTATACAACTTGGCGGGATTATATTCCACCATCAATCTCTCATATCCACAATTTTGTTATTAAAATTATTTTGCTTATAACATTCAATCACTTCAAGTCTTATAATATATTAAATGACTTTTTAAAATTTATTTGAAAAAATTATTTAGGGTACTTTATAAAAAAAAGTTTCTTCATATATTTTATTACGAATATTTTTTCCAAATTACTTAGCCAAAGTTTATTTTACAAATGTATATATGTAGTTGTACTTGGCAGATTTTTTGGATCGCAGGTGTTTTTGATGATATTCCGTGTTTGTTTAATTAAAAAATAAGATAGGTACGCTCAGTTAATTTAATATAAATCAAATTAATAATTTAAATATGAAAAATTAAATTAATTGTTTTAATCATTTTCGTTGAAAATTAATTTAGTTCATTAAATTAATTTATTCTTTTACATTTCATCGCTTTAAAGCATGAATTAGTATGGAGATCATTGGGCCATCTATTAAAAAAAAATGTGCAAATTCAAGGTTTTTTCATGAACAACTAATTTTTTAATTTTTCAAAATAATTTAACAAATATTTTTCCACATTGTTATTATTGTAACATGTTCACTAATGTTTAAATTTAGTTAGAAAAAAGATAGGGCCAATTTAGCCCATTGCGTAGTACATGAAACCTTAGAGAGGTGTTTGTGGAAAGGTTAATTAAGAACAATTAAATGATGCCATATTATTCTAATAAAATTTCGAATGGATTTTTCAATTTCAATTCAAAAGGGAAAGAGTGGCTAGGCTCAATATCTTGAATAGTTTTGAAAGTGTTACCATTCATCGTTTTCATTTTGTAAACAAAATACGTAAAAATTTAAGAACTATAACAATTTTCTATTGCATAAACAAATAATTTTACATAAGTAATTGCAAAATGAGTATACATATTTACTAAGTCCGACGAGTTTTATAGAATTCATGCCAAGGACCAATGTATTTTGAATAAAATTTCTCTAGTTGTTTAAACAATTTTATGTGTTTAAATCGAGATTTAAACCGAGGTTTAAATATATCTTGTAAACCGAGAACGCGGGAGAATTGTGGTTTTTTCGCTATTTGATTATTTATTCGATATTTTACAAACATTCATCAACTTTTTAATAAATTTTTATTGTTTTTTTTATATTTTTTTTTGTAGTTCTAGGGTTTGAAAAATGAAGGGATTTTAATGTATTATGCGATTCATTAAAAAATGTGGAAGGCCGATGTATTTTACGAAGCAATTAGAAAAAGTTTAAACCACTTATAATCATTTTGATTTCAATAAGAATTTCTTGTCTCGTAAAATTTTAATATATTGGGCTTACAAGAAATAAAGTTTGTGATTTTATGAACGCCATCTGAACTATTAATTTATTATTTTTGAAATCGATTTGATTTAAAACTTTTGGAATTTTTTAAAGTTTTGATTATTTTTCAACTCTACAATTTGATAAGCAATTACAATTTTGTGAAAAGTAGATCAATATTAGTAACCTATCCAATGAATAATCAAGTAGCGAAAAACTCACTTTTTCTAGCATTATCAGATCTCAGTCAAAGAAAGGGGCTTTTGTTCCAATGCAAATTTGTCTTTGATTTAAAATGAGATCTTAATTTTGAAGTTATTTTTTGCTTCAAGAAAAAAATTATGTTAAAAGAACGGTTTGTTTAATACAAGACAAATATTTCTCTGAGTGTACATTTAAACACATACAAATTGTTTAAAGAATTAGATCAATGTATTTTAAATAACATAAGAATTACTATAAAGCTCGTCCTATTTAAAAAATGTCATTATTTTACAATTTGTCATTCAAAATCAATTGTTTATTAACTAATTACAAATTATATTAAAAGTCAATAAAAATATACAGCACATTGATTAATGTTTATCTCATGAGAAATATTTTAAAAAGTTAATAAACTTCAATACAACTCAAAAATACCCGGTCTTAATAGGAATTTTCTGAAAAAATGTATGACAGAAATGTTGAAAGCACCTATTTAAACGAATTTTAATAATCAGCTACTGTTTAGGCATTCGACGATTTTTCAGTATTTGAGTTTCATTTGCTTTAGAATTTTAGATCCAAGGAACATGCTCAGAAACAATCTAGAAAATTTGATGATTAAGTACTGGAATTTCAGCTTTAAAATGAAAAGAACATTAGAATATCTTCAAGGGTTCTCGAGTTATCATCGTAGACGTCAAGCTATTGGTAGGATGAAAAACACTCTCGAAAACACTTGAATTACAAAACATGGTCCCAGCCACTTTAGCGTCGCGCACGTGTCGACATTTTTATTATTTTAGTGTTCTTTGGCTCATTTTAAAGCTTTTTTAAAGCAGAAATTCCAGTCTTTAATTTTGAAATTTCCCAGCTCTTCCGGTCATTTTCCTCGGGTCTAAAGCGAGTTGAAGTTGAACATAGAAATTCGTCGAAGCCTGCATTTTTTGACAGGTTCTTTCAGTATTTACCTGCTAAAATTAATTTTTTGAAAAGGTCTTAAAGTGTGGAATGTTAGTCTATTAAATAAATAATTTTTAAATTTGATGTCAAATCAAAATGTTAACAACAAAACTTAATCTTCAACCAATTAGTTGAATTTTCATCCAAAAAAGTCGAATTTTCAATTAAAAATGTAATAGTCGATATCTTAATCCAAAAATATTTATATTTTAAATGAAAGCAACGAAAAATATAATAGTTGATATTAAAACTAAAAAAGATTGTAATTTTTAATAAAAATGTTTAATTCATACAAAAAGAAGAATTTTCAACAAAATAGTTGAACCCTCAACCAAAGAAGATCTTAAACCAAACAGTAGCAATTTGATTAAAAAAGGTGAAATTTTTATCAAAAAAATAAATAAATTTTCAAACCGAAAGATGAAGTTTCAACAAAATTGTTCAATTTCCAACCAGAAAAAAATTGTCAGCCAAGAAAGAACATAAGTTTTACGCAAATTATAATTTGAAGGGAAAAATACTTTTTCATATAAAATAAAAATTTCTAATAGCTATTTATTTTTTGGGTTTCTAAGTTTTTGTTTGAATTAAGTGTATGTGAATACGTTTTTCCTGGGTTTGTAGAGATAATTTAAAACTATTTTTGAAGATATAAGACAAGTCGCAAAAGTATCTAGAAAATTTCTAAGAATATTTTTTTTTATTTTACAGGATTTTACAAAATTGAAGGAAAAATTTGAGTCAGTTCAAAAGATATTTAGGACTGTTTGACGTTTAGGAAACATTTTTTAATATTTTTAAAATTTTCGAAAATCTTTTAATGTCTTGACATATTTTTAATCTCCTTAAAACATCTAAAATTCATAAAAAGCTTTTAAACTGACTCGAATTATTCCTAAAATTGTCTCAAAATCGGCCGGATTCGTTTTTGACAATTTTAGAAATCTTTTGCAATGTTTTAAAATATTTTGTTAAAATTAATTTTTCAAAATAAAGAATCACTTTAAATATTCCCATTTTATTTCGAAATATGCAAAAATCTACATTTTTGAAGTTTTTAAAAATCTTTTCAAATTTTAAATTATTTTTGAAGTTTTTTTTCAGACTGTTAAATATCTATTGAAATGATTGGAATTTTTCCTAACCTTTTTAAAAAATTCTGCAAAATTAAAAAAATTGTCTTACAATCTTCCAGATTTATTTTTTACAATTTTGAAATTCTATTGGAACGTTTTGAACTCTTCTTAAAAATTCTTTCTCAAAATGCTTAAACAGCTTTCAAGTTTTTGGTTCAAAATCTTTTTAAATATTTTCTTAAATTAACTTTTCAAATTAAAAAATCAATTAAAATTTTCCCTAGAATCTTAAGAAAAAAAAATATTATCGTAAAACCTTTCTAAATCCTTAAAAAGATTCATGATTTCATTTCAAAATCTTCAAAAATTTACATATGGTTAAAATTTTGTTGAAATATTTAAAAATTTGAAATTATTTTGTTATTATTCTATCAAATTATTCTGTCCAATGAATACCAATCAAGTATTAAACAACAATGAGTGCAACATTTTCGAGAATTTCGTTCCCACTTAGCCTTTAAACATACTTTAAACTTCTTCGCTAGATTGGCTAAAATAACATAACCGTCATCTCAAAAATGAAAATTTCAAGATTTTCAAAATTTTGAAAGATTTGAAGAAACTTCTATAAATGTCAGGAGATTTTAAAGTTTTTAACGGATTCCAAAGGCTTTTAAAGGGCTCCTACTGATTTAAGGAATTTCAGAGAATTTCAAAGATTTCAAGGGATTTTAAGAGATTTCAAGAAGTTTTATCCGATTTCAAAGTTTTCAAACTTTTTGAAGAAATTTTAAGGTTTACCAATTTCAAAATAATTCACGGGAACTTAAATTATGTTAAGGGATTTGAAGTCATTTTAAAAGGCCTACATGATTTAATAGGATCCCCAAGAAGTTTAAAGGTTTAAAAAATTGCAATGGATTTCAAAGAATTTGAAAGATTTTCAAGTATTTTACAATATTCTAAGAAATTTTAAGATATTCAAAAACATTTCATAAATGATGCCCTTTTAAAAAGGGCATAAAAATGATCAAAGGATTTCAAAGAATTTCATAGAATTTCAAAGAATTTTTAGAGAATTTTATGGACTAAATGAAATTGAATACATTTTTTAAGGATTTCTACGGATTTCATGTTTTTTTGTGGGGTCTCAGAATATTTCAAAGATTGAAACATTTTCAAAGGAATTTTAAAAGATGTTAACGATTTCAAGTTGTTGTACGGAATTGCAAATATTTCTACGGATTTCACCAGATTCAAGGGATTTTAGAAATCTCTAAGGATTTATAAAGAATATAGTTTATTTTTAAAGATGCCGAAGAATTTCATGAGATTCCAAAGAATTTTGTAGGATTATAAAAAATGTCAAAGTATTTAAGAATTTCGAATGAATTTCAAGTAATTTTGTAAGATTTCAGAAGATTAAAAAAATGTCAATGAATTTTCATGGTATTTGAACAAATTCAAGGGGTTCCAAGGGTCTTTAGCAGATTTTCAGGGATTTCACACGATTTTTTTTTAATTATTAGGGATATCACAAGGTTTAAGGGATTTTATAAATTTCAAAAGATTTTAAAGAGTTGAGGTTACTCAACAAATTTCGAGGAATTTAACGAGATTTCAAATTTTTTAAGGGGTTTCAAAGAATTTCGTAGGATTTTATACAATTTCTAGGGATTTTAAAAAGTTCAATGACATTAAAAAGATTTAAAGGGATTTCAAGGGATTTCCGAGAGGGATTTCAAAACTTTTAGGGAATTAAAAAAAATTCTCAATTAACACTTTTAATCAATTTCTTCAATGAGTTTCCGGCCTGTTAATGAAAAAGTTGCTTTTTTAGAAAATTTTCATTAGATCCTCATTAAAGACAGATGGCGCACAATGGGGCAAAAATAGTTTCTGTGGAAAATCCATTTTTAGCTTACACTATTCACTTGATTTAGACGTCTTTTTTAAAATTATAGCTTTTTAAATTTTGAACAGGTTAGTGTGTTTGGATTTTTGACCAAATATTTTTTTTCATTTTCAATCATCAACAAAGTTGACATTTTTTTTTAACTCTACAGCATTTTTTAACAGATTTTTAGATTTATCAAAGAAGGTCTTATATCTTTGCTTAAACTATGTATAAATAATTTCCAGTAGGTGAGAATAAGTTGAGCAAATTGTTTTCTACGTTATGAACAAATTAATGAACAAAACTTATTTTTCGATTGGCAATTCTTAGCTCATTCAAATCCAGAATTTTGGTATAAAATGTGACAGAAATTAATGTTTCATTACGATTAATAAAAAATAAATGCTATTTGGCAATTGTGTAAACAATTTTTATAAACAAATTCACAGCTTGGATATTTTTGAAGGATACATTGTAAATTTACAAGAATTATTATTCAAACAATTTTCATAAACATTCAAAGTTTGGCTATTTTTTAACTAATAGGCTCAATTTTTTAAAATTGAATTAACTAAAAAGTGTCTTTCTTATAACTCTTTGTTGTGATGCTTTGCAAATTATTATTTAAACTATTTGCATAAACAAATTTTAAGTTTTGCTATTTCTGAACGAATAGGCTCAATTTTTGTTCAAGAAATCGACTAAGAATGTCTTTTCGATGATTTATTGCTATGATATTTTTCAAACTGACAACAATTAATAATTATTTGAGGAATAATTAAACAAATTCAGAGTCTGGCTATTTTTCAATGAATACGCCTTTTTTGTTTATAAGTCAGCTGAGAATGTCCTTCCGATGAATCTTTGGTATGATACTTCTGTTTTTTATATAAATTGTTTAAATAATTAAGTATTGTTGTCAATTTAAACAGTATCATAGCAAACAGTCATCAGAAAAATAATATTAGTCGATTTCGTAATCAAAATTTGAGTGTATTCGTTGAAAAATAGGCAAACTATGAATTTTCTTTTTAAATTGCTTGAATAATTAATCATTTTTGTAAATTTGTATAATATCAGAGCAAAAAGTCATCGGAAAGATATTTTTAGTTGATTTCGTACAAAATTGAGCCTATTCATTGAAAAATATCCAAAGTTCGAAGTTGTTTATAAAAATTGATTGAATAATTGCAAAATAGTATCTAGTTGCCATTAATCGTAATGAAACATTAATTTCTCTCACATTTTATACTAAAACTCTGGAATGGAATGAGCTAAACATTGCCAATACCGAAAAACAACTTTTGTTCTTTAATTTGCTTATAACGCAGTAATCAATTTTTATTAATTATACTCACTCACTGTTATTTCTAGATACTTTTACAATAGATATAAAAGCTTTTTTAATAAATCTAACAATCTTTTTGCAAAATGGTACTTATCTGAAAAGTTAAAAAATGTCAACTTTGTTGTTGAATGAAAAATTACCAAAACTTGTTATCAAAAATCCAAACAGACCAATAGTTTCAATAGTTTCGAAATTCAAAAAACTTTAATTTTTTTAAATCGTCCAAATCGAATAAATAGTGTGTTCTAAAAATTTATTTCTTTACAGAAAGTTTTTTGCCCCACTGTGTGGCGCTTCTGAAGGTTGTAAGGAAACCATGGAAAACTTTTTTTTTAACTTTTCTTTTAAAAATACGAACTCCAATCAGCCAGAGAGCGGTGCTGATATATATTTTTTAATTTTCCACAATTTTAAGGCGGTCTTTTACTTACTTTTGAAGTAAAAAAGCTGAAAAAGTACATGGGAATCACGGCTGTTGATGACGTCCTATAGTTGCCCTTAAGTATGTAATACGGTCAAGGCGCAGAAAGGTGCTTCGCACTGACGATTCCGAGTGGTCAGGTGTTAAATTCAGGTGCCTCGAAGTCTGGTTGTGATTAGGCTCTCTTCACGCTTCTCTTTTCAGTCTGCTCTAATCCCGGCAAACTCTATTATTATCTCCCAGTGGTGCTCATCGATTCATGAATATCTAATATTGTAGAGGACTCCCAACCAGCATTATGAGATAAACTTCTGATAGTGTAGATTGTAGAAGATATGATTTTTTATCCAAATTTTTTACCAACCTTTCATAAATATTGATAAATATCAATAATTACTCAAGTTTAAATATTGTATCAAGTTTTTATTGCTTAAATTAAACATTTTAGGTCGCAATCTTACTCCCCCCCCACACACACTCTCGATAATCAAGAAAGCCAATTTAAAATTTGAAAATTTGTATATCAGGTACATAAAGTACTTAGGCTTCTTAATTTCCTTGACAAATTTGAGGCCCGTAATGATCACACTTTATTTTTAGTTATTTTTCTAAAGTAATTTTTGCCGAATACATTTTTTTCGTCGAAATCAAAAAAGACGAATTCTCAAATAAGTACTTGAATCCTCAACAAAGATTTTTCAGTTAATAAAGAAAAAAATTTCATCCAAAATGTAGAATTTTCAACTAAAAAGATTTATTTTTTACCATACAAGACGAATTCTCAACAAAATGCATAATTTTTTAAACCAAACAGTGAATTTTTTAATGAAATAATTACACTTTTAATCAAAAAGATTATTTTCCCACAAGAAGAATAATTTTTCCACTAGAAAGACGAATGTTCAAAAAAAGAAGCAGACATTTTTAACCAAATAGTTCAATTTTCAATCAAGAAAATTATTTTTTACAAAAAAAGACGAATTTTTAACAAAATTCATACATTTTTAACTAAATATGAAGTTGAATTGTCAACCAACAAGATTAATTTTGTACAAAAAAGATCAATTTTCAACAAATTACATCAATTTCCTTTCAAATAATTGAATTTTTAGTCTAAAAAAATCAATTTTCAAACAAAAATGTAATAGTTACGTTTCCTTTAAAAAAAGTAATTTTCAATACAAAAAAAAATTCTATAAATCAGTTGAATTTTCAGGACATAAAGACGCATTTTCTATTCAACGCGGTTGAATTTTCCACCAAAAAATGTGAAGTTTCAACAAAAAAGTTAAATTTAAATTAAATGTAAAATTTTATGTTACTAAAATTAATTTTTTGTCAAAAAAAGAAAATTTAAGCAAAATACATACATTTTTAACCAAATAGTTGAATTTTCAATCAAAAAAATTATTTTTTACAAAAAAAGACGAACTTTTAGCAAAATACATACATTTATAACTAAATATGAAGTTGAATTTTCAACCAACAAGATTAATTTTGTACAAAAAAGACCAATTTTTAACAAATTACATGAATTTCCATTCAAATAATTGAATTTTTAATCTAAGAAAATCAATTTCTAAACAAAAATGTAATAGTTACGTTTCCTTTAAAAAAATTAATTTTCAATACAAAAAAAATTCTATAAATCAGTTGAATTTTCAGGACATAAAGACGCATTTTCTATACAACGCGGTTGAATTTTCCACCAAAAAATGTGAAGTTTCAACAAAAAAGTTAAATTTCAATTAAATAGTAAAATTTTAAGTTACTAAAATTAATTTTTAGTAAAATTTTTAATAAAATACAATTGACTTTAACCAAAAAAGATTAACACACTTTTTACATCCCCCCCCCACCTACCCAATTCACCGAATAAACAAGTTGTCATCTATGATAATATACATATATAAATAAATTAACAAGGTCTCAGTCAAAGGATTAATAGCTATAGAGTCAATACAAAATTGGCAAATATGAGTGGGTGTTTTTGTTGTTGAGAAAATCGACTTTTAATGTTTTCAGAAAAGCTACGATTTTCTGAAAAGAAATCTTAAATATCATAATTAAGTCAAAAGCTATGTTCAAAGAAAAAATTTGGGGGTTTTGAATGATACGTATTACCTAATTTCCTCTAAAAAATAAAATACGATTTCCCCGAGAGATTCTGCGACTTAAGTGTAGAACCTGCATGAAAAAGGAAATTAGCATTGAATCAAGAAAATATCGGTACTAATACGGGCAATACAATATTTTCATGATCCAAAAAAAGTTCTCTTGGCCCAAGAAAATGTACTTAGATGAACAAAAAAATCCAATTTCTTCAATCTAGTACAATTTCATGAGAAAATATATATTTTCTTAAATCAAGAAAATAATTATAGTATCGTCCGTATTCTAACAATATTTTCTTGATTAAATATTAATTATTTTTTCGTGTGCCTGATTTAAAATAGATTCAAATACACATTTTTTTATTCGAACAAAATTTGGGCGGCGAGCGCATGAAAATAAATTTTTAATCACCCTATTGTGCAAACACCTTTATAATATTTTTGCAGATATTATCATAACACTGGTCTTATGACATGTGCATAATTTAGATAATTCAAGATTTCAGGTCGTTGACTCTATGAATTGAATGACGCACAATTTCGGCGGGTCATTCGGACTGAGTTGCACGACCAGGAAAAGTCAAGGATTGCAAAGCAGAACAAAAAAAATAGAAAACGGGAAGTTGGTGGGAGACTTTTAATTCAGCGATAATTGCAAGTGAACGCAGCGCGTGCACACAACTTTCGCTGATTTAAAACATCCAGCCAGTTCAGATAACATAATCTAACGTCTATACGACAATTAGACCGAATCATTCCGCAGGTAATTAAAATCACTTTCGCAATGAGCGAAGCAGAATAGGAAATGACTCAAATGATACTCAGGTATCTTGACAGTGAGGTCGGGTGCAATTATATTTTATTAACCCACATTGATCAGTGTGCACAACAACATTTATTGACCCATCAAATTATCAGGGTGGCCAGTCTCCGGGGAGACCGGTACTTTGTCTCGTATTTTTGAGCATCGGGAAAAAAGCCGGAAATATTTATTTAAAAACCGGGAATCTGGGAAAATAACAATTTTTCTCCCTCTTTTTTCATTGTGTTATTCTTGTCTCTAATGAGCAGAAAAGTGAGGTTTTTGGGAAGTTTATTTTTAAATTGTGAATCAATTTGTTGCTTATTCTGCAAAAATTATTCATGATGAAAGTATAGGTTTACATGGCTTAAGGGTTGATATTGTTGAGTTTTATAATTTTAAGCTGTTTTTGGAGGTTAGAAGAAAACGCTGACGTGATCGGGTAAAACAGGTTCCGGATTCGGTTTCAGCGACCCAAAAAAACATATAATCCACTCGGTCTGGTTCATGGAGCCCTCCACTCAATTTTTTGTGGTCCTGTGTTATTTGTATCTATACTTGAAAATGAAGCCAAAGAGCTCGACGAAAACCAAATGTCTTAATTTTCTTGTTTGTTTAATAGTCTTTATACGTCTCGAAATAAAGTCACAATTTTATGAAAAGGTCATAAATTTTCATGGGAAAATTTAAAAAAGTCATGGAAGTATTCAAGCAGAGTTAAGGAACAACAGTCCTGGAATTTTTATCAGATAGTTTACAGCATAATTATATACAGTAATGACATGGAACAAAGAACTAGAATACGAGTCAGAGAAACACTCCTTGACTGCCGCGAGAACTAACTCTGTGCTACCACTTCCTTTTTTGTTATCCTTACACAATACCAAAAATATAATTTCTTGTTTTCTTTGAAGGGGTTATGCACTTTCTTCCCTTTTTCCGCTTTGATTTCATCCCTGCTTTCTTAACTAGTATTTTGACTTCTCTGTTCTTTTCCCTATACTCATTTTCTAGTATAATTCTCTCATAATCGTCAAGACCTATGATATTGAACTTGCTTAGCCACGCTTGTTTCTTTTTGTTAACGGCTACGTAGATTTCAACATTCCACGAAACATGCCCAGTTCTTCTTCCTACAACCGCGGTGCCACACACTTCAGTTGTACTACTAACAATGACTTCCTGAAACATTATGCATGTGCCCTCCATATGTTTTTGCGTATTAGCGTCTCCCACGCTGTCCTATCTAGGCTTACGTTTATCTTATTTGTAATTTCTGTTCGCACTTTTGGTTTCTGTAAATTCTCTATTTTTATCGCGTCTTTTTTGTCTTTTTAGTTCTCTTTCTTCTCCATCCTTGACCTAAGTTGATTTTTTAAGACTAAGAGGTATAAAAAAAAAAAATTATCCGTTCCACATTCAGAACCACTGATAACGCTTGTATCTCTTGCTGGCTCTCTTAGTCTTTCATCCGCAACAATGAAGTCAATCATACTGTGACTATCGCATCTGCACCAGGTGTACAAGTGGATCATTTTATGCCTACACCAAGTATTTTTGATAAACTAACCCTTTTCTAAACATAATCTAAGAGGTCTATCCCCGCTACCAGTCGTTTTCGAATCTCAACAATGACCTAGCACCCTGTGTGTACCCTCGCATTGGACTCCAACCCATCCATTCATATTTTCTAGTAGAATGATTCTTTCTCCATGATCGCAAGTGCCTATCGCATTATCATTGTATCTACTTCAATCCTGGAAAAAAATTCCCTGACAAATACAGGTTTTTTCCATGTGTCTCAAGTTTCTCCAGGTATAATTGTTTATAGTAAAAGTTCAACCAAAGAAATGAATTTCTAACTGATTGATGAATTTTAAACTAAAATTATAAATCTTCAAATTGAATGGTTAAAATTTGAACTAAAAAGAATAATTGTCAACTAAAATGATGAATCTTCAACTAAAATAATTGAATTTTCAACGAAAAAGATGAGTTTTTAACCAAGGAGATTAATTTCTACCAAAAAAGACGAATTTTCGAATAAAAAGGTAATTTTTAACAGAAAATTCAATAGTTAAATTTTTAGTTAAAAAATTAATATTCAGCGAAAGATTTGAATTTTTAACTAAAATGATGGAATATCCAAGTGGAATAGATACATTTTAAGTTCAAAAAAATTCATTTTCAGTCACAGAAAAAAAGAATTGTCCACAAAATAACACATTCTTTAACTAAAGAGATGAATTTCCAATTGAAATGATAATACTTAAACTAAAGAAATAATGATTTTTATCAAAAGAGTTTAAATTTCAACCAATTTTCCAAAAATGGAATAGCTTAATTTTTAGGTAACAAAATTAATTCTTTATGAAAAAAAACTTTCAACCGAAGTGATGAATTTGGAATAGTTACATTTTCAGTTTGAAAAAGTTCATCTTCATCCTGAGAAAAACAGAGTTTCTTTCAAATAGCTCATTTTTCGACCAAAGAAATATATTTTTAAATTAAAATTATAAATCCTCAAGGACAAAAAATTCATTTTTAACAAATGAGTTTACCTTTTAAATGAGTAATTGAATTTTCATTAGTCGAATTCAACCAAAAAAATAAGATTTTTGAAGAAGAGTTAAATTTTTCACAAAGAAAAATTTTCAGTCAAGAGAGAGAAAAAAATTGCAAACAAACTGTTGAATTTTTAAGCCAAAAGGTCAATTTTCAACCAAAAAATTAATTGTCCACATAAAAGATAGATTTTTAATCAAAACACATGAATTTTTAACCAGATACTCGAATTTTTAACTAAGCACGATCAATGTTTAACTAAAATTAGAATAGTTACATTTTTAGTTGTAAATATTAATTTCAAAGGAAAAAAAACAAGAAAAAATGAATTCACCAAAAAATAGTTAAATACAGTGATATAAAGCTACTTTTACAAATAAAGAATCATTGTTATTCAATTTGACATTTCAATTTAAAAAGAAATTAAGCAGGCTCTCGAAAAAGTTCCCTAACTTAAAAAAAAATTCCCTGATATTTTCAGGTTTTCCAAGTAGGGCAGACAGTTAGACACCCTGATCATTTAAAGTGTCCCAGAAAGCGTATTTTACTTAACTTCTTTCACCGTCAACTGGGGCTTAGCACGTTATGCTAAATAGTCTTCTGATTTCTACCTTAATTCTAACCCACAACCTGGGGGATACAAATTTATTCCCCTTGACGTGTCATTTTGCTCTCATTCCTTATCAGACCTATTCATTGGCTATTATGTAATTTACTATCAACTCTTGACCATAGGTCGAGTCCGTGCTTCAACTCCCCATTTTGTATTACTCTACTGTTGCATCCTTTTTTCTTCGTTTTAGGTAAAAATAAAATATCTAGTTTCCTCACGTGCATTGTTTCTCGTAATTGTCTTCGCTTGAAATCATCCACTCCTTTAGTATTCCAAACACCCAGTCTCGATTCATCGCCTAAAACTTTACCGGATCTATGCCTTTCGTCAACCAAAGTTTCAATCCATTCCGAGGCTACCCTATTGTTTATCTGATTCACGTCCAGAATAATTAGCCAAGTCGTCGTAAGGTGGGGAGCCCAGTTATACTGTCAGTCCCACCCGACTGCGGTCAATGGAGGGGAAGTATAGGAATACAACTAGAACCGAAAGAGTCATGGTTAGTTTGTGTTGGATACTCAGGCCACCAGCCTTCTGCAGCTTAGCAATAGATGAGAAAATGTGTAAATTTCTCCAAAGTTTCCGCAAATTTTCTAAATTTCATATAGTAAGTTATTTTAAATTCATATCTATATTTCTAATTAATAAAAGTATACGATAGAAATATTTCCTAGTAGTTTTTCATTGCGAATTTCCCTGATAAGGTATTCTAAACTGACCTCAAAGCATGTTGTTCCCCAGTATTATAAAAGACGCATAAAGAATAAGTAAAAGAGAGCGAGTTAGGTTGTCTCTTTCCTTTTTCTTCCTCTTTTTTCCTTTGTTATGTAACTGTCTATGATGAACATATTACACTGTTGTTTAGAAACATACTTCTCTCGTTCGAAGTCTTGAGTATGTTTTTGTTTAAGGGGTTCGTCTGGTGTAGAGGGTCAAAGAATCGTTTTTTTTTTGCTCTAACGCTAGTGTTGAGTCTCCAGACAGCCAAGAAGTTTATTTTTACATGCGTAGCCTTGATTAGGCTAGCTCCTAAGCAGATACGATTCTTTTGTAATATTGTGCTAACTGATCCAATCTACTAATCTTCTGAATAATAGCTCCATCTATAGCTTGTTTGTGCATGAAAGTACGGCGCCCGAGCGTCAGCGTTTTTCTCAAAACCACGTTTTTCAAATTGCCGGACACGATAACTCAAAACCTATCGAACCAATTGACTTGTTCTTGTGTATTCAACCAGTTCATAAGTGTCATACCTCTGCTTTTCGTGTGAAATTTTTGAAAATAATGTCATATTCATTTATTTTTGTAGTTCACCTACTAGCTAATAGTCTGATCTTTCAAAATCTTTTCAGTTTTTTGGTTTCAGACCATTATTTTGAGAGTTATGATGCCCGCCGTGTTGCTTCTCGAAGCTAAGATGTTTTGAAATCCGCCCTTGTACCGCCAATGTGTGAGGCTTTGCGAAACTAGACAACATTTTTTTGTGAGCAATATGAGTGGATAAACTAATTCTGAAAGTGTTTGAAAGATCCATTGTTGCCTCTTCTTCAAAGTTAACCGAAAAAATCATTTTCAGCCCTCTACACAAGACGACCCCCTTAAAAACTGATTTGTGAAGCATACTTCTTTTCCAGCCTTTTTGTGCTTTCAGGTTAAATTTTGTATATAGTGAATATTTCACGTATAACTTCACAAAAATTTACTTTAAATTCATGTTTTCTTCCGAACAAATTCATTTAGGTTTATAGGGTGCTGACATTCACAATAACTAGTACAATGATTGGTCTTCTTTTGAGAAAAAATTGTTTGTCAAGAACTGTGTTTTTTCATAGTATAAGATGAACATTCCATTTGAAACACTTTCTTTTCGATAAAGATTTTTTCATGTAATAATTACTTTACACTGTACGAAACGATCGTAAATACACTTTTATGTAAAAATTGAAATGCATCTTTAAAATGTTACCTGCTCTTTCTAGTTCGGATTTTTGGTACCAGATGGCATATCGAAGTTGAACCATTCCTAGCGTTGATTTCTTACCTAATATGCCTTATATTTTGTATTATATTTGTAATAAGTAATTACTCATCATGATACGTCAACCATTTCTATTGTTATAAACAATTGTATCAACAAATATTCCATTTTTTCTCTAAGTTTATTTATTCATTACAAATATATTGCAGAAATTTTCCAAAGGAACATTTATTCGTAGAATTAGAAAAAAAGTTCTGTTAGAAGCAAGTTACATAACACGGAAAAAAGTGGATAGTAAGATTCACTTTCATGCATTGTTAACTTGAAGTTTACTTTTTCACATTGTGCAGGATACAATTTGAATAGTTTTTGATACTGTAGGAGATAGTCAGCATAACTACTTCAAGCAGTAAAAAGA